>CAMZMU010000066.1:43517279-43934216 GCA_947311845.1 Poa pratensis
GCACTGCCGGGTTGAATGATTAGCCGGCCTGCGGGGGTGCGTGTGATAGCTGCAGGGTCCATCCAGCATTGCCTCATAGGTTAATGGCTTCCTCTGGTCACTCCACGGTCTCTTCCCATCCTGGTTTTGGCCCCATGCAGGACCGCTGTTCCTCAGACGCTGGCTATTGCCGGCACCTGGCTGATCTTGATCAACTGCAGCAACTTGATTTGAACCGTACCGATAATCCGGTCCTCTCTCCTCTTGATCCCGAAATCCTGGCGGTCACCTCGCCTGGCTGGTCCGGGTCCATTGTTGACCGGGTATCTTCTACTCGGTTCCACCGAGTTCAGCAAGGGCTGCATCGGATCACCCAGTGCATAGCTATCCGCAATCCGGATTGTCTCGGCCAAGGTGGCCGGCATCTCCCTTTGCAACTTCTGCCAGAGCATGGAGCCGTCGGCACCCTTGAGCAAACCATGAAATGGCCTGCGCTTCAACAACTCCTTCACAGGAATTGCGAACAGTACTCCACCGGGTCAAGTAGTCCCGGTCAGTTTCATCATCCCTCTGCTTGCACATGGCAAGCTGCTGAGGACGATTCGGCCTCTTGTATGTGCTGGAGAAATTGCTAACGAAGGCTTCTTCAAAGTCCAGCCAGCAGTCAACGCTGCCCTCTCGCAAGTTGTTCAGCCAGATCCGGGCTGGCCCTTCCAACATTTGCGGGATATACCTTACCGCCCATCGGCGGTTTCCTCCCGCGATATGCACTGCCGACACATAATCTGTCAGCCAGTCTTCCGGCTTAGTACTGCCGTCATATGTCTTTGCGCCCCGGTTCAATTGAAAGTGCGGCACCGGTGGCTCCCTCATGATCCGAGGTCCAAAGCATGCAGGGCCAGGTGGGCCTTGCTCTTCCAGCATCTCGGACATAAAGATCCTGTCCAACTTATAGCGTGCATCATTCGCGACAACTGGCGAGGTCCCAGCCGGGATCCCAGTGCACCTTCATATCTCTGATACCCGGCTTTCTCCATAGCCGAGTAACCATCATCATAACGGTTAGCCACCTGGTCAACACCTTGTGGCTGCTGAACATGCTCGATATTTTGCTGCTGCCGGGCAGGATTTCGTGTCGGATACCGAGGTGGATAACCTCGGCCAGCCGAGTTAACTTTTCCGGCATCTGGATCGCCCGGACCGGGATTGCTTTTACCCCGGCCGGCACTGCCTCGCCCGGCTAACTGTTTTCCGGCATATGCCGGATCATATGTCTGTATCTGCTTGTTTTTACCGGAGTTTACACTCCGGTCACGATCTCCACCGACATGCGGTGATGAAGCTTGCCCCTTAGATCTTTCACTGGCTGCCTTAGCCGAGTGAACAATCTGGGACCCACCTGCAGCTGTGTTAGCCTTAAGATAGGCCTCATTTTGCCGCACAGCAACACCTACTAGCTCATTAACCCGGTCTTGTTGCTTACGGAGAGCTTCTCCGGATAAACCAGATAACTCGGCTCTTGCTGCCTCGGCAGCTCTAAGAGTCTTAGCAGGGGAACTATATTTGGGCTTTTCAGCCGACATGTGACTAGGAGTTTTACTAGAACTTGATCTACCATCTCTAGCAATCTCGACATTGAGGCCTCTACCCCTTTTACGCACATCCTCTATGCGACTAGGATGAGTAGCTATCGGAGTTAAACCATGAGCTTTGTTATACTCACGGAAGGTTATCTCGAATTCTCTCCTTATCTGGGACATCGCGAGAGCCTCCTGATGCAGGTTCTGACGATGCGACTCCAACTCGGCCTCCGTCAGGGCAGCATCTGTACCGGTAGCTACCGGCACAGCCAGCTTCTCGATCATATCCTCGAGAGGAACCGCCTGACCGGTACCTGGATGTACCGGCCTGGTCGAGGAGGTTCTCCCTCCTCTCCAGCGGCAGTTTCGCCGATCTGGTGGTCTTGGCGGCAGGTTTGCCGGCATCTCCTTTGCCGGTTTCTCCTTTACCGGCACCACCCGTGGAGCCGGTCATCATGACCTCTGCGCAGCTCCCGGGCGAGCGGTACGCCGGCCGCGAGCCGCACAGACAGCAGGAGGATCCTCGGCTACAAGCACCTGCTCGGGGTACCTGCAGACAAACTCGGTGGCGACGTAGACCTCGTACGTCCCGAAGGTGACGAGGCAGCGTTCCTCGAGAGCGGCCTGCTACCGAAGCAGCCCGCGTTGTCGTCGATGAAGTTCAGCGAGCCGAATCTGTGGACAAGGCCACTGACCACGCGCTCGCCGGAGGCGATGATGGAACCCGTCCGGATGAACACACCAGCCAGCGCCGCTGCTGGCCCCACGGTGGGCGCCAACTGTCGTGGTGGTATCACGGCAGATGCCATAGGATGGCTTAAGTTGGGGCCGATGGACGCTGGTGGAACCGGGGAGGGATAGCGCGCTAAGGAGCGCACACGAAGACACACAAGCACACACGATCTACCCAGGTTCAGGGCCCTCGTGAGGAGGTAACCCCTACTCCTGCCTGTCTGTCTCAGTATATCAGGATATCAAGAACACAAAGGTGCTCCTCGAGCTGTATCTCTGCTATGGTGAAGCTCTCAAGGAAGAAGGAAGCTATGGGGGAAAAGATCTCTCGCGCATTGTCGTCCTCTCACACGCAGGAGGGCCTGGGCACCTTATATACTGGTACCCCGGGTCACAGGATTGGTGCGTACCTACACTGCAGCCACGCGCGTCTGCATCATCAGCTCGGTCATGATTGTGTCCTCTGCCACGGACAGGACGTGGCCTGCCCATGCCTCGCACTCTGTTCCCAGTACGCCCGTGGTCAGCGGTAGGTGTGACCGGTCACCTCGTACCCGCGCCATGACGCCTGCCATGCTCCCTGTCAGGCGGGATGTGACCGTTGCATTGACTTCCAACCGGCATAAGGTGCCTCTTCTCTTTAACCCGGCATGGATATGCCGGATTTCCCTTCCTTGGTTATCCTCCCTGCACATAAGAGAAACACGATGATACCGACATTCATATGTCGGTCAGTATATGTCGGTTTCATATGTCGGTCAGCGTATGTCGGTTTGCCCAACATCATACCCGGCCCCTTCTGGGCCTGGTTATGTCGGTCTACACCAGCACCATATCTCGGCCCCTTCTAGGCCTGGTTATGTCGGTTTTACTGTACCTTGGCCCACTCTTGGACATAAATTATACCACACCTTGACCCTACCTCGGGGTAGCCCCCCGACAACCTGAGATCTGGCCCAACCAGAGCTAAAAAGGACCTGATGAAACAAATTTCTGAACTGCTGGCAAGAGAGGAGGCAATGACCCGACAACGCCCTCGAATTCAGTGGCTTAAAGAGAGAGACCGAAACACTGCTTTCCACGCAAAAGCTAGGGATAGAGCACGAAAATAAATAAGATCTCCTTCCTCAAAAGGGAGGACGGCTCTCTCTGTAGTGCTCAACCTGATCTGGAGAACTTGGCCACGC
This sequence comes from Poa pratensis, assembly GCA_947311845.1. NCBI lineage: Eukaryota > Viridiplantae > Streptophyta > Magnoliopsida > Poales > Poaceae > Poa > Poa pratensis. The sequence goes on from CAMZMU010000066.1 coordinate 43,520,758, forward strand.
TCTTCTTCAAAGACCTGTTTTGGGCTCAAGAACTCTCCTCCCCTGAATTAGTCATGGCCTTTGTTCCTTCAAAGGTTACTGAAGCTATGAATGAAAACTTGTGCAGCACCTACACTGACTTGGAGATTGAGAAGGCTCTTTTTATGATGAAACCAAATTCCTTCCAGGCCCTGATGGGTTCACGACTGGGTTTTATATAAGGCACTGGCATATCCTGAAAGCTGATGTCTGTAGAGTGGTGAGAAATTTCTTGGAGGGAGGTGACATGCCTTCCGAGGTTAACACGACTGTTCTTGTGCTTATTCCGAAGATCAAGCAACCCCAAGACCTTTCTCAATTCAGACCTATTGCTTTATGCATTGTCCTATATAAGATTGCTTCGAAGGTGCTTGCTAATCGCCTTCGTCCTATTCTGGATGAAATCATTTGTGAAGAACAAAGCGCGCTTTGTTCCTAGAAGACTGATAACGGATAATGTGATGCTTGCAAGAATTCATTATCTTAAAAGGAAAAAGGGCAAAATCGGAGCTTGTGCGATTAAGCTTGATATGGCAAAGGCGTATGACAGGGTGGAATGGCCCTATTTAAGAGCTATCATGCTGAAGCTGGGGTTTTGTAACCAATGGGTGGACAGGATCATGGCTTTTGTGGAATGTGTCTCGCTCTCTATCCGTGTGAATGGGAACTGCTCGGAATTCTTCAGACCCTCTCGTGGCATCCGCCAGGGTGATCCCATCTCACCTTACATTTTCCTCTTATGAGGTGAGGGGCTCAGCTGCATGCTTAAGTTTAGTGGACCTGCCTATCTTTCTAGGGTGTCAGAGTTGGCATTCATTGCCCTTGGATATCACACCTTCTGTTTGCGGATGATTGCTTGGTCTTCTCCCAAGCTTCGGCAACTGGAGCTAACCGGCTTTGGGAGATCTTAGAGAATTATAAGAAGGGTATGGGCAATTGGTAAATAAGAGCAAGTCGGCTACCTTTCTTAGTGCCAATTGCAGCTAGGATGTGAGGCTTGCGGTGCACTAGGGGGCTGACATTCTGGTGGAGGCTCTTGGGGGGAAATATTTGGGTCTGCCTACTGCTCTTGGCGATCCACTTCGTAGGCGTTTGAGCATCTCCCAACTAAGATCAAGAATCTGGTGGATTCCTGTAGTTCCAAACTGATGAGTGCATCGGCTCGGGAAACTCTTATCAAGGCTGTCGGTCAAGCGATTCCTACTTTCTCGATGAGTTGCTTTATGCTCTCTTCCAAGACATGCAAGAAGATCACTAGTACCCTTGCATAATTTTGGTGGTGAGACGACGAAAAGAAATCTAAAATGCACTGGGCTTGTTGGCCAAAGCTTGCAATACCCAAATGTGTGGGTGGTATGGGCTTCAGCGAAATCAGGAAGTTCAACCAAGCTATGTTGGCTAAGCAGGGGTTGAGGCTCTTAACAAAACCAGATTCTTTATGCGCGAAGGTATTGAGTGGCAAGTACTACCACAACAGCAATTTCCTTCAAGCAGGTAAAAAGAAGAACTCTTCCCATGTGTGGCGAGCTCTCCTGCATGGCAGAGAAGCGCTGAACAAGGGGCTTATCAGAAGAATTGGTGATGGATTTGTGACAAGGGTGTGGGCTGATCCTTGGATTCCAGGGAATATCGGCCATAAACCAACCTATCATCCTACTTCTGCTACAGCTGTGATGGTCAGCGATTTGTTGGTGGATGGCAATGTTGAGTGGGATATGCAGAAGGTGACAGCCAACTTTTCTCGTGCTGATGTGAAACCAATATGCAGTATCCCTTTGGGAAAAATTTCAGAGGACTTCTGGGCATGAGCATATGAAAAGCATGGGTGTTTCTCTGTCAGGTCCGCTTATAAGCTTCTGATTGGGCTACGGATGAACAACAAGCCACCAGTTCTTGTGTGATGCCCATCCTTTTGAAGGAGATATGCCCTAGAGGCAATTAATAAAGATATTTTATTTTTCATATCTCGATTGTTCATAATAAGTTTTTATACCATGCTATAACTGTATTAAGCGGAAACATTAATACACGTGTGGTATGTAAACAACCAGGTCCCTAATAGCCTCTTTACTAGTCCATTGAGATCAACAGATGATCAATGTTTACTGATCATGGACATGGATGTCAATTGATAATGGAGTCATATCATTAGGTGAATGATGTGATGGACGCACACCCAATATATAGGAGAATGTAGTACTCAAACCTTCGACCGTCTCTGGAGGCTGCTTTGATTGCATCAAACGTCATACTTTAAATAGGGTGACAATAAGGTGTCACATATCAGGTATCTGAAGGAATAGGTTGAGGCATAGGATCAAGAGCGGGATTTTCCAATCCACATAGCAGGATAGATACTCTGGGCCCACTCGGTGAGATTACATCAATGAGCTTGCAAGCATGTGACCAGGTCACGAGGATGTAATATCACAGGCGAGTAAAGATAGTATTGTCAACAACGAGATGAAGCTAGGTATCAGGATACCGTCGAACGAGTCTCGGACAAATTAAGTATCGCTAGGCTAAAGGTATGGGACTCGACGTTTAAGGTTCAGACGACAAAGATTTTCGTGGACGCACAGGGGCTATCATGGGTTTCCAGATCCCGCTGTTAGTCATTAATCAGAGAGTTGTCTCGATCATGTTTCGAGTGATCCCGAACCGTAGGGTGACACACTTAAGGGTAGGCGACGCTTGAATTAGATTGGACACCGAAGAGAAAATAGAGAAGAGCACCGGAAGTGTTCCGGGACATATCCGATGAAGTTCGGAGGGCAACGAAAGATGTTTCGGAGGTCGAATAAATTAAATAACATGTATTTAATATTAATTAATGTAATTAATGATTAAATATATTTTTATTTTTATTTAATTCGAATTTAAATGGCAGCCCACCTTAAATGGGCTTTGACCGGAGGTCAAGGGCCCAAAGGGGGGACCGCACCCCAGGAGGGAGGGGCCGACCGAGCCCATGTGGGCCAGCTGCATGGGAACCACCTAGGGCCGGCGGCTCCCCTTGGCTGGCCGCACCATGTGGGAATAGCGCTAGTCCCACATGGCTAAGCCAAGGGGTTTTGCAGCCCTCCTCCTCCTTTATATAGGGGTGCCCCATGCCTTGTAAATTCACCCCAATTCTCTCTCTCTCTCTCATCCGTTTAGACGTGACTCCGCAATTGGAGCTGCGCACGGGTTGAGGTTTTCTCCACCATATGCACTCCGCCGTGCTATCGGTTCTTCGGTCCAAGTCTTCTACTTTCACTGCTTCGCTGGAACGAAGTCCGGGGATCATCGTCTACACCGAACGTGGGTAGAGCTACGAGGTGCTGCACGTGTGGCACTAGGCGTGAGTACGACTACATGACCTTGAAGTCGGCGCCGTACGTCTTTATCATGCGTCGTCATCGAAACAGATCTTTTGATTGTCGACGCTTACGGTCTTCAAAGGTATGAACACCGTTCTCTCCGTTACTTTATATCTGCATATTAATAGATCGATCTTGGCTATTTAGGTTATCGTTGTTAGGAAATTTTTTGTTTTCTGCATACGATCCCCTTCAGTGGTATCAGGGCCAATCTATGCATAGATATAGTAGTACGGTTAAAACTCATGTTGAATGAGGACACCGATCTTATAATTGTTTCCCTCTCGCGTGCACTTGCTTATTCCATTGGAATTGAGCTGATGAAGCGGCCCGGACCGACCTTACGCGTACGCTTATGTGAGACTGGTTACGCAATTAACATATGGCTTGTACCATATATGCGGCTAGCGGGTGTCTGTCTCTCTCTCAATAGACGCTTGGCATTTTCAATGGAGGACCCAAAAGGGATATGAAACAAACAATTATTTGATCGGTGTTGTGGTTACAGGTTCGTAGGTAAGAGACAGTTCTTTTACAAAAGCCGGCAAGCCACGTAAAATATGCAAAAGATAAAATAGAAAGCGTCTAACTTTATTTTGCAGGGGCAATGTGATATGGTCACGGTAAGTTTTATGAATTGTTTATAAACTGTGGGCACATAGGAGACCAATGGCGCGAGGACCATATCACGTCGCTAACGAAAAAGATAATTTTGATTATTAATTTCGCGCGGATAATTTCATCATAGTGCAGTGTGTTGTGATCTCTACCATGGAGAATGAACTGTGGAGGCGTGTTGACAGATCACATCCATACGGGATGGTCTCTGAACTCAAAGCACTGTATGCACCGCAAGTAAGGTTGATGAAGTTTTCAGTACTTTGACTGTTTTCTTCTCGACCAAGATGGAAGAGGACACTCGCATTAAAGGCACGTGGCAGTTATACTTGATGACACTAAAATGCCTCGCTCAACTTGATCACTGGATGATAGACAACTTTGCTCATGAGAGGGTGCTGCACTTGCTGCTCCACCCAGTTGCAAATAATTTTTCATGGACTATGTCATGAGAGAGAAGTCGTTCACCTTCATGAATTCTTGGTTGTGTTGAAAAACCGAGAAGATGAAACGAATCACGGGAAGTCATCAATGATTATGGTATATTTATATACGTGTTATGAATGTTTTTCTTAAACAAGTCCTCACTGTAGTAATTTAGTATTGATACTGGTCCTGTTTTATGAAACAAGATTTTTCTGCTTGAGTGGTTTGGAAGAATGAGGAGACAATGTGTGTCAGTAATGGCAAGCAATATGTTGTGATGGCTATAGACACTCTACCTCTGCATCTACCATTTGGATTAATTTTTATTTGAACCAATTCCATTTGATCGCTTGTTAGTACGATCGTTATAAGTGTGTCTTGCCTCTAGCGAGACGATTATTCATATATGTTAGTGACAAATCGTTGTCATATATTTATGAGTGATATCTTTAATGATCATACACCGATTATGAATGGAATGTTGTTATTTGAATCTAGATGGTAGTAGATCCCACATTTATAACATTAATGCCAAAGGATACAAACTTAATAATGACACCACATTCTCGTGGCACTAACGTTTTGAGTCATGTCAATGTTATATGCATGAAGAAGCTCCATTCTGATGGGTCTCCGAGTCCTTAGATTTTTTATCTTTGACACTTGCAAGATAATTAAGACTTCGTTTTCAGAAAGCGGTCATCTAACTTGTTGAGAATCATGCATAATGATGTGTTGGATCAATAAAGTACTTTAACGTGTAGTGGAAATCATTATTTCATAAACTTCACCAATGATTTGAGTAGATATATGGATATCCACTTAATGAAATGCTGGTCTGAAAAGTTTGATTAGTTCAAACAAGTTCAGAGTGAAGTAGGAAAATAAACTTAACAAGATAATCAATTTCCTGCTATACTGATCGAGGAAACAAGGATTTGAGTTATGAGTTTGGCATATCATTGAAAGACTTGTGAAAAGAGTTCCACAATTTACGTTCCATGAAACGCCATAGTATTATGGTGTGTTAGGACGTCGTAATCACACTTTATTGGATAGTGTGTGGTCAACAAAATCTCTTATCGAATTATTGTGATCATTGGAGTCATATGGTAGAAACAAAACATTCACTTAAGATAATAGGGAAACCATCTAAATCCATGGAGGCAATACCATATGAGCTTGGCATGATTTTTTTTGCCTAGATTGTCGTTTTGGTAATTTAGTGTTTTGATATGATCAAAACTAAAATGGATAAATCTTTGTAGTATACCTGAAGAATTAGTTGGGTACATGTCTCACGACAAAAGGAAAAATTGTTTCCGGAATATAACTTACTCAAGAAATAGGTTCTTATCCAAGGGCATAAGTAGGAAAGAAAGTAGAGCAAGACGAAGTTAATGAAACTTTCTCACCAGACATCGAGTGGCGCAACGGAAACTGTTCCGGTACCGTCCTCCACAGAGAAGAGTTTTAATCAACGGTACTATTATGATCTTCGTAGGTTTGTCATGTTCCATTAACATGACGTTCATGACAAGATTGTCGTACCACATAGTGCGTAACACATTCTTGTACGCTAAAAGGTTAACCACACCGAGATTCTGTCTCAAGTGGCGAAGCCTAAGTCTATTTAGGATTTTTTTAGCAATTACAACAATTTCAAATTGAGAAATTGATAGATGGATAAAGAAACCGTGTTCCCTAATGGCAACATTAAGAAAGAGTTGTAATTGGTACAACGGGTAGGATTTGTTGATCCTAAGGATGCTAGACACGTATGCAAACTTCAGTTGTCTATTCATGGGCTGAAGCAAGCATATCGGAGCTGGAATCTTCACTTTGATAATGTGATCAAAGGATTTTGAGAGTCGTCCAAAATAATTGAAGAGACCTGCATTTACAAAGAAGTGAGTGGGAGCTAAGTAGCTTTTCTTGATCTTATATGTGAATGGCATATTTAAGTGGGAGCTAAAAGAAATTCCCTGGTCTTATATGCGGATAGCATATTTGAGTGGGAGCTGGGTATCATTCCTAATTTTATATGTGATGACATATTGAGAATGATACAGATCCTCTAGTAAAGTATAAATGATTATTTAATTGGTTAAGTTTTCTATGAATGAAGTTAAGAGTATTAGGCATTAGATCTATAATTTATATAGATAAAAAGGGGCTTAAATATTTTTCTAGGTTAAGATTCTGCAGTGTTTCAGAATAGAACAAGAAAGAATTCTTGCTTGTATGATTAGGTGAAATATTAAGTTTATCTTGGCATTTCAGCGATAGCTATTGAAAGAAAAGGATGTTCGACATCCTCTATGCCTCAGCCATAGATTCTATCATACTGAAAGCTCGACTTGGTGTGACCCAAGTTCTTGGTTGAAGAACGGGTTCTAGAGTGATCCCTGGGTGGATCAATGAACAAATGTTAAGTATATCCTTCAGTGTCTAAGAGAGGACTGAGTATATGTTTTCTGGTCTGAGGTGAGAGTGAAGCAGAACTTGTCGTAATAAGTTACGATGATAGAAGTTATGACTCTGACCTATATGACTAGAAATCTCTTACATGATAAGTCTGTTGTTAGAAGTAAGACACGGTTAGATTACGAAGTTGCATATGTATGCACTATCGCATAATCTACATAGGTAAAGGAATATATGTCTGCTTCAGAAGTAGCAAGTGTGATTGGACTAAGAGAGTTTTTTCGAGCATGCTTGGTCTACCTTAATAGATCTCTTAGACTGTTAAGGACCATGCTAGGCGAAGATTCGAGTCTCACTCCATCGCTAAGTTATATATATTTCACCGTTATCATAAGATACAGGATGATGTCAAACTAGGTGACAGAGAAGTGTTGCAAAGTACATTCGGAACTCAATGTGAGAGATCTGTTGATTGGATTCCTCTTCCACAGGACAAGCATGATAACACCAAGTTGCTATAGGTGTTAAGCTTTTACCTCATGTAAACTGGATTAAATTGTACTCTAGTGCAAGTGGGAGACTGAAAGAGATATGCCCTAGAGGCAATTAATAAAGATATTTTATTTGTCATATCTCGATTGTTCATAATAAGTTTTTATATCATGCTATAACTGTATTAAGCGGAAACATTAATACACATGTGGTATGTAAACAACCAGGTCCCTAGTAGCCTCTTTACTAGTCCATTGAGATCAACAGATGATCAAGGTTTCTTGATCATGGACATGGATTTCAATTTATAATGGAGCCATATCATTAGGTGAATGATGTGATAGACGCACACCCAATATATAGGAGAACATAGTACTCAAACTTTCGACCGTGAGATCTACTTAATCACTATCTCTGGAGGCTGCTTTGATTGCATCAAACGTCATACTTTAAATAGGGTGACAATAAAGGTGTCACATATCAGTTATCCGAAGGAATAGGTTGAGGCGTAGGATCAAGAGCGGGATTTTCCAATCCACATAGCAGGATAGATACTCTAGGCCCACTCGGTGAGATTACATCAATGAGCTTGCAAGCATGTGACTAGGTCACGAGGATGTAATATCACAGACGAGTAAAGATAGTATTGTCAATAACGAGATCAAGCTAGGTATCAGGATACCATCAAGCTAGGTATGGGACTCGACGTTTAAGGTTCAGACGACAAATATTTTCGTGGACGCACAAGGGCTATCATGGGTTTCCAGATCCTGCTGTTAGACATTGATCGGAGAGATGTCTCGATCATGTTTGGAGTGATCCCGAACCGTAGGTGGCACACTTAAGGGTAGGCGACGCTTGAATTAGATTGGACACGAAGAGAAAATAGAGAAGAGTACTGGAAGTGTTCCGGGACATATCCGATGCAATTCGGAGGGCAACGAAAGATGTTTCGGAGGTCGAATAAATTAATAACATGTATTTAATATTAATTAAAGCAATTAATGATTAATATATTTTTATTTTTATTTAATTCGATTTTAAATGGCAGCCCACCTTAAATGGGTCAAAGGCCCAAAAGGGGGAGGGGAACCGCACCCCAGGAGGGAGGGGCTGGCCGAGCCCATGTGGGCCAGCCGCATGGGGCCCACCTAGGGCCGGCGGCTCCCTTGGCTGGCCGCACCATGTGGGAATAGTCCCACATGGCTAAGCCAAGGGGTTTGGCAGCCCTCCTCCTCCTTTATATAGGGGTGCCCCATGCCTTGGAAATTCACCCCAATTCTCTCTCTCTCATCCGTTTAGACGTGACTCCGCAATTGGAGCTGCGCACGGGTTGAGGTTTTCTCCACCATATGCACTCCGCCGTGCTATCGGTTCTTCGGTCCAAGTCATCTATTTCCGCTACTTCGCTGGAACGAAGTCTGGCGGTCGTCGTCTACATCGAACGTGTGTAGAGCTACGAGGTGCTGCACGTGTGGCACTAGGCGCGAGTACGACTGCACGACCTTGAGATCGGCGCCATACGTCTTCATCATGTGTCGTCATCGAAACATATCTTTTGATCGTCGACGCTTACGAACTTCAAGGTATGAACACCGTTCCCTCGTTACTTTATATATGCATAGTAATATATCTTGGCTATTTAGATTATCGTTGTTAGGAAATTTTTTGTTTTCTGCATACGATCCCTTCACCTTTCTATCTGAAGCTGTGGAAATTCAAGGTCCCTCCAAAAGTGAAATGTTTCTTTTGGAGAGTGCTCAAAGAATACATCCCCTATCGTGACATCATGAAGAAAAGACACATAGATCGCCTAGCTACTTGTGAGATCTGTGGTGGTGAAGATGAGACTTTTTCATGCTCTCACCAAATGCATTTGGGCTAAGGTCTTCTGGAAAACTTTGGTGAACTCACTGGTGTCAAATCCCTGCCTGCATCCTGATTCGTGGGCTGCGGATCTTATCACCTGCAGAGCTACCTCTGACCGGGAGTCCTGTCTGATTATGTGTGGGCTTTGGGCAGTCTGGAGCGCCTGGAAATCTCTCACACATGGTGGTAAAGGGAAGCCTGTAAAAACAAGTGTACAATGCAGGAGCTGGAAATGAACTGGGTGACAAGCCCAAAAAATGTGAGCTGTGGAAACCACCTGAGGGTGATTTTGTAAAGATCAACGTTGATGCTCGTTTTCAACAAAATAAACTTCAGGGTACAAACTGGCTGCTTAATGCGTGACTGTTCGGGAGGATTACTACAAGCAGATAAAGATTCTACCATGATGCTACTAGTGCTCTTGTCATGGAGGCTATTGCTCTTAGGGATGGTGTCAAGATGGCCATTGATTTGCGGAAGACCAAAATCCTGATTCAAAGTGATGCCCAGGTGCTTGTCAACCTGTGGGCAAAATCTTGAGAGGACAGATCGGAGGTGGCCACCATCCTGAAGGAGGTCAAGGAGTTGAGTAGAGGTCTTTCTAGTTTTCACTTCAACTTTGTTCATAGTGCAGCTAATGTTGTTGCTCATCTGTGCGCACATGCTACAGCTGTTAGGCAAAGGTGTACTTGGGTGAACATGATTCCAAGTTTCCTGACTGAATGCCTTCAGCTTGATTGTAACCCTACTAATTTCTATTGAATGAAATGTTCCTGAATCGCAAAAAAAAAGTACACGAAGGATAAAGCGTTCGCAGTACGCACACTTCGTCTCCCTGGCCATCACCCGAAATTCAACCACTGGCGCCGGGCGCGCCATCGCTAGAGAGGCTCCCGTTGAGGGGATGCTCCTGTACAGGTTGTGAACAGTTACCAACTTGTTAAAGGATAAGTTAGCAAGGCGTTACCGAGTAGTTACCAAAATGTGATGATGTACTTCTCAGAATGTTGATCGAATTATGGCTTAAGAACCTCTCTTGCGTTCGCTCTATAATTTTGTAAATATATATGTAATTGCCTGTACAGTTTATTTTTCAATAAAAGGCTGTGGGGGTCCCCTACAGTAAGCATTCAAAAAATAGACCGTGTAACTTTGGGGTTGGTAGCTTTTTATATTTACCCTTTATAACTCTTTTTCTTTTCAAGGACGAGCAACCAATGGTTGTTGTCTTTTACATTAAGATTTCAGAAGAGAGGTTATACAAGATGTTTTACAACCACATTTCTGTCTGCCCAACAACCTAGGCCTACTCCTCCCGCTGGTCTACTTTCCTGCTAGATATTTTCCACAGTTCTAATTATGTAGTAGTATCCTTCACCACCTCCATTAGCGTCTTACACTTTCCTTCGAAAACTCTTGCGTTCCGCTCCAGCCACGACTTGCGTTCCGCTCCAGGCTCCAGCCACTTGTAACTCATAAATTGCAGAGACTGGTAATCTTATCCAAAAAATATTATCGAAATATATCAATATGAGATTTAGTTTCGGATATATCATCATGACTGCTTTATAGGTGAAAACGTATCTCAAGTCTGGTTTGTGATTTGCGAGGTAAGCCATTTTGAAATAGGAAAGAATTTCGTTGACATCAGCAATTTCGTCTCGTACTACATACGTGTATAGTTTTCACAAATGACACACAGATAATTCAACCTTTTCACCGTATGAAAATGACCACCCATTAGCTAACCATACATTATTAGGAATTGAAAACTTAAAATATCCTTCCTTATGAATATGTATCGTGCAGTCGGACAGAAATGGGACAAGGCACGCGGTAAAGTTTGTTTCAGCGCAACGATTTGCCGCAAAAATGAGACGGATGGCAAGCAAGGAGAGCGACAGATAGTAGTTAGAAAAGTGTATTTTGTTGATGTAAACGGTACCGTACCGTATAGGTATGGTATAGTATACCAACCTATACGGTACCCTCATGTACATGCTACGGTGGGGGCTTTTCTCACCCATATAACACGTACCCGAGCCCTCTAACGAGGGCATCGTTTCCGCCTACAACAATATGGTATCAGAGCGATCCTTCTCCCACATCTAGCCGCCGCCGCCGTTCTGGCCGCCGCCACACAAGACCTGCCGCCGCTGCATTCTTTTGCCGCCGCCGCCTCAAGCCCATTGCCGCTGCAGATCCTTCTCTGCTGCCGCTCCAAGACCCCGACCCAAAACTACACAAACAAAACCCAAAACCCTACGATCTAGACGATCTGCTGCCGCTGCAATCTTGCCGCCGCCGCCTCAAGACCCAAAACCCTACGATTTACACGACCTGCTGCCGCTGCAATCTTGCCGCCGACGCCCCAAGATCCTAAAACCCTACGACCTCCAAGACCCGCTGCCGCCGCACCTTTTGTCGCCGCCGCCTCAAGACCCAAAACCTAGCAATGGCCTCGTCCTCCTCGACGCCCACGATGGCTTCTGTCGCCGCCTCCCTCGGTGCTCCTCCCTCCCAAAAGCTCACGCGCAACAATTTCCTTTTTTGGAAGACGCTGGTCTTCCCTGCGCTGCGTGGCGCCCAGGTCACCGGCCTGCTCAACGGGACCGACTGACCGCCTGCTCGGTCCATGGAGGTTGCTGATGGTGAGAAGAACAAGAAGGTTGTCCCCAACCCGGAGTATGCTGCCTGGGTGGCTCGGGGCAAAGCCGTGCTCAGCTACTTGATCAATTCGGTCTCTCCCGACATCCTCGCACATCTGGTTGGGATTGAGACCACCGAGGCCGTATGGGCGGTCATCTCCTCGATGTTCTCGACCCAGTCTCTGTCCAAGGTGAACCACCTCCGTGGCACCCTCCAAAGCACGAAGAAAGCCTCCCTCACCGTTGCCCAGTACTTCTCCAAGATGAAGGGCTTCAGCTCCGAACTGCTTGCCCTCGGGAAGGACATCGATGACGCAGAGCTCATAGGCTATATCCTCAATGGCCTTGATGGATCCTACAACGACCTTGCTGCTGCTGTCCATGGCAACCCCAACATCACGGTAGATGATTTATATGATCAAATTTGTGCTCATGACATGCGTATTAATATGCTCCAGGCAAGTGGTGATTCGTTCATGTCTCGGTGAATCTGGCTCGCCGTGGTGGACACAACAATGCCCGTGGTGCTGCTGACCGTGGCCGTCGTGATGACGACGACCGTGACCCTCGCCGTGATGATCAAGACCGTGGCTCACGTGGCCGCACTGATGACCGCTCCTATGATCGTGGCTACCGTGGTCATGGAGATGCTGATGGATACCAGATGAGGCGCCGTGATGACTCTCGCCGCCGTGACAACGGCCGTGACTATGCTCGCCGTGATGATGGCCGGCGCCGTGACGATCGCCGCCGTGATGACCGTGATGGAGGCCGTCGTCGTGATGATGGACGGCGTCGTGATAGAGAACCCACTCCTTATGTTGATTTCACCTGTCAGATTTGCAAGATCCATGGCCACCCTGCTAGTGATTGCTGGTGGCGTTATCAGGACAGGGACGACTCCGATGATGACAGTGACACCAAGGACAAGACCGCCAACATTGCTTCCTATGGAGTGGACACCAACTGGTATCCTGACTCTGGTGCTACAGATCACATCACTGGGGAGCTGAGCAAGATGACAGTTCATGAGCAATACAAGGGGCGCGACAACGTTCACACGGCCAACGGTCATGGTATGCAAATATCTCATGTTGGTCATTCAATTTTGCATCTCCCCAATAATTCTTTCCACCTAAACAATCGTATTGCATGTTCCTAGTTCATCCAAAAACATTTTATCTGTTCATAAACTCACTCGAGATAATGATGTGTTTATTGAGTTCCATCCTTCTTTCTTTTTGATTAAGGACCAGGTCACAAGGAACGTTCTGTTTAGAGGACCCTGCTGCAATGGTCTCTACCCGCTTATGCATGTCTCTAGTGGGTCTCACAAGCAAGCTTTTCTCACAATAAAGCCGTCGTCTTCTACATGGCATCGTCGCTTAGGCCACCCCTCATCGTTTGTGGTGCAACAAGTCCTTAGGAATAATGAACTCTCTTATTCGCCAGAAATAAATCCTTATGTTTGTGATGCTTGTCAACTAGCTAAGAGTCATCAGTTGCCATATCCTATATTCACTAGTGTTTCCACTGTTCCTTTGGAGCAAGTGTTTTCTGATGTATGGGGTCCAGCAAGCTGCCTCTGTTGGCAAACATTCGTACTATGTGAGTTTTATTGATGATTTCAGCAAGTTTACTTGGATATATTTGCTCAAAATCGTTCTGAGGTTTATCAAGTTTTTCTTAATTTTCAACAATTTGTTGAACGCAAGTTTGAGAGGAAGATTAAAACTATGCAAACTGATTGGGGTGGTGAATATGAAAAGCTCAATAGTTTCTTTCAGAAAGTTGGCATAGCTCATCATGTCTCTTGTCCGCATGCTCATCAACAAAATGGTTCTGCTGAACGTTAACACCGTCATATTGTTGAAGTAGGCTTGTCTCTTCTTGCAAATGCATCCATGCCTCTCAAATTTTGGGATGAAGCCTTTCTCATTACCACTTTTCTCATAAATTTACTCCCTAGTAAAGTCATTAATCTTGATACTCCTGCAGAACGTCTCCTTCACACCAAACCCAATTATGACTCTCTTCACGTTTTTGGTTGTGCCTGCTGGCCCAATCTTCGTCCTTACAACAAACGAAAGCTTGCTTTTCGCTCTATACGCCGTGTGTTCCTTGGCTATAGTCCCCGTCACAAAGGAGTCAATTATTTGGATGTTTCCACAGGACGTGTTTATGTGTCTCAAGACGTTGTCTTCGATGAAAATGTGTTTCCTTTTGCGTCTCTACACCCCAATGCTGGCCAGCGCCTTAGAGCTGAAATTCTTTTACTCCCACATGATTCCATCTCACATTTATCTAATATTGGGGGTGCACAAATTGATGATCACATGCCTTTGCCCATCATTCCTGTTGTTGCTAACCAAAACCAGGCACATGTCCATGCTCCTGCTACTGATGCTGAAGGTTCAGATTCTGAGTCCACAGAAAAAAATTCGAGTGAAAATGATGAAGAAATGGCTCCAAACCAGCAAGAAATGCAACCTGCTACGGTGGAGCAAAACGACGCGAGTGCAGGATCCCATGCTGATCCTGCATCGCCCTTGGATCGCACGCGCATGGATCCCAGCGCTGATCCTCTGCAGCCTGACCAGTCGCTGCCCTCCTCGCCTCGTGCACATGCAGGCGGGTCCAGTCAGCGGTCCCCGCCACGCGCGCCGGACCAGCCAGACGCAGCCACGTCCACGCCCCTGCCTCCGTCGCCTCGTGCCTCTGCTGGCGAGCCCAGCACGCTCTCTCCATCGCCACGCGCGCCGGACCAGCCCGAGGACGTCACGTCGCCTCCGGTCGGCCCAGATTCCCCTGCCAACACAAATTCGCCTGCCGACGCGTTTTCTGCTGCTGCAGCCTCGGATCCTGCTGGATCTTCTGCACCAGCTGTTGCTGTAGTGTCTCCTACACCTGGAGCACGCACCCATATTCAAAAAGGTATACGCCAACCAAAACAATTTAAAGATGGTACTGTTTCGTACAAAGTTACTCGTGGTACTGTGAGGTATGGTTTGCTTGCTTCCACAGGTGAACCCCGGAATCTCACTGAAGCTCTTAATACCCTGTGTTGGCGCCAAGCAATGCAGGAGGAATATGATGCCCTTATTCAAAACAAAACATGGCACCTTGTTCCCTCTAGCTCCACCAACAACTTAATTGACTGCAAATGGGTATATCGTATCAAGAAGTGTTCTGATGGCATTGTTGAAAGATACAAAGCCCGCCTTGTTGCAAAAGGTTTCAAGCAAAGGTACGTCATTTATTATGAAGACACTTTTTGTCCAATTGTGAAAGCAGCCACCATCAGAACAGTTTTAGCCATCTCCGTTTCTCGGGGTTGGAGTCTTCGGCAGCTAGATGTCAAGAACGTGTTTTTACATGGTGTTCTGGAAGAGGAGGTTTACATGAGACAACCCCTAGGTTTTGAAAACCCCAATACCCCCC
Source organism: Poa pratensis (assembly GCA_947311845.1). Taxonomy (NCBI): domain Eukaryota; kingdom Viridiplantae; phylum Streptophyta; class Magnoliopsida; order Poales; family Poaceae; genus Poa; species Poa pratensis. The sequence continues at coordinate 43,536,059 of CAMZMU010000066.1, forward strand.
CCCCCCCATCATATATGCAAACTTGGCAAATCTCTCTATGGTTTAAAGCAGGCCCCTCGAGCATGGTTCTCTCGCTTAAGCTCCAAGCTTCATGACCTTGGTTTTGTTCCCTCCAAAGCAGACACATCCTTATTCCTTTACCATAAGTCAGATATTATTATTTATGTTCTGATTTATGTTGATGATATCATTGTCACTAGCTCCTCTGATTCAGCCATAACTGTCTTGCTCAAAGCTCTCAACACTCACTTCGCTATCAAGGATCTTGGTCCTCTTCATTTTTTCCTTGGCCTTGAAGTGAAGACATTTTGAGATGGTCTCATCCTCACACAGGAAAAATATGCATCGGATTTGCTTGCCAAAGTTGGCATGCGTGCTTGTAAGCCTGCACCTACACCATTGTCTTCCACAGACAAGTTGACTCTGACTGAGGGTAACTCGCTTCGTCCAGAGGATAGTACAAACTACAGGAGTGTTGTTGGTGCCCTGCAATATCTCACATTTACATGTCCAGACTTGTCCTTTTCGGTCAACAAGGTTTGCTAGTTTTTACATGCCCCTACTACCTCTCATTGGATAGCTGTCAAACGCATTTTGCGCTATGTTAGTGGTACTATTCAGCTTGGTATTACTTTTCAGAAGTCTGCCTCTACTCTGTTAAGTGCTTTTTCAGATGCTGATTGGGCCGGTTGCCCTGATGATCGTCGTTCCACAGGAGGGTTTGCTATTTTTGTTGGACCAAATTTGGTCTCCTGGCATGCACGAAAGCAAGCTACAGTCTCACGGTCCAGTACAGAAGCTGAATATAAATCTCTTGCAAATGCTACAACTGAACTTATTTGGGTTGAAGCCCTTTTACAGGAACTTGGAGTACAATTTAAGGAAAGACCATGCTTATGGTGTGATAACTTGGGTGTCACATATTTGTCAGCAAATCCAGTTTTCCATGCTCGTACCAAACATATTGAAATTGATTTTCATTTTGTCCGTGAGAGGGTGGCCAATAAACAACTGGATGTCAAGTTCATCTCAAGCAAGGATCAAGTTGCTGATGGTTTTACCAAGGCACTTCCAGTAGCTAATCTTCATGAGTTTAGGCGTAATCTAAATCTTCTCCGAAGTTTAGATTAAGGGGGGTGTTGATGTAAATGGTACCGTACCGTATAGGTATGGTATAGTATACCAACCTATATGGTACCCTCATGTACATGCTACGGTGGGGGCTTTTCCCACCCATATAACACGTACCCGAGCCCTCCAACGTGGGCATCGTTTCCGCCTACAACAATATATTTGTTAAAAATGCAAGAGGCCATGTGTGTACTTCCGAACATATGTGCTTTGCTACTTTAAAATTGTTTTGGCATGTGAAGTACTCCCTCCATTTTTTAATATAAGATGTTTTAGATATTTTAATTGTGGTCTAAATAAGATATGGGTGAGCATACACACTAGAATGTGTCTAGATACATGTAAATGTGGAAAAAGCTAAATAACTTATATTTGGAAACGAAGGTAGTATAACATTATAACATGTAATAATCCTGCATTAAATACCACCACAGAATATTTCATACTCACTTTTGATCTCAACACACTTGTTTTATTTAGTGATCTTCTGTTGTGATTAAGCAAATGTTAACATTAAATTGATTTTATTCTAAACCTACAAGTTTTTGCATGAGGTGTATAATATTTCAAACGTGTGTATAACCAGAAAAAATTGAAAGTAAGCACTAAATTTCGCTATCCCATGAGACCGGAACAAGTGAACTAAATACGAACTTTGGTTCCTACAACGTATATTTTGCTAGTAAAACAAATGGTTTTGCTAATTCGCAGTTGACTAATAATTAAGTATAGCTCAGGCATGTCCTTAGTCGTTAGATTTTCCTCGTGATTAGTATTGACTAGGTAAATGTGGTGCGGCGTCACGCCGCACTCGTGGTGATAAAAAAGATTTATTTGAGTGTATGATCATTGTTGTTGGAAAGGGATAGAAGTGCAAATTTTGGTATATTATTTGTATAATAGAACTGATCAAATATGCTCGTTCTTTTTTTTTCATAAATTTGTAATTGAACTTCATAGTCGGAGGAAATATTTTGTGTTAGCATTTATTAAATTAAGTCTGTAATTAGAGGAAATAAATTTGTATTTGCTCCAACTATCCAACTAATACAGCATTTTTAAATTTAAGTAGAAAATTATAGAGAATTTAGTCATATTACCTCTAATATGTTAACTAAATTGAAATGGTAAAATATGTTTTTCTATTTTGCTATAAATATTTTATTTAACTTCATAATCAGAGGAAGTACATTATGATTATATCAAAATATTCACCAATTTGAGCATTTATTAAATTTAATTGCATATTTGGAGAGAGTTTAGTTATATTATCCTTAGATGTGAACCATTTTGAAATGATATAGTATGTTTGTATTTTGCCTTAAGTGTTTATTAAATTAAGTCTATAATTAGAGGAAATGAATTTGTATTTGCTCCAAATATCCATCTAATCAAGCATTTTTAAATTTTAGTACATAATTAGAGAGAATTTAGTCATATTACCTCCAATATGTTAACTAAATTGAAGTGATAAAATATGTTTTCCATTTTGCCATAAATATTTTATTTAACTTCATATTCAGAGGAAATACATTACGATTATATCAAAATATTAACCATTTTGAGCATTTATTAAATTTAATTGCATATTTAGAGAGAGTTTAGTTATATTATCTCTAAATGTGAACCATTTTGAAATGATATAATATGTTTTTATTGTGCCGTAAATAGTTAATTAAGCTTCATATTCAGAGGAAATACAGCGTATGAGTATATTTTTTTTTTTTGGGTCCAACTCCATTTAATCTGAGGAAGTGCATTTGGATTTTCTCTAAATATTTACCGATTTAAAAATGTCCAAAAAATGTTTGTATTAAGCTATAAATAGTTAGAATTTATTTTTCTAATTATTTTGATATATTTTGTATATTTTTCTGGTAGATAGATTTTAAACTATTGATTTTATAGTATTATTAAAAAAATTTTTTTGCAAATTGTTTAAGTGAACTGGGCCCAATTTAAAAATGACCAAAATGTTTGTATTTTGCTATAAACAATTAGATTTTATTTTTTTTCATATTTTTCTGGTAGATAGATTTTGAACTATTGATTTTGTAGTATTATTCATTTTCTGCAAATTGTTTAAGTGAACTGGGCCCACATGTCAGGGTTTCAGCATTTTTTTTCGTGGAAAAAGAATAAGACGCTGACTAACTGGGCCAACCGCTACGTCGAGGTGACGTAAGCAGTGGAGATGGCGGCCACGGCGAGCTCGCCGGTGTCGATCCAGTGCAAAGTAGGACACGCAGCTGGGAGCGTTGGAGGCGCGTGGACGCGCTCTACCCGAAAGAAGTGGCGCCGCTGCTATTTGGTCGCCGGAGCGTCGCCGGAGGCGAGAAAACGTGGCGGCCCGAGCGAGCACGGCGGCGTCGATTGCGGCGCCTCTGGGGCGGCCCGGCACGCGTTCGTGGGTGAGGTGGGAGAGAAGGAGGCGGCGGAGCTCGCCATGTCCGTCGATCTGTACAGGGAGGAGCAGTGCGGTGGCGTGCCGCGTCGGCGTCGCCGGCGATCTCGGCGCCGCGCGTGAAAGAGAAGGAGAAGGGGGGATGTGGTGGTTTTTTTACAGTAAAGAACCTGGACTTTCATTCAATTACAATCAGGTCCTTCCTCTTGAGGAGACGTGGTCTGCGAGTTCCGAATGGTGATTTTACGTAAACCCAGGGACTTTTTTGTAAAATAGCCAGACGGACCGTCAGATCCGGATCGGACGGCGCGGAGGCATGCGGGTACTGTAGCGGGCACAGTGATCGTGGGTACTGTTACAGGAACAGTGAATCAATGTGGGAGCTCCATTTTTTATGCTCCTTAATATAGTTAGGTAATCACAAATTAAGGAGTTAGCGTAAATAAAACTCGAAACCGATTACGGGAATGGAACCTACTCGTCGACGCGCATATATTTCGTGTATACAATTTTTTGGAAAAGGCGGAGTTTTTTTTGCAAAAAAAAAACAAAAAGACGCTACAGTACCCGCGGTGAGAGCTAGCTATAGTCGAGCGCTGAGAGAGCTCCGATCCGGTTGTTTTTGCAAAAAAAAAAAAAACTGCAGTACCCACTGTAGCGGGGAACAGTACCTCGGGTACTGTAGCTAGCTACAGTCGAGCGCTGAGAGAGCTCCAATCTGGTCAGTCTTAATATAGTTATTATTATTAATTATTATTTGAGAGTTGCATATGGTTGTAACTATGTGCAACTGAGAAAAAAGTTCATGGGGTAAATTTTTTTCACAGTCCAAAACAATTGTTCACGAGGCTAAAAGACACACTTAACACCAAGGCGGCTGAGATTAACTCAAAATCTTAGCTGCAACCCATTTGCAACTCACATATTACACGAAGCCAAATGCAAATCGGAGTTAATGGCCCCCACACACCTCCGCTCCATGGCCCCTTTATGAAAAGCGCGACACCTCCTCTCCGCCGAGCATATTCACTCTTCTCTCCAAACGCCTTCAGCCATCTCTACACCGATCAGATTCACTATGTTCCGTCGCAACCGCGGCATGAGAAGCCACCAGCGTAGCGCGACGAGCTCGTTGCAAGCGCCTCCGCCGGTCGAACGGACACCGTTAGCTGACGGTGGAGGAGGCGTGTGAGCATGTCCACAACAACTTGCCGGTGACGGCCGAATACTTCCTCCCAGACCATTGACCGACCAATCTCGTCCACGTTCCGTGGCGCCGCCTGTCATCGTCAGGTGCGACTCGATCGGATCCAGAGATCGTGGCAGGCCATGCCGTGGGAGATGCGATGCGATCCCGCGTACGCCTTCTGTTCGCCCTATTGGGATCGGAAAGTGGAGCTTTATTACGAGGCTCGACTCTAGAGCTTCTTCCCTACCACCGACAACATGTCGCGCCTGCGGAGTGGTGGTGGTCCTCAAACGACCCTGTGCACTCCTCCGACTCAGGCGCCAGAATTCTGGCGATGTACCAGCTCCCCTGCGAGGTGCTCTGTGACTTGCCCTCGGAGGACGAAGAGGAGGTGTAGTGGCCAACCACAGAGTGGCATGACCGCCATTGAAGCGTCCTTGGCGCCACCTCCACTGCCGCCACCTACACCGCAGGGTCCCCAGGCTTTGTCGGTGATATTGACTCCACGTAGACTAGGGCATTGCCGCCTCCACCGCCTAGTAGTTTATGTTTTAATTTAAGTTATTATTTTCTGTAATGTTTGGGAAGATTTTATAAATTATCTTTAATTCAAATGAAGTTTGACCAAATTCAAACTTTTCTATTTTGAAAAATAACCCTATTAAGGACGTAGCCGGAAAGAAACGTACATAATACGTGGGAGTTTGCGGGCGCCCGATTGAGGACGTGTTGCCGGACATTGTATTGGCGGCGCACGATCGGAAATCTTATGAGAAGTAGCAATTCCGTAAAAAAAAAAGTGTACACGTCAGTACAAAATCGTTTTGTGATGTCAGCGACTGAGAATTGCTCGCTGCCTAAATTAAAAGGAAAAAGAAAGAAGGAAAAACATCGCTGCCGTTATCCCCTCGCTAGGACTCATCTTGGTAGCCGCAATGGCTAAACCCCTGCTGCTCCCGACCCCGGCCGCCGCGCCGCCGGCGGTTCGCCTCCTCCGCGCGACCCCACCTCTCCGCCTCCGCCTCCCCCATTCCTCAGCCCACCACACCTTGCGCCTCCTCAAAGCCGCAACATTTCCCCCTCCGCCTCCGCCGCCGCCGTACCCACCACCACCAAGCGCGTCGGCAGGCCGGTCATTAGCGAGGGCAGAGACGAGGATGCCCGCCGCTGCGTGTGCCCCGGGTGCGGGGTGTTCATGCAGGAAGACGACCCCGACATCCCCGGCTTCTTCACCAGCCCCTCCCGCCGCTCCCCTCCCCGCCGGACGAAATGGAACAAGAAACAGCCGATTCTTCTCCGGATGGGATCCTCGAGGAAGAGGGGGATGGTGATTCGCCTTCAGAATCCGACCTCGCTGCCGAATTGGACGGCTTGGACACCGGTTTCCTCGAGTCCCTTGAAGACGAAGACGAAGAGGAGGAGGGCAGTGAGGGAGAGTCGACGGCCGGCGTCAGCACCGAGAGCGGCTGGGACTCCGAATGGGACGACGGCGGGATGGAGGACGACGAGGAGGAGAAGTGGAGCAGAGAGCTGGACGGGTTCACGCCGCCTGGGGTCGGGTACGGGAACATCACCGAGGAGACCCTGGAGAGGCTGAGGAAGGAGAAGCTGTCCAAGGCGGAGCGGAAGCAGCGGGCGCGGGAGGCCAGGCGGGCCGAGGCGAGGGAGGACTCGGCGGCGGTGGTCTGCGCCCGGTGCCACTCGCTGAGGAACTACGGGCACGTCAGGAACCACATTGCCGACAACCTGATCCCGGACTTCGATTTCGACCGCTTCATATCGTCCCGACTGATGAAGCGCTCCGCGGGCACGCCGGTCATCGTCATGGTGGTGGACTGCGCCGACTTCGACGGCTCGTTCCCGAAGAGGGCCGCCAGGTCGCTCTTCAAGGCGCTCGAGGGGAGGGGGAGCTCTAAGCTGAGTGAGACGCCGAGGCTTGTTCTTGTCGGCACCAAGGTGGATCTGCTGCCATGGGAGCAGATGGGAGTGAGGCTCGAGAAGTGGGTGCGAGGCCGAGCTAAGGCTTTCGGTGCGCCGAAGCTGGATGCTGTTTACTTGGTCAGCGTTCATAAGGATCTGTCCGTGAGGAACTTGATATCGTACGTCAAGGAATTAGCGGGACCTCGTAGCAATGTGTGGGTTATTGGTGCACAGAATGCTGGGAAGTCTACGCTGATCAATGCGTTTGCAAAGAAGCAAGGTGTGAAGATCACAAGATTGACAGAAGCCGCCGTCCCGGGAACTACGTTAGGCATACTAAGGATGACAGGGGTTCTGCCTGCAAAGGCTAAGATGTATGACACTCCTGGTTTGCTGCATCCGTACATCATGTCGATGAGGTTAAACAGCGAGGAACGGAAGATGGTTGAAATCAGGAAGGAACTTCGACCGCGGACCTTTAGGGTGAAGGTAAATTTGAAGTCTGTTATTTTTGTCCTAATTCTATTTATTTCTCATCGAGTGGCTGAAACCTATCTAGTGTTGGAAACTTGTAATAGCCCATGAATACAAAAGCATATCTGCCAGGGTTCATAACTAGATATGCCTATTTTCTTATGTCTATTTTCATATCAACATCCTAATTATGTTCTACTTAGAAGTCTTGCACCAGAGACATGTGGTCAAGACCTATGGTATCTATATTCATAACAGCACTAGAAATGTCTACTTTCTTCAGTCTATTTTCATATCGACATTCTAATTGTAATGTAATTAGAGATATGTGGTCAAGATCTTAGATAATGATAGCATTGTAAAATACTGAGTCAGGTTTCAAGCGGCGGCCCGCTTAGCACGTTTTTAGGCTTAAACCAATCAAATTTTAGCAGGAAAGTTACAACAACGTTTGCCTATTTTCAGCTTTATGCGGGCCGGGTTCGGGCGCCGCCTGACACTCTCAATACTGAGCATGCTCAGAGTCCACACTTATCTCACATAAAAGTTGAAATTAACTTTGGTAAACTTGATGATCTCTTGGATTTATAGGTGGCTGTTACAAATTAATCACAAATGAAACAACACTTGGATGATTGTAACCAGTAACCCTTGCATTCTTTTCTTTGGAATTAACTTTGCTAAACGTGATGCCGTTCTACACTTATAGTTGCCTTCCCTTTTATAGTTGATTGCAAATTAAACAGCACGTAGATGAATTGCCTGGTTATGACATTACTCTTGACAGACCTTATCAATCTAATACGCTTGGACAAATATAATTCCTTGAAAGGTTAAGTGATCTAATAGCAGCCCTTAGCTCCATTAACTCTGAATTACGAAGTTATTGTTCTGTGTTGTATCGGAATCTATGAGGCTTGTTTGACTCTATGGTTGCAAACTGTTGCAGGCAGGACAATCCGTCCACATTGGAGGGTTAACACGCTTGGATGTACTAGAAGCTTCAGTTCAAACTATCTATATAACTGTTTGGGCATCTGCCAATATTTCCCTTCATCTTGGAAAGACTGAAACTGCTGAAGAACTTCGGAGCAAACATGTTGGCATCAGACTTCAGGTGAGACTTCAATTTCCGCCTGCTTAATGTCGCTCCTAAGTATAAAAGTATTAGCTTCTGTTTAATTAAGGGATTACATAAATATATCTTGGAAGTAATGTTGCTTTATGAAACAAAACCGCGTTGATGTCCTAATTGAATAAGCAAACACATCAATTTGCTATGGTTGTTTTATTTCATGGACGACTAATGGTTTAAATCTGGATGTTGAACTCTTATACACAAAATGGTGATGATTTTCAAGAGAACAACGAGGCCTGCTACCTGCTTTACTCTTCACTGCATAAGCAGCTGGAGTTTATCATCTACAATTATTTTTTTCATTTCTCTCTATCATACTGATTTACACAATGCAACTACGCAGCCACCAGTTGCGCCAGAGCGAGCCACCGAGTTGGGCCAGTGGACAGAGAGACGGATCGACGTGTCCGGGATCAGCTGGGATGTGAACAGTATGGACATCGCAGTTTCTGGCCTAGGCTGGTACTCGCTGGGTCTGAAAGGCAATGCTACCGTCGCCGTGCATACTTTCGACGGCATCAATGTGACACAACGTGACGCGATGATCCTTCACCGAGCCAAATTCCTCGAGAGGCCTGGGTTTTTGCTGCCCATCGCCATTGCAAACGCTATAGGCGAGGAGACCAGGAAGAAGAACGAGAGGATGAAGGGTGAAGAGAGCGACGACGATGACCTTTTGGATGGATGAAAGCAGCGAGTGACCCGTGAGGTGACCGCAGACAACTTCTGTCAGGGAACCTATGTTTAGTGAGAGGCCTTTGCTTGTAAAAAGGTAAACATCATGTTAGAATTGTTAGGTAGGAGTGAAAGAAAATAGCTGTTGTTCCTAGCTGGACATTGTGAATTGTGATGACGTGTACTACACCCAACCCAACAGGAATGTAGAAAAAGTCACTAATATTTGAGAGAAAGGAGATGTCATTCTGCCCCACTTGCATACAATACAATAAAATACTACACCCTCCATACCATAATATAAGATGTTTTAGGTATTCCAATACGGACTACATACGGAGCAATCTGTATGTAGTCCGTATTGGAATACCTAAAACATCTTATATTATGGTACGGTGGGAGTATGTTTCTTGACGTTGACTATATGGCTTAATTCAGCCTTTTATTTCTCTGGGATGAGATATCCCTTCACTTTTTGCTGTTATTTTCTTCATGGCTTGAACATTGACAACATGTGAACAGTAATTTTTAGTTAGTACTTAGTGCAAGCCCTGTTGGCTTCCAGTGATGTGATTATCGATTGATACAAGTCTTGTTTTATCAATACACATGCATGATATGATATCCAGGGTCACTCTCATCTTATATCTTGAAGAAATTGCACAATGATCACTGGAAATATGTGGTGTCCATAAGTCCAAAACCACAAGTCCACAAGCAAATATGTACTATGATTTTGCTGAGTCAGTTGTCTTGGCCCCTGTCACACATAACATTTCTCTCTTGTTCTTCGTACTGATTCACACAATACCTCTCACTTGGTAGTTGGTACCATCATGATAGTACTCACAAAATTACCAAATAAAAGCTTTCCTTTTTGTTACTTTACTCTTTATGTTGAAATAAAATTAAGCACGTTATAAAAAAAAGGTAACTGAAAAGATAAGTTAAAATGAGTGAACTGCATAAATGATGCCATCTCTTGGTGGATAAAACGCTTCCATGTAAATATCAGGGCAGCCGGCAAGAACAAGGAAATGTTCAATGAGAGTTGTTGTGTCTTCTAGAAGTGGAGCTGATAATGATCAGATCGAAACTGTGGTAGGAACTCCTGCACCTGATGCGTGCACTCGAGCTTAAAGCTTTTAGTTCTGAGCTTTCTTTCCTTTTCTTGTGGTTGCATGGATTATTAAGTGGGACAATTGTCATGTACCCCCGTCTAAGATTTTTACCTACTACGAACTCATTTTATGGCATGTCTTCAACATATCGGATAACATACACGCCACCATGGGCGGACGCAGCATCCCAGCTGCCCGGGCGCTTGCCCGGGCTTCGCTGGCGCCTGCCTCGTACGCAAGAGCGATTCTATCAACGAAATGGTATCTGATCAGGGGCAAAATAATTGGCTAATTGGCTTGGTGGGCTGCTTGTGTAGCTGGGCCATGCGTCTGTGCCTAGTCCACAAGAGGCAGCGAAGCAGAAAATCAACTAGCTAGCATCGAATCAATCAATTCCTTGTTCCGTTCCCCCATTCCCCAACCCAGCACACCCCGTGCGTGTTTGGTTGCCCACTGAGGTCTCAACCACAGAGTAAGTGCTTTAGGCACATCACTTAAACTTCTTCACTTCATTCTCTCTAATTTACACAACCGTGTTTCGATTTAAATTAAATTGTATACAAAATATATGTGCATCAACGAGTAGGTTCCATTCCCGTGATTGGTTTTGAGTTTTGTCGACTGTAATTTCTTAATTTTGGACCGAGTTTGTACTATTTTTAGACGAAATTTTGTTAATTTCGTCGCACTTGGTCATAAATTTGTCAAAAAAATTAGTTACACTGTAGCGCGCCCAGGCTTCGACAAATTTCTTGGTCCGCCACTGCACGCCACGGATACAGTCCTCAGAAGAAGGAAACATATTTTTAGAAAAAAAATAGGGAGCTTCCTCCTCTCTTCTAGACACATATAACTTTTGTTTCATGACACACAAAATCGCTACATGGCTACTGGTTACCATGCTTACTGTTTCTTTTTTAAACTGCCAATTAGGCCTTGAGGTGACAGGCTCACAAAAGCCGGCCAAAAAAATGTATAAATTCTCTTATACCTCTGTGTATGTGATCTCATGGCATTGATGCGGAGTGTAGCCTTGCCCTCTTGGGAGCAGGAGAAGATGCCTGATTCTCATTGTCATTGTCGCTGTTGATTGTTTGTGATGATCCGGGTGCTATGCTGTCATCACTAGTAAAGCTGGAGAATGAGGCATCCAGCACACCAGAAGGACTTGCACTGTTGTGTGTGTTGTTCACTGGTGCCATCTCTTGCATCGCTTCACAACATCTTGCAACAATTTCCTGTAAAAGCATTTTGACTAGATGTCAAAACAATGTTTGTTAGATAAAGCTTACACACCTTATCTACTAGAATTTCAAAACCAACAAGGGCGCTATCAAGGTCAAGAAGTTGGGCTTCAGGAGCCGCTAAAAGAGCTGCGGCTGCTGCAATCTCAGATGGTCTGAACTGAAGGAACTTTGTTGCTGTAAATCAAATAAGATCAAAATCATATGTTATATGAATATTTGATACAGAAATCGAAAATGTAGATAAGTCTTGGATTTATACATAAGGCACCTAGTCAGAACCTTTCAGAGTGTCGAGTATGAGCTCGGTGCACCGAGAGACCAAGTCGTAAGTTAGCGGCTTCCCCTTATTGAACTTGCCGAGGAAATGATCAATGTAAGAGAAGGGCGTCACGGAGTGCATCCTCCATTTCAGAGTGCTCAGCACAAAAACCTCCATCCTCTGAATAGTGCTTGCTCCAAACACATACTTGGCATCACAAACCTGCTACGCACCAGCAAAATGTTAGAAGATACACGGAACAGTTATCGATTTCCTACAAAGAGTACCGTGTCTTCTTCACCTGAAAGTCTACAGATTGAGGAACGACAGTCTCCTCCATCTTGGCAGCAAGGGATACACAGGCAACTGCCAGAAGCTGCTGCGTCCACGGTGCGTCGGTCTACAGCAATAATAAGACACAGACTTGAGTTTATAACCTTTCAGGGGTTGGGGAGAAAGCAATGTACAACTGTATCTTCGCAGCTTTCTTACAGGGAGTTGCTTTGAGGATAGGAACCTATCCAGATAGGTCACGGCAAGGTAAACACAGAGTGGTCCAAAACTGTAGTGAGCCTGGACCTGCGGCAACACATACAGATAGAGCAGTCAGTTTCAGTTACCATGCAAAAACAAAGTTGACCAAGCAAGGAGGAGTCAATTCTTAAAAAAAATCTATATCTTGTACTAGAACGCAGATCCCAAGAACTAGATAGAAACAGGTAAAATGATTACGAAAGCATCATAAATTCAAATGAAGATGGGTAAAAATACAAAAAGGAAATGCCTTAGATGTTTCCTAAATGGAAATGCATTAGATTTTCGATTCGTCACCTTGCAAATCCAATCGATGGCGTCGGTCCTCCAGGAAAGCTCCAATCCTCCACTGTTGAGCCTGTCCAGGTAAACCCTGGCTGCGGTTCCAGTCAGCTGTTCCCTCTCCTTGGCCATGAGTGACCCTACAAGCTCGTCGCTCTGCAGCTGCAGCCTAGCAAAATCCGACAGATCAAGATCCCTCCCCAATTCTGGCGCCTCGTCGTCATCGCGCCCAAGGATGCTGCCACTGTCCTCCGTACAGAGCAGGGAGGTGTCCAACACCATGGCAAGATTTCCGTGAGAAATGTTGGTTTCTTATTTCTAGGTGCTGCTCTGAGAGGCGAGAGGAGCTGTGCTTATTGGAGATTGGAGAGAAGTCTTTATAGAGGTGGAGGAAATAGTTTGGTGGATGAGCAGGCAATACTTAAAGAATGGGGTTTTAGGAGAAGATTTTGGGTCATGTCTACACGAGCCACCCATTTACAGCCAACAAATTAATGGTGTTGCCTCATCTCGTACCCATCGTTTATGGAAACAGAAAATTGATGATATCCTAGCCTGGCAGACATGTTTGCTACTTTCCTAGTGCTTCAATATTTTGACAATCAATTTGTCAAATATGGAGTACTGTACTACCATGTTATCTTGGAGGACTCGTGCTTTTCTTTACAAAAAAAGAGAGAGGATGCGGTCTTTCAAGTTGGCACCAAAAGCTGATACGATGAAGAGTCAGGTCTAGCACATAATTCAAATGAAAAATCTTGATACTAATGCTCACAGCAAATGCCAATGAAACACATCTTTGAGGACAATATAAAAAAAAGGTCTCATTGGACCCAATAAAAATAATCATTCACATTGCATACAAGGTGCAGGGAGACGATGCATCATTGAGAAGCCAATATGCTCACCAGGACACAGTGATCTGAACTTGTTCCATGGAGGCAAAGGCAACTTATGGCAAGAAACGACCTCTCTTTTTTTCCGAGAGCATATGGCAAGAAATGTGTCAGGTTAGTTGGGCACCACGACAACACGACATTTTGGACAATCCAGCAAGCTATCTTTTCCAAGAATAATTCTAAACTATACATGGAATTATGTTACTTTCAGCCCATTAAACACATTATGCGAGTCAAAGCGCCACTAGTAGCATATCCATGACAGCGCAAAATAGCAGGCATTCTCATGCACCCAGCTTTCTGGTATAGTTCTAAATAATTTTCCAAATCTAGCAGATAATGTGACTATTTGGATCCATGGACCAAGGCGTGCCTTCCTTCAAGTGCTAGTTCGCTTCATATTTGGGATCAGCCATCACAAAGTGGTATGCGGTGACCAGAACAAATATGAAGATGCCCAGGAAGTTGGTGAAGAAACCCAAGTCTTGATCGTTAAACATCTGTAAGAATGACAACAAGCAGAAGTTGTTTTAGATATCAAATCTGCAAATAATATCAACTCACATTCTCTGACGGACAGCAGTTAACCAAAAACGATCTAGGCAAACCTAAAAACAAGGTACAGTAAGAAAAAAAAGTAATAAAGCTGCTGTGTAAACAGTCTGAAGAAGGAAACTATTCGGAATAGGAGCAAAAACATATGGTTTTTAACCTTCAAATATACAGTCGAGGAGAGTTTACTGGGAGACCGTACAGTTTGTGCAATAAATCATGCGCTAAATCTCCATATGATAATACATAATCTAACTATTCCAAGCTAAGCAATAGGAACTGATATCTCATAATGGATTTATTCGACTGCTGGTCGACTTGAACAGCGTTAGCAATGAACAGCACCACTTGGCAATAACTACTCATAACCAATCCAACTTTCCTTTACCAAGCACAACCAAAATATATACACGAGGCAGCTAAACACTAATGAGTTGTAGGCAGTTAGGCAACACTGCACCTATCTCCTATCATCTTGCTTATTGCAGGCGTGTCAAAAGCACAGCCGAACTGGAGAGTACAATGAGGAAAATGATGCCAGATTGAACAAAATGCAGAAACATACACAACCAAATTCTGGAAAAGTTACTGCTGCTACCATGGTTCTGTCCAAACTATCAGCTATAAACGAAGAATTATACCCAAAAAAATCAAGCAAGAAGATGACCAAAGAAATTACAACTATATATTAAGTTTTTGGTAAATGAGTTAATGCAAATTAAAGTGACTGCAGCGTCGAACTTTCATGCCATTGGTAAAGGTTCAAGTGCAAGACTCCCTTACCTCTGGACCACATCAGGTGCAGCGCCAACATAACGGGATCACAAAAAACTCAGTTATCCATGATCTTGTGTGTTCACCCGTTTTTCATTAATGGGCCCAACAACAAATCATAGACACAGCAAACTCCCATTTTTCATTAATCATATCCTTTTTCCCTGTTGTCCTACTAATTCATCACACAATTAAGGAGAATAATGGCAAGCCAATGATATATCAAGGAGATGATTTCGTAAGGAGATTTACTTCAAGGGGAGACAGATATGAGACGATTTTTTTTTTGAGTTGCTATAAACTAGGCTTTTCAAGTTTATCACAGTTTTTAAAAAAACCTTGCAACTTTTGTGTCAAGAAAAAATATCTGAGGTGTAGAAAAACCAGAAAGCCTTTTTTTCTTCTTTAAATAGGGAAAACCTGATACTCCTGCAGACATACTAGAGCACTTTCAAGTCTTACCTATTGTCCATCAAGTACCTGGGTATAAACTCATGAGTAGCCATCACATACAGGTATTGTCACAACCACGTAATGAAGTAAATTTAGTAATGCCATGACAATAGTAAACAGCAGCTTCCAGCTATCCTGATTCACGACTATCAGGGGAACATCAGAAACGTGTTTTAGGAAGAAAATTGAACTATTTTGAGCATGCAAACCGACTTGTTTTTCACACTAAGATCTACAAAATGATACATGTGGTAGTAATATAGCTTTCATGTGGGTTGGTAACCCACGTGCCGGGTGTAGCTGGCTCTAATGAAGGGATATAATCCCTGATGTTTTTAATTAGGTTTCATGCACCAACCAGTAGAATCAAACGTCCGAACTGATGGAGAAGGTTGAGCAATCCACATATTCTTCAACACCCCCTCTCACGTGTCGATCAATAAGGCCTAAACATGGACAGAAAAAGGGCAAGCAAAAAAAATCAAAATTGCAAAAGCCGAGACTTTAACCCAAGACCTCTGCGCTGATACAATATTAAGTTTCATACACCTACCGGCAGAACCAAAAGTCTGAACTGATGGAGAAGGTGGGGCGATCCACATATACATCAACATTTATGTTAGTAATAATATCATTTAAATTGGGAAGTAACTAATCAGAGATAAGGTACCCCTTAGCATAGCTCATTGGAGATGAGATTCAGCTGTTAGGGCCAGCTCTATATAAGGAGCCTTGGTGCATCTATTTTCATTAAGCAATAAGAATTACAATATATCTCCTGCCTACTTCCTCATAATCCCTAATCTAGACCACCCAGTCACCCTCTTGGCAGTATTAACCCTCATGAACCCTAGATTATGACAATAACTCCAGAAGCAATCATATGTATAACAATATATGGCAGGAATCACTCTTTCATAATGTTTCACAAGAACAAGATAGTCATTATTTTCTTTGGGCCTGTAGCAAATTTTCCGAGTACCGAATCAACCCATCTCAGTGTCACTAGCTAGTAGTTACCGCCTATTTCAAGTGACCAAAAGTAAACTAAACTGAGAATTACTATACATTGAACATTTGAACCCCTCCAGATGTTTAAGCAGAACATCGTCATTTATCCCATGCTATATCTTCCAGGATTTTTTTTACCCGTAAACTAGACACATAATTATCAAAAGCGATAGGATGTATGAGTAGCATTCAACATTGCTCCAACGGACTTATTATATGTATGCCTTTTATAGCCTTGTTTGTAACACAATAATCTGTTGGGTTTTTCCTTTCTTTTCTGGTTGTACCCTTTCCCTCGTCTCGACGTTTTAATGCAAAAAGACACACACTTTGGTGCTTTTTCGACAGAAAATAAAACACAATAATCTGCAGAAAATATTGTATGAAATCTCAAATATGGTGAATTAAATGTTTCTAATCGTATGAAATCACCACATTCCAAACGATCAGTTACTTTGGTATAACATTAACATAACATATTTTTTGTAATTCTTACACTAGTCTTAGTCTTCGTCCTAATTTAGTTTTTCTGAGCAGGGTAGATAAGTGTAGCTTTGCATTCTGTTTTTCTGTCTTTGGTCATGGTCACTGCTGATAGCTTTTACTGTTTTGTGCCACCACGGTCATACTCTTATTTATTTTCATCTGAACATGCATTCGGATGCATGTCCAAGAAAAAGAGAGCGGGCAGTTCGAACTTGAGTATGAAATTCCTCATTCCAAACAGCCCGTTACAATGTTTTCTGATACCGACTACAGCCACTTCATAGTTTCTCACTGCGACTAGGTACTTAGGTCAGGTGGACACATAACAAAACAAAGACTTACCACACATTCAACTCACAATGGAACATACTGAAAAGGGGGCCAATCTCTCGAATGTATCAGGCGAGGATCTCCTGCTGCGAGTTACATACATCCACGAAACAGACACGCGCAAGGCCCTACTCGAATCAAAAGTTCAAAACACACGCTCCTCGAAGAAAATTACACCACTATGTTGAGGCCATCCATATGCACAGCGGTACAGCACAGGGGAACAAACTATTTTTACCGATAAATGGAAGGGGCAAGAAAATCAAGAAATTCGAAACGGATCCTGCAAGGAGGATCTGCAGTCCGCGAGGGGCCAGGGATGATTGATCTACCTTGGATGCGCAGATGGCAGATCTCCCGGCCTCGCCTTCTCGCCTCCCCTCGTCGGCGTCGTTACCAGAGGCAGAGCTTGTGCGTGGCTGGGTCGAACTGAGCTGGGCCTGTCACTGGTGAAGTAAAAGCCTACTGGGAAAATCGTTTCCTTAAGCCGATGAGTTTGATGGGCTGCAAGACATGACATCCCTATTGTTAAGCTACTCATCGGCCTAAGGAAACTAATGAAGTAGGAGTAGTTTTTTTTTACAGCTCTATTTTTGGGTTTTCTTGAAAGGATTATTTTTGGGCTAGTTAAGTAGGAGTAGTTATTCCAAAAAAATGTAGATATAGACTGATTTTTTATTCCGAATTAAATACTTATTACGAAAAGGCTAACTAAACATTTTGAGATGTTTTTTTTTCTTCAAAAAGAGGTGTCCCGGACTGTGCTTTAATTTCTTGTAGAGATAGTCCATTATATATAAAAAAAGACATGGGGTAAAGCAATATACTAATTCAAAATTTTGATCTTTATAAGAATGCATATTTCTTAGCATCAAGATTTCACGAGTTTGAGGATGACCTTAGCCAACTCAATTAGGAATAAGCGTCACATAAGATATGCAATAATCCATGTAAATACACAAGGCTTGACAGAGAAAATAATCAAGGTTAGGAATGATAGTCTTTGCATCCAACTCTTGTACACCATGCCGCAAACCTGCCTTCCCAGAAACTGCAGAGTACCTCTCGAAAAAGAAACTGCAGGGTAAAACTAGGTAAAATAAGTATTTAAGTAAGTATCGATCCAGCATTATGAAGTGAAAAGGCCACACAGATAAGAAAGTAAATGGTGAATGGAACAAGTACATCCGGATGAACCCATTTGTACAGGTAAATGGACGAGACAACGAAATTCATACAAGAAACACAATGGAAGAAACAAGCATAAGAGGTAGAGCCGTAGAGCTCCCTATGCCTGTGCTCAATGAAATCATGGTAACATTCAAAATTAACAAACTCATCCAAGTCCATGTATCCTTCAGATTCTTCTTGGACTCAAAAAGGCCAAGATGCGAAAGCTGTTATGGATCAAGTATCTCACAATCTGATAGTTTACTTATTCTCGGCGTTCTTTAACCCTAAGGAAAACCTGTCAACCAAAATATCTTGTTTCATATTCCATGGTACTCCTATCTTGCAAAACAACAACTAATTGGATCACAAGTGGTACAACTGAAGTGAAAAGATCATGGCAACAAGAAACTACCCTTTGATATCAACAACAAAAAAATGTTATTCCCATTTTACTCATATCCCAAGTACGAACATAACACGAAAAATGCCATCAGTGCCTGTCTAGAGCCACTGCCATCCATGATGCTGAAAACTTACATGAAGGAAAAAAACACAAGTTACTACATCTGCACGGGAGCTTGGAGTGTATCTGCAATTGACTCCAGGATACTCTGAGTTTCTTGTGCTCGATATAGTGAAGCAGAATTTTGATCAATTATGACAATATCGTATAGCATTGGAATCCATATATGCCGAATCAGTCATGTTATGATCTTCTACATCCTAGGTCTCCTCGTTCCATTATCTGGCTTATATTCTTCATGTAGCATTCAGATCAAATGACTCTGTGAAATTACGTCGATACTTCCACATATTACAGGTAACGCGGAGTGAGTTTATGATACCAGAGTACAATGTGTGAAAGCTCAGCATCTTTTATCACAATAGAATCCATGGTCATGTAGATGAGGATGATGAGGAACTGGGGCAAATAGATTAGGCAGTTGATGGATAAGATACACACAACACAATCATGGCCAGGTTGTTTCAGCTGAAGTAGAAAATGCACAAGAAAATATGTTCATACAGGCATTCCAGGCAAGGTGAGGAGATTGTACGGTGTGGCCAGGATGACAGCGGATATTAAGTGCACTGAGAAGGGTAGGTTTATTTCCTACAAGATAGATGTGTACAATACTATACTTAAGGCACCTGGAAGGGTAGGACCCATATTGTTTTTTTCGAATAATTAGTAACATAAAAGGTGAGAAAATGTGTCGTATAAGATTAGCTTTCATGAGGCGAAATTCATAGAAATAAACATACAGTCGATCCTATTACCACTGGGCTTTGCGTACACATATTTCTATTTTCATGAGCCACTCAAGTAGAATGATGAAAATGCATCATAGACAGGAGGAGGGAAATGTAATATTATGTTCAAGCAGTCATATACCAGAAATGGCCAGGAGGCCAGAATTATAAAGTCTAAAGCTGTAAAGAGACATTTATGACACTTGTTATTGAAATTCATAATGCTAAGCAACAAATGACATGTTTTCCTGTTAAATACTAATAGTACAAGAATAGATGTGAGGAGTTTTGCTTAATTAAACCATTCTATCTATGTTTTGACATCTGTAAACCATTTCAGTTCATTCCAAAATCTCATGACTTCATCGATGCTAACATCATTTGACGAAAAATGTTGTGCAAACAAAAATATTATATTGCATTTTACCAAAAATCTCCACAAGAACAGTGCCCATCTTTAAAGTGGTGGAACCGGTTTGAATCCCGGACAATGATCTCTCTCTCAGTTATTTTCGATATATATTTGGTGGCATTGTGGCAATCCCCACACACGCGCAAATTCTTGTATATGTGGAGCGGAGTTCTTGAAGGAGTATTTATGATGCCAAAGGCAATAGCTAATCTCTCACTATGATTATTCAAGATATGTTCCTTCTCATCCTCCTCTACATCCTGTAGGACGAAACTGCAGTCAGGAACATAACCTATAGTTTTGATCTTGGCCAACAGATTCCGGAGCTCTGCCTGGATCTCTTCATGTTGAGGGTGGGGTTCTGTCTGGTTGCCACTGTAAAATACATTCACTAATCTTTTCACCTCTATTGAGCTCCATCCAGGGGTTTTCTGCAAATTTTGGCATCTGACCAAAGACCTTACTTCGTCAACTCCATCCCACTTTCCAACCTTTGCATACATATTCGACATTAGAACATAATATCCAACATTATCTGGATCGAGTTCAAATAAATTTTGTGAAGCCACTTTGCCCATTTCAACATTCCCGTGAATCCTGCAAGCACCAAGAAGAGCGCCCCAAACAGCAGAATCAGGCTTAATTGGCATGTTTTCGATGAAATCAAAAGCTTTATCTAGCTGACCAGCTCTTCCAAGCATATCTACCATGCACGCATAATGTTTTTCGATTGGGATAATACCGTATGTGATCTGCATCTTATCAAAGAAACTCCGACCTTGGTCAACTAAGCCAGCATGACTACAGGCAGCCAATAATGAAACAAATGTGACTTGATCAGGCTTAATTCCTTCCTGCTGCATTTGTGAGAAGAGACTGAGAGCCTTCACGCCATGCCCATGAACTCCAAGGCCAGCCATGATGGCGTTCCAAGGACCTGTACCCCTTCTAGGCATTTTTTCAAAGAAGAGCATCGCGTCAGCCAACTTCCCACATTTAGCATACAAGTCTATCAGACAAGTTCCAACATACACATCCAGACTTAATCCAATCTTAATGGATAGAGCATGCATTCGCATGCCCTGCTGCAAGGCACCAATATGTGAGTATGCAGGCAAAACACTAACTAATGTCCCTTGAATAGCCTTTAGACCCTCATCCTTCTGCATGTGACCGTATGTCTCGATTGCCTCGTTGGCAAGTCCATTCTGCGTATACCCTGTGATCAAAGTGTTCCAGGACACAGCATCTCGATCTGGCATGACATCGAACATCCTCCGGGCAGCCTGGATCTTTGATAGCTTGGCATACATATCAACTATCGCATTTCCTGCAATTATGTCACCCACATCCCAGCCCCGCCTCATGACATAACAGTGCACTGACTTCCCACTGCAGTCATCTCCACACTGGGCAATGGCAGATGCCAGACTTACAAGAGTTAGCACGTCAGGGGAAACCCCACTGTCCATCATACCACGAAACATCTTGACCGCGGCAGCGACCTGCCCACCCTGTTCATACCCTGAAATGATCGAATTCCAAGTCACCAGATCACGGCACTCCATTCCATCGAACACCCACCGAGCATCCTCCAGCATCCCCAGCTTTCCGTACACATCGATCAATGCATTGCAGACGAAGAGCTCCTTGTCCAGCCCGTGCTTCACCGCGTACACATGCATGAGCAGTGCAAGCACCCGGTCCCCCAGGAGGACACACATGGGCAGCACACTTGAGATTGTCACCGTGTCGCCAGTGACACCCTCCCCCACCATTCTCCCGAACAGACCCACCGCCTCGGCCGCACATGCATTGCGGCACAGTCCGGACAGCATCGCATTCCATGCCGGCAAGTCCCGCGCCGGCATTTCATCAAACACCTTGTAGGCGTCCGAGACGCGACCAAACCGGAGGTACGCATGCACGAGGGAACCGGAAGCGAAGACGCTCGGGTGGAGGAGTCCGAGACGGAGCGCGCAGGCGTGAAGCTGCACGGCGGAGGCGTGGCCGGGCGCCGCGCGGATGAGCGGTGGGAATGTGAAGCCGTCGGGGCGGAGGGGGTGAGCGCAGCAGAGGATGTGGCGGAGGAGCGGGAAGGCGAGGCGCGGGAGGGAGGCACGGGAGAAAGCGGCGATGAGGGAGTTGGTGAGGAGGAGGGGAGGCACCTGGAGTAGCGGGTCGAGGTGCCGCAGTTGGCCGGAGGTCACCAGCACCGCCTGGACGCCACGAGGCAACGCCGCCGCTGGCATTGGTGTACCACGGACCACCGCGCTGGATGTCTGTCTCAATTTTGTATTTTTGTATTTGCCACACAAAAATTGGCGTGACTAGTTACGGTGCGCCATTTTTTTTTTTTAAACAAAAGGAAGGATTATGGTCAGTGAAACATTCTCAAGTTTGATCATCACAGTGGAAATTCATTCATCAATCTCGAAAAACAGTGGAAATTCGTTACCAATACTCAGGACATGAAATTGATACTACCAGCACTAGATTATAATTATAAAGTATACCATTATATATAACTACGAATTTTAATTTTTCGCATTTTTAAATAAATAGATGGTCAAAATTTTAACTTCTAGATTTTGTGATGTCCAAATGGCTTACATTTGTGAACGGTGGGGGTCCCTTTGCTCGTCTTCTCCTCCCATGAGAAGTACTCCCTTCGTCCCGAATTAGTTGACACAAATTTGTCTAAAATCTATGTCAATTAATTAATCCAGGACGGAGGGAGTAGATCAAAGTTATGGATCCAGGTTTGAAAGATAATAGAGCGAGGAGATGTTATCACATCGATGACGAGCGTAAAAAGAAACATCTATACACCAAAAGGGAGATGTTATCATGACGCTATGATGCGGATCATGCGGGGCCGTGCAAGCACATGGAACAGGGGCGATTCGTTGCGAAATCAGAGAAAAGCCAGGGATGCTCGTCCGCCCACGGCCGAAGCAGTGTGAATGAGATCGCTTGAAAGGACAAGGATGTCGCCTAGAGGGGGGTGAATAGGCGATTAAAACTTTTCTGGTTTAGGCTCGATAATTGCGGAATAAAACTAGATGTTTAAATTAACAAGCCAACAAACTAAATATACTAGTCGCACCTATGTGCACCAACAACTTATGCTAAGCAAGACAAGCAACAAGGTGATAGCAATAGAATACTTCAAGCACGAAGGCTATCACAATGTAAAGTGCATAAGTAAAGAGCTCGGGTATAGAAATAACCGAGTCACGCGGAGACGAGGATTTATTTCCGAGTTCCTCATTTTTAGGGGAGTACGTCTCGTTGGAGAGGTGTGAGACCAACACAACAGGTTGGTCTCAACGCCACAACAGGCTCACCTTCTTCTCCAATGAACCGCACCACAAAGGATTAGTTCACCTTCAACTATCAGAATCCTTCGAGGCGGAATCCGGAGCCTTTACAACAACAATCCGGGGCACAACTCACAACTGGATTGGGGGCTCCCAAATGGCTACAAGTGACCACAAAATGTCTCAACCACCATAATGGCGTTTATGGTCCAAAGACCCAAGAGTAGCAAGCTCACAAACTTTCACTTCCACGAATCCTTGTGGAGAGTACAAACCGATGCACAAATGCAATGGCAAGATCACAAGTGTTCAAATGCTTCACTCTCAAATCTCACCAAAAGCAACTAAGAGAAAATTTCTTGTATGACACTCCCTTAAAACCATGTTCCTTATTTGACATCGGTAAATTTTTTCTTCCTTACATGACCTCTTTGTAAATTTTCTTTCCCTATATGACACTCTAGTACATTTTCTTCACTAACGGTGTTGAAGAGAGGCGTGAAAAGACCTTCTTACCCTTGATGTATAATGTGACAGAAAATCAGTACAAGTCAATTGCTACAGTATCAATATATACTGGTCTTTTTTTTTCGAAATTTTGTTCTCCAATTTGGATTCAAAAAATTGAAAAATTGGACAGAACCTTCACTGTTTTTGGACGCCATTTCTCCCACAATTCATATATATGTATACAAAATGCATCACAACAACTAACAGAAACATCCATGTCCACACATACATCAGGACTAGTTCAAATGTATCACGTGATGTTAAATCCACACATACATCACATGATCAGCACAAAAGAATGGAACCCTCGTGGCTATTACATTAGGAGACCATACATGAGAATCACAGGCTGAGCCTTCTTATGCTTATAGTGCTCATTGCCGGACTTGGAGGCTTAATTTTTTTTGCTTCTTGTGCCCATTGCTGGACTGTCAAGTGGCACCATATGGGATCTTTTCAGCACACTTTTCATTTGAGCCGGTTCTTGATCTGCATTTATACATGTATGGCAACAATGGCTTCAGCAACTATAAACAAAAGCAAAACATAATATGTGAACTAAAAATAGAAACAATACCTCTTGGATCCAACCGATTCAGAATTGTCCCCTTTTCCCTTTTTGTTAGTTGTATTCTCCAAGCTTTTGCTAATGTGAGAAGGAAACAATCAGCATATAGAACAAGTTTTAGGTTAATTATATCTAATAATCTGAACTAGTTGTAATCACCTGTTCGATGGTCCAGAACAAGCGTTGCATCTTCAATGAGCCAATCCTTCACCTTCTCACATACCCAAAACTTAGTTGCATTATTCACCTTCTTTTTCATTTTTGCACTAGAGCAATCATGATCACAAGGGTTTTTCCTCACCTACAAAGGAATACAAAGGAAGAATATAAGCACTTCATCTCAAAACAAAAACACTTTATCTCCTTTCTAGCTGTTTTTGGGTTGTGAAGCATTCTAATTTTCAGCAGTTAAGTTGAATTTTGGATCCATCCTGTACATAGAACAGAAACCTGCTCCTCAGTCTACTAGTACTACAGATTCGAGGAAGAAACACTCACCCTGCCTTGGAGAAGCCCGTGGCCGCGCCCAGCCTTGGAGAAGAGCCGGCAACCACGCCATGGTCTGCGCCCGCGGCCGCGTGATGCATGTAAAATGCATACATGAACTTTGCATTATTTTACTTATATTCCAGTCATATTTGCATCATATAAGGGTTATATCACTGTTTTATAATGATTTTGGGAATATTTGGTATGTTTCCTATTTTTATGGAATTAACCCTGCACAGTCAGAAAACCTGTTTTCTATATTTTAATGTTTCAGGGACCCAAACGACGTCCAAATGACCTAATATTTTACGGGCATCAGTTTTTGGAAGGAACAAAGCGTAGGGCCAAGGAAGCGCACGAAAGGAAGTCGGAGGCCGAAGTTGAGTGGGCCCACGCGGCCAGTACCTGGGCCACGTGGGACCCCCTATTTTGGGCCTCGGAGCTCCGTTGCCGTCGATCTTTCCTCCACCGACTCGGCTTTGACCTAAAACCGACTATAAAAATAGCCCCCCGACGTTCTCTGGAAGGAGCGCCGCAGAAACACAGAAACACCGAAACAGAGACCTGGAGCTGCAGATTGGAGGGGGAAAACTCCGGCGGGGCGCTGCGGCGTGGTCTCCATCTTCTCCAACGACTTCTCCACCGTCTCCATGATGAAGAGGGAGTAGTCCACCTCTGGACTATGGGTTTGTGGAAGTAACTTATGTATCTCTCTCTCTCTTGAGCTTCACTAATTAGTACCGTATGAGCTGCTGAACATGATTACGGTCATCTATGTAATACCTTTGTGGTGGATCTTTTTATGAGTTAATATATGTTTGAGATTGCAATGGTTTTGTTTCAGTTATGAAAGTAGATGCATATTATGTACCCCGTTCTTATTTACTTGTCATGATCAAGCATGTTTATGAGAGCGTGTGAGGGGAACGTGTGCATTAGTTGGAGTAACGGGGGGTGGCTAGTGCAGTGAACGTGAGAGAAAGTTCTGCGATCCACTTGGGTATCTCTACCTTACTTTGTTGCCTCACTAGGGATAAAAAAAATACCATGCTACCGGAGATGTGGGTGTGACCATTGCCACTACTCCATGACTAGATCTAGCATGTTCTTATTTTAACTTCATGTCATGATACTTATTGCTATACTCTGAGTTATCTTAATTACTGAGGTGTTATGATTTAGTTCGCATCTTGGTGGAGTATAAGAGAGACTAATAACCAAAAGGTCTCTATGTTAGGACGTGATGCCCATATAATTATAACTTGTCATTAAACTGTTGTGTTGCAATCTCATATGTCAACTCTAGTGTTCCATTGTCTACCACTTTATTAAAGAGAGAGTGCATTTGTGAAACCATGAACCCCGGTCCATTTTTAATCATAAGAAACACCTTTCCAACAACTTTTACCACTTTTCCATTTTCTGCCATTTAAAAATCCGAAAATACAAAAACACTTTTACATCTTGCATTCATCATATAAAACCCAAAAATATCATTTATCATTGCTACCACCATCCTTGCATATTTATTTACCACCATTGCATATTTATTTCTTGTTTGCATTGCATATTATCTTGATATCATTCTCACACCTTGTGCTTGACAACCACTAGGTGAGGTTGAGGACCAAAACATTTACTTTGTTTTGTAGGTAACCAAAAGAAGGATAGGAAAGATAAATCTTCACTACTGATTCCCCGAGAGTTCGATATTAAACCCTCGAGTCACCCCTCGTGGGGAAAACACGTCTTCCACTTACTACACACTCTGCACTTGGAGTCTCAACCTAACCCATTTACTTTTCACGCAGGTAACTACGTGAAGGGTATCAAGACTGTTTTCTGGCGCCGTTGCCGGGGAATCATTGCTGAAAGGTTTATCCAAGGGTCCCCTGCACTAGCTCTGTTTTCTGGCGCCGGGTTTATCCAAGGATATCTCACCAAGTCAACTTCATCACCAACTTGTGCTAACACCTAAGCTTGGGGAGGTTGCACCTACGTGAGCATCATCTTATCCATCTTTACCTTCAAAGCAATTTATCTTGTTTTGTCATTGTCTTGCATTTTAAGTTCGGTTTGCATATTTATTTTCAGTTTTGCATTTTGTGTTGCATTTGTTATTTCGGTTTGCATTGTTTAGTATCATTTTATTTTCAGTTTTCATCTAAAAACATAAAATCCATAAAAACTAGTGTTGTTTTTAATATGTATGCTACGCTATGGAGGAAGGTTATGTCAAAACTATGGGAGCTTACTATGAATATCGATCAACCAAAGAAGGAAATAGAATGCTTGAATTGCTTGAACATCTTAATGATATGGCCACTGAGTTTTGTGAATTACATAATATAACTTGCTGCTTTAGAAAAGACTATAAACACTCTCTCTATCAATGTAAGTATAATAGTGATCCTATTATTGCTTCTTATCAAGAGTGTAAATTTGCATGCCATGATATAGAACAAGTTGAGAAATATATTGCTTATGTTGCAGCCCATGAGATAGACTTTCTTATTGATAATTTTTTTGCAACTAGTCATGAAGCTCGTGTAATGAAAGGACACATTTCTATTCTTCTCCAACTTTGCAAAAAGGAATTTAGTGATAATGTTTATGTTAAAGAAAGAATTCTTGCTTCCATGGAAAGTACTAATATTTTGCAGGAAGAGGATGATGAAAACATAAGCTTGGAAGAGGAAGTATGTGAAGAGGAGATTGAAATGGATGTGTCCAACCTAAGCTTGGGGAAGAGTTGGATCTCCCAACTTCACCATCAACATTTGATAGTAGCACTCAAACTCAAAAATCTTTTGTTATTTATGAGAATCCATGTTATGATGAGTGTCAAACTGAAAATTCTATGGTCCTATATGATAACCCATGCTATTATGATGAAACTAATAATGCTCCTTTACTTTTTAATAATGCTACTAGTGAACTTATGATGATAATGAGGAGTGTTGCTTAAATATGCTATATGATAATGCTTTAGATGATGGTCCTATGCTTATTGATAATCCTCCATGTTTAGTTGTTACTAATTTATGCGAGGATAAAAATGATATACTTGCTGTTTGTGATGTACTCTTACTCATGAGAGTCCTACTTTGTTTTGAACTCTCCTATTACACCATAGAGGAGAAATTTGCTTATGTTGAGAAATACTTATGTGGTTTGCAATTATCTTTAGTTCCAAATATTTGTTGCACATGATATTAAACTTGATATTGATCTTAATAACTATTTTGAAAGAGGGAAGCATGCTAATGAATTCCAAATAAATTTAATGATCCTCTTTATGTGCCTAAATTATCTAAGTTGAATGATTCTTGTGGTTATATGGTTGAATTTATTTCTACTACTTGCAACTATTATGAAAAGGAGGTGATAAGAACCCTCTTTATGTTACTAATAATTATAGCTGCAAGTATATGTTAATATGCATTGGAAACTTATATTATTTGATTCATTCATATACAAAATGCCAATGCATAGAAAGAAAGTTAGACTTCGTTGTTATTACTTTTGTGTTTTGTTTTTCTCTACTAGGTTCAACTTGACTATTATTTTGATTGGTTGAGAACACCATGGGATCCTGGTATTATGCATGAACACTTCCAAGGAAGAGGGACACATCAAAGTTCAAGCTCCCTCATGAGCTTCGTCCACAATAAATATCAAGTAAGAAGCCTAGCTATATGGCTATAAAGAAAGCGCTTTACGGGAGGCAACCCGGTTGTTTTTATTTTGATTTTCTTTGTGTCCTCTTGCTGTAACAAGAGACTTAGTTTTAGTTTAGTTTCTGGAATTTTTAATAAAGTGCCAAGTTTTACTCATTTTGGTTTGAAAAAGTTGCTTATAGCGTTCGGAGATTTTATTCCTGCACGAATCTGTGCACGGTATGATTTTTAATTCTTATTCTGTAACTCCGAATGAGCTCATATTTGAACTGTAGTTGCAACTTTTCATCCTCTGTATGCATGAATTTTTCGGAATTTTTCGACAAAGTTAAGTAGGGTAGAAAAATACGTTTTGCTGCTGCTGTTTTTCTGGACAGATTCTGTCCCATTTTGTTTGATGCATGCTTTGAACTTTTAACTTGAATCTTTTTGATCCAATTGAGTTTATGAGTAGGCATACAACATTATACACTTTCTGGACATCATATGAATTTTTGTTCAAGGATTATATGCAGCAAGAAATCTATTTGTTTATCACTACTAATGCACCCCACAGAAAAAGAAATGGGAGAAACGGTGTTTTGAAGTTTTTTCACAGGGATTAGAGGAGATGCACCAAGAGCTATCCAAGGATGGTGAAGACCATAAGCTTGGGGATGTGAAGACAACCCCACTGGACCTACACACTCTCGGTTTGCACACGTCTAACTTCTGTTTTTCGATCGAAACACTTTATCGCATAAACTTGGAGCGTCTTTTTGTTTGTTTTGGTTTGATTTTTATTTTGTGAGACCACCACACTATCATTTATATATGAGAGAGCTACTGGAAATTTGGGTTGATTTATGTTGGATGCTATTATTAGATTGGGAAAAGGGATGTTGGAGTTGATTTTAAAAGATACATATAGTTGCATGATTCATGAGCTTGTTAATGAGTAATAATTTGCAAGTATTTTATCAAGAGCTATCTTTTATTCATGTTTTGATGCTGAATGTTATTTACTTTGTTTAACATGGATTAGTTAGTTCTATGGACACTCATGCATGCATTTAGATGGTCAACTTTCTCCCTCTTGCTAGCCCAAAAATTCCAACAAGTAAAAACTTGTTTCCAACACCTTCAACCAAAGTTTTTCCAGTGAGTCCACCATATCTACCTATTAGCTTTATGCTATTCCGAGTATGTTTATCATGATATTTGTGTTATCTATACCTCTGAATGAAAATGCTTATGTTGTTGATTGTTATGGGAAAAGTTGGTTATAGAGCTCTCTCGAACTTGATGCACACTTTACTTTCATTGCATATAAAACATGACCCATTGTGATTAAAATTATGATGTTGTGGGCTTGACAAATGTCTTTGGTTGAGAGTTAGCTCATATGTGCTGTCACATGGCAAGCTTTCAACATGCACTTCATTTCATTTAGTTGATATCATGTACTTTTGTTTATGGATGCTTACCATGGGTGAAATAAATGTGGAAATGAAGTAGGTTTAAATGAGTTTGTATAAATGGTTAGAGAGACGCCTGGGCCGCTAATCTAAGCCATGCATCATTCATGGTGGAAATTTACTTACATGCTATGGTGAACCTTCTGTGATACACCTTACAATAAAAAGCTATCTAATGGTAAATAAAAAGGGTGTTGAGATTGTTCATTGTGTTTGTTTGTCTTGTCATTTTGATATGGGCTTGTTCCATATCCTGGGACAAGAGGTACCCCAGTTGACGCTCTTAATGATACTATTATTACTTACAATGATATTTAACTTGAACTTGCTTTGTTTCCCAAGTTGAGTAACACATGGAGTAGGTACTTGTATTCAAGGGGCATGAGACTTTCAACCTGTACTTTGTCAAGCACACTACTCATATTTGCTTTCACTTTAAACTTAATCATTCAAGATGCTATGATAGGGGAATGAGAGCTTGACACCAAGGATTACCACATTACAATCATTAACTTAAGTAGAGAAGTTCAGAAGTTAGATGAAACTTATTCATGCTTTACCTCTACTCATATATATCTTTCCAAAGTGTCCACCTTTTATATTCAGATTTTCATCAATACTCTATGGCCATTATAGGATGTTCTTTCTTTCATTATGCATACATGTGGTCCATAGTACTTTCTTTTATGTTACACTTTGTGAATTATCATTGAACATCCTTGCATTGAATACTTGATATCACTTCATAAACTATCTTGCATATTGCTACTCCTTTTAAGAATGAATCATTTGACTCTATGTAGCAATAGTAATCATCTTTGATATCCATTGATAGTATTAAATTGCAAAGTCCATGTTAGTTTTATCACCTTCATACTCGAGGACGAGTATAGGTTAAGCTTGGGGATGTTGATGCATGTAAAATGCATACATGAACTTTGCATTATTTTACTTATATTCCAGTCATATTTGCATCATATAAGGGTTATATCACTGTTTTATAATGATTTTGGGAATATTTGGTATGTTTCCTATTTTTATGGAATTAACCCTGCACAGCAGAAAACCCTTTTCTATATTTTAATGTTTCAGGGACCCAAACGACGTCCAAATGACCTAAATTTACGAGCATCAGTTTTTGGAAGGAACAAAGCGTGGAGCGAAGGAAGCACAAAGGAAGCGGAGGCCGAAGTTGAGTGGGCCCACGCGGCCAGGTACCTGGGCCGCGTGGGACCCCCTCTTTTGGGCCTCGGAGCTCCGTTGCCGTCGATCTTTCCTCCACCGACTCGTTTTGACCTAAAACCGACTATAAAAATAGCCCCCGACGTTCTCTGGAAGGAGCGCCGCAGAAACACAGAAACACGAAACAGAGACCTGGAGCAGATTGGAGGGGGAAAACTCCGGCGGGGCGCTGCGTGGTCTCCATCTTCTCCAACGACTTCTCCACCGTCTCCATGATGAAGAGGGAGTAGTCCACCTCTGGACTATGGGTTTGTGGAAGTAACTTATGTATCTCTCTCTCTCTTGAGCTTCACTAATTAGTACCGTATGAGCTGCTGAACATGATTACGGTCATCTATGTAATACCTTTGTGGTGGATCTTTTTATGAGTTAATATATGTTTGAGATTGCAATGGTTTTGTTTCAGTTATGAAAGTAGATGCATATTATGTACCCCGTTCTTATTTACTTGTCATGATCAAGCATGTTTATGAGAGCGTGTGAGGGGGAACGTGTGCATTAGTTGGAGTAACGGGGGGTGGCTAGTGCAGTGAACGTGAGAGAAAGTTCTGCGATCCACTTGGGTATCTCTACCTTACTTTGTTGCCTCACTAGGGATAAAAAGAAATACCATGCTACCGGAGATGTGGGTGTGACCATTGCCACTACTCCATGACTAGATCTAGCATGTTCTTATTTTAACTTCATGTCATGATACTTATTGCTATACTCTGAGTTATCTTAATTACTGAGGTGTTATGATTTAGTTCGCATCTTGGTGGAGTATAAGAGAGACTAATAACCAAAAGGTCTCTATGTTAGGACGTGATGCCCATATAATTATAACTTGTCATTAAACTGTTGTGTTGCAATCTCATATGTCAACTCTAGTGTTCCATTGTCTACCACTTTATTAAAGAGAGAGTGCATTTGTGAAACCATGAACCCCGGTCCATTTTTAATCATAAGAAACACCTTTCCAACAACTTTTACCACTTTTCCATTTTCTGCCATTTAAAAATCCGAAAATACAAAAACACTTTTACATCTTGCATTCATCATATAAAACCCAAAAATATCATTTATCATTGCTACCACCATCCTTGCATATTTATTTACCACCATTGCATATTTATTTCTTGTTTGCATTGCATATTATCTTGATATCATTCTCACACCTTGTGCTTGACAACCACTAGGTGAGGTTGAGGACCAAAACATTTACTTTGTTTTGTAGGTAACCAAAAGAAGGATAGGAAAGATAAATCTTCACTACTGATTCCCCGAGAGTTCGATATTAAACCCTCGAGTCACCCCTCGTGGGGAAAACACGTCTTCCACTTACTACACACTCTGCACTTGGAGTCTCAACCTAACCCATTTACTTTTCACGCAGGTAACTACGTGAAGGGCCATCACCGCGCCGTGACCTCCCGCAGCCGCGCCGTGACCTGCGCCCACGGCCGCGCCGTGGTCTCCCGCGGCCACGCCGTGACCTCCCGACGCAGCCCCGCCTTGGCCTTCTGGCGTGCCATCTGGGTCGCTGTCCGCCGTACCACCTAGGTCGCCGTCCGCCATCTTCCTCGCTCTGACCTGGGCCATGACTGCCGCAGCCGTGCCTGGGCTCTGACCTGGACCTACCAATCCGGCGCCGCCGCTAGGCGAAAGAGATGAGCGAGAGATGGGGAAAGGTTTTCTGGTTCGTTTGTTTGGTTCGATCGATTTGGTTCAATATGGACGAGGGTAATTTTGTCCGCCCCAGAAAAAATTGACAGAACATTATAACGGAAACGACGGTAGTGTCACCAATGAAAAGAAAATTTGGACAGAGGTCATATAGGGAAGAAAAAATTTGTCAGTGTCAAATAAGGAAGACCATTTTAAGGGAGTGTCATATAAGGAATTTTCTCAAGCAACTAATGTTTATGGGATGCTTATGGGGGGAGAAGAGAGGAAGAACAAAGAAGAACTAAACAAATGGAACTCCAAGATCTAGATCAAGAGACTTCCCCTCACTTAGAGGAGAGATTGATTGGTGAAATTGTAGATCTAGATCTTCTCTCTCTTTTCCCTCAAGAAGTAGCAAGAATCATTGGAGGGATTGAGAGATATCAAGCTTTTGAAGGTCAACAATGGAGGTCAAAACTTGCAAAAAAAGGTTGGGGAACCATTGGGGAAGAAGGCCCCTTAAATAGGTCACCCAAAGATCCAACCGTTGGGTGCAGATTCGCGCCGGGGCGGTACTACCGCTGGCCCCAGCGGTACTACCGCCCCACATAGGAAGCCAAACAGAGAAAACAGGCTAAAAACGGGCTCCAGGTAGCGGTACTACCGCCTCGGGCAGCGGTACTACCGCCCCGGCGGTACTACCGCTTCCGGTACCGCTGAAAACAGGCCTCGGGTGGCACCGGCGGTATCTCGGGCGGTACCGCGGCGGTACTACCGCCCCTTGAAAAACAGCAGGAACACCAAACACCAAAACGGTAATAACTTTTGTATCCGGACTTCGTTTTTGATGATCTTTGGCTCGTTGGAATCGCAACGAAGAGCTTTACAAGATTATGCAGAGAAACATCATAGTCCAACAAGGGAGGATAAAACCAAAAGGGGAAATGTAAGACCTCTCGATAAAAGAACAACCGGTCAAACCTTCAATATAAAAAACACAATAAGTTTTTCATACGAAATCCGTTTTTGATGAACTAGAGCTTGGTATGGAGATGAACACAAGCTCTAAATCCTCACATGGATAAAAGCCAAATAACAACCAAGAAAGAGGATATGCCAAGTATGCAAATGTTTGAGCTCTCCACAAAGATGCGATCAAGTTACTCACTTGAGAGCCCTCTTGATTGTACACCGTCTATCCTATAACCCGGTCTCCCACTAATACCATGAGACCGGTAAAATTATAAACCCTATCAAGATCATACCTTTGCCTTGCGCATTCCACTTGATCTAGATGATGACGATCTTGACTCCCTCAAGTTGGAACACCTTTCTTGATTGTGCTTGCTAGCACATGCTTGATGAAGACTTCTCCAAATACTCCCCCATACTCCATTATGGGAGAGCCTTGCTAAGCTCCATCTTCATGTATCCACTTGCACTTCATCTTCTTCTCTTGATATATATGATGGCTTGGAGATAAACATGAATGTTCACTCAATTTTCTTTTCCAAGCCACACTTGCAATGAGCTCAACTCTAGATGCCCATTTGTGTGGATCACACCTTGAATATTATTTTGGTCACCACTTGCAATGAACTCCAATCTTTTTCCATGGATAAGATCTATAAGGATATCTCAATGAAAACATTAGTCCATAGAGATTGTCATTAATTACGAAAACCACACATGAGGGCAAATGCACTTTCATAGCTGGATCGGGGGTAGGCTACGAGCCTACGAGCAAGCACAAGCAAGAAAGAGGAAGGAGAGATATAATAGTGGGGAGAAAATTGTAGTACACAACACCAAAGTTTTTTCTGTTGAGATGCACAACACCAAGGTTTGGTATCACTATCACACAGACCACACAATCAAAATCCATTTTGCAGAAGCCTAGTTTCTTGTCTAATCAGTTGTAGCAAGCCCAAATAACTGATTAAGGGTCTAATGCATACCTAACATGCAGGTGGGGGCCACATATCTCTAACGTATAACCCTCTTGTAGAGTACATGGTCTATATGTTCCTAAGTTTGTACTCCCTCCGTTTTTAAATATAAGATGTTTTAGACTTTGTTCATATTCACATGTATACAAATGTATATAGACATGTTTTAGTGTTTATGTTCACTTATTTTAATATGGATCTAGATAACATGTGGAACACCTAAATCATCTTATATTTAGAAACGGAGTGAGTAAGTACCATGAGTGTCATATGCTTAGATTTTATGTCCATGTTCTTTATGATATACTCCATCCGTTTTTTAATATAAGATGTTTTAGGTGTTGCACATGTTGTCTAGATACATACTAAAGTGAGTGAACATGCACACTATCATATGTCTACATACGTTTGTGTACATGTGCATGTAGACAAATGCTAAAACATCTTCTATTAAAAAACGGAGGGAGTACATGTTATTATATTGATACTCAAATAATTCGATGTGTATAATCTCTATATTTTCTACCATTTGTTTTGTCTTTTTTCGTTTGTAGTATAATTTATGGTAAACCATGTAGGAATTACAGACTCACATATCAGATACACTTTTATATCAGATACACTTTTAAGACTCTAAATGCTCATTTTTGGCTTGCTGTAACTTATTAGACGAAAAACAAGGGCTTACTGCAATGAGTGTTTTACTTTTCCGTTTTCCACGCAAAAACGGCACTAAACCTTGCTTGGTGTTATGTGCAATTTTTTCGGTAGTGGGTGGAAGTGGGGCCGGCACAGAGTTTAGGGTTTGACAGTTTATGACCAGTGGGTCAGGTATGTCAGGTAAACGCTTAGATAGGAATATAGGATAGGAAACAGGGAAACAGATTTTGCGTTTATCGAATTGTGAGCGGAACCGTCCCCTTCCTCACACTCAATCCAGTCCCCCGCCCAGCGAGCATCGGGTCGCCGCGGCGATGTTGGCTGCTTCCGTCGTGCCGCCTTCCCTCGCGAGGCCCGCCGCGTCCTTCCTCCGCACGCGTCTCCTTCCTCCTGGAGACGCGCCGGCGGGCTTCGCTTCCCGATCGACTAGAGGCTGCCGCGTCGCGCGCGGCGGCGACGCACGGAGGCCGCAAATCTCATTCGCAGCGGGAGGAGGCGCAGGTGAGCAGCCATTGCTATTTTTTCTTCTGTGTACCTCTATGTACCAAAAGCCACATGCATTTTGGTATTTTATTGCGAATTGGGTAACCAAAAATCCAAAATACTGCGTGAGGATTTATGTTTTTGTAAACTAGAATGTGGAGAGTAGCTGTGTGCAACTTTGACGCAGATGCGGGGAAAGGTTCCCTTCTAGAAAAAAAGATTAGAGTGGAATTGCATATGAGAATGGTGACATTTAATTTGGAATGTGGGTTGTCTTTATGGAGAGTAACCTGTGGAGTATCAGATAAGATGCTTTGGCACCCATTTTACGTTTTAAGTTCCACTGGCCACTAATTTTCTGAATGAACGTCAATTCTTAACCCTTTGCATCGCATAGCTTATTTAAGCATCTACTTTCTAGTAAACTAGGTTCCAGTTAGGAAAACTCTAATGCAGTACCATGTTTTGGTAATTATATTTCTCTGTGTTGGGTTTTTCCCAAAGATGATCACATCAAATAATCACGAACATGTAAGAGCAACAAGCTTCGCCAAAGGCACGGCCTGTGTCTCTTGCTTTTCATTATCTTTGTTCTCCCAAATCTACGGTACAATCTCTTGGTCTCATACGGTGTAACAAAACTCAACTGGCTCGTTGTGCTTATTACCCTGTCCTACTCAGACTCACTAGCACAACTTAAAGACCGAGTCCTATCCAACTAGGACTTCTCTAAACCCCGAACTCTATCTTGTTGCTTTCCATATCTAATCACACGGTATACTTAAACTGGTGCTATCTTTCTATGGCCCAATGCTGCTGACCCAGTTAATCAATGATGCCATTTAGTACGACAAGTATCCACATAGTTAGACCTAATACTAACGTATATTCTTGCAGATCAATAACTTCCAAAAATAGTAAATACATAATAAGGAGGCATGTAAAGCTACCTTAAAGTTCAGTATACATACTTTCTCTTGCTTCCCTATACCGCTCATTCGGCGGATATCCATCTGTCCTGATGTGGAAACTATGTAGCCATCCAAAAAATTGTTTGGTTGTATTTTATATAGAGAATTATAAACTATGTAGGTTGCATGCCATCCTTTGGTTGATCAAGAGTCTCTTAATGTAATGTAGTTATGTAACCCAAATATCGCAACTATTAGGCTGCAAAACCTGGCATTTCACACTTCAGAGAAGAGGATGTGAAATTATTTTTGTGCTATTGCTTAAGTTTGCCCAATATAACTTTTTTCTTGAAATATTATTCAAGAATAACTTTCAACATTCCAATCATAACTCACAAGGATGACTCGTTATTTCTTTTTGTACTTTTGCTGTAGTTGGTGATGCTTTTGTTGTAGAAGGCACAACAAATGTGAAGTTCTCTAGAGAGTTAACGGTTCCAGGCTCCACAGAGCCTTTAATCATTCTCGGCACAGGTACATTTTCTTGCCCATGTTCTTCTGAGATTAAAATTGGCAGTTTGGCACTATTTTCTTCACCTCCATATCCTCGTGACATAAGAATAGTACCCTTTTCCATTTTTGTTTTTGTTTTCTAACAAACCAATAGTATGAATTGTGCACAAGCATGCAATTTTTTATTCATTAATTTGGCAGATTGACACAATAGGAAGAACCATTTGGAAATTTTCGTCATGTATACACGCACAAGTTATTGAAGTGAATGAATCTAGCAAAAATAAGTTTGCCCAAGCAGTTGCACTGCATTTCACATTCCTAATGTTATTGTTTGTGCGGTAGTTCATACTTCATTCGTGGTAGTTGTACAAACAATATTTGTGCATATAACACTAATATGTTAGAGATCCCGAAATTCTGTATTACGCGTAATGAGCTGAATTTGGATTCGAACGTGGTTTACTAATATCTCAGTTTATCCAACTTGTCACACTGCTATTGTTTCTAACCAAGACCCACCTCTTACAAGTGCGACTTTTGACATATATATGCAGTCATTTGTAATAAAAGCAGATGGGTGAGAAGAATGGAAGAAAATTAACTAGAATCTTGCATTAACCATATTTGTAGGCTTGCATTAACCATGAAACTCATAACCCCAGTCGATCAACCTATGGCATCTCGTAATCCTGTCATCCTTACCGCACCACGTCCACATGTGTGTTTTGATCTAAATGGAAACAAAACGGAACCAAGTCTAGACTCTAGTTTTGTATGCCATTGCCTTCCCTAAATCAAGCCATGACCATTTGTCCGGTTCATTAATTAGTTATGTAGCATCAATGTCTCTTTCGCTCATATGCTGATTGCCAGCGATATTTTTTATATTCATGGCGCACACTGTAAATGAAGACTGTAGAGGCAATGTGATGGTCAATAAGTATAGTCTTGGTTTGGGATTAATGAAGAGGTGAAGAAAAATCAGTTATCATGGCCTTGTCTGATTAGTATTGATATCAGTGTTCCCATGCAACTGCCATTGATTACGACTTTTAAAGCTGACGATCATGAAACATGTTGGCCCTAGCTCAAATATGTTCACACTGGCTGTGAATCAAACTCATTGTCATGGGCATTGTCCTCAATGTAACAATGAGAAAAGTTGAACCATTTGGTTGCGATCTTGTTGTTTTCACGTACACTTCAAGTGCCCTTGAACTATTCTACTATTTAAGCGGGCCTACGTTCAGCACTCTTTTGAAAGGATTGATGTTTGAATCAGATATCTTGAACTGAAAAGTTGTAGCTCGCTGGCTCTAGCTAACACATTGTTCATGTTCACCAACTTGCTTTTGTCTTGCATTGGTCTCTTCTCTATTGTTGTTGTACATGAACTAAATGTCTTGATCATGATTCTTATCTATTTCCAGTTCGAACAGCTTCCACTTGCTACCTCTTTTTGAAAATTATTTCAGACCCCATCTGTTTCAGATGGGCCTGTGTGCTTGCACTACTTTTATGCTACTGTTTCCATGGAATGTTCTAGCAAATCCATACATGCTTGACGTCACCTCCTTGCATCGTTGTGTGCATGTGGCTATTTTCTTTGTTTGAGCCCCAAACTTCAAATTAAGTCTTGTATGCTTGTACTGGAGAGCTACTCAACACCCTCTTTCAGTACGAAAATCATAGCATAATCAAATGGATCAAGTAGGTTACTCAATTGGCATGTGCTGTTATTTGTAAGTATACTTCATATTCTTCACTTATAATGGTTTTATATTGTTTACAGTTTGCAATTTGAATTTTAGCTAACTCTAGGTTACAGAGAGAAGTTCTTTCTCAAAATATATGCTGCTGCATTCTATGTGGATTACTCCATTGGACTTGATACCGAGAAATGGAGAGAAAAGGTTGGCATTGAGACTTTTGATGCTTCCACGATTTTTTACTCCATTTTTAAAGGTAAGAGCCAAGCTCCAACTAGCAAATGCTGAACGATGAAATTGTAATACATTCTGACGGAACAGTGTACTATGCAGCACCAATTGTGAAATCTCTGAGCATAACTCTTGTTAGAGATGTTGATGGAAAGACCTTCGTGAAGGCTTTGGATGATGTTATTGCTCGCCAAATAAAAAAACCAACTGTTGAGGAAGAATCTTCATTGTCAACCTTCCGAAATATCTTTTTAGGGCGCAATCTCAAGCAGGGAACAAGCATCTATTTAACTTGGTCGGGACCCTCAGTGATGCTGGTGAGTTAACAATCAATCCACTACATTCAGCATTTAAATTCAAAATTTTAACATTTTGGGGAAACTTGCAATGTCCAAAAATAAACTATGATACTGCATACATAAGTTCCCTATTTGGCTATTTCTGGTGGTGCCTGTATTACCGTGGGCTGATGTCATCTAACCTGTACTAAGGTTGCCATGCAAGCTTCAATATCTGCAGTATTCTTTAGTGTGGTAGTAAGTTAATATCATTACTACAAACTAATGAATGTTTGAAAATGTTCTGCTGGACAAGATATTAAAATTGGATTCATTTTATAGTCACAATAGATTTATCATTTCCATTGAAAACAAAGTCTTACAGAAGATATTTACAAGGGTGCAATGCCCAAAACGGTATTAAAGCCTACTCTCCTGCAATTATGTGGCAATGCCTTTGCATCTGGCCATGGTCATGTATAGATTTTGTTAATGGAACAAGTGGTTTTCATGTCTAAGAGACTCTACAAACCATGTTGTTTACTTAAAAAAAATGTTGTTAGGGTTGTCGCTCCCGTAAAGTGCGATCCCTCTGGGCCTTGAAAACCTAAATTGGCGCGTCGCATGCACGCGAAGCACTCACGCGCTCATTACGGTGGTACTGATACCATCGACAGATGAATAGCAGAATTGCTTTTAATTGCCAAAACGCCCCTCTAAAGTAGGAGAGAGAAGGGAAAGCCTCTAGGGCATATATTTAGTTACACATGAGTCCTACTCATGCCCAAATGCTTAGGGTGCAAATGTAAATGGTCTTTATGGATAAGAACCGCCCAAATGGATATTCCACATGCTACAAGAATATTCTCTCCTTAGATTACCTAACTACCCCATTGGAGTTGTGAAGGAGGTGGAGGGTACAACCATAACTTACCTAGGGGCATGGACTCTCTGAACTTTTTTCCTATAAATAGAGCCCACCCCCTCAAAAAGAGGCACGGTGGCTTCAGTTCGCAAACATACCCTCACTTTTGCCTTAGGAAAAGAAGGACAAGAAAGGAGGACGAACCGTGCCGCTTCAGGGAGAAGCGCCACCGCGCTGGGACAACGCCGCTAAGAATGACCATTTCGCCTTCTCGAGGAGGGGTACTGCCACGCTGAGTAGGCGTCGCTAGGAGCCGCCGACGAGGAGTTGTCGAGATCCCTTGTCTTTGTCGGGAAATACTAGATGCCGAGGAAGGAACGGAGCCATTTGAGGAAAAGAGCGGAGCCGGACCCAAGGAGTGTAGTAGCCGCAACAATGCCTAACCCA
The DNA here is from genome assembly GCA_947311845.1 of Poa pratensis. Lineage (NCBI taxonomy): Eukaryota > Viridiplantae > Streptophyta > Magnoliopsida > Poales > Poaceae > Poa > Poa pratensis. Next base: position 43,576,742 of record CAMZMU010000066.1, read on the forward strand.
CTGGAACCACATCGTGTTGACGACTCGACCCTCAGAATACGGTTCTTTGGAACCTAGTCGGTCAAACGACACGTCCCTGAGAACCTCAACCCTCGGAAAAATATATATTGGGAACCTTGTCGTGTAGACGAAGCGTTACTCGGTCCCTTGATACTCTCGGATGACCATCAGATCGGGTCAAGGAAGGTTTTGGCGCGACATAATTGATTCAGACGAGGAGGGAGAAACATGGAGTGAGTGGTGAAGGAGAGGAGCGTCTGGACCCCGCTGAGGTACCACCTGGAGCAACTAACCTTCCAAATCAGGGTACGCTAAATTTACAGTTAGGGGCACCAGCAAAAATTGTGTTACTGTCCCATAATTCCATGATATATGTGCTAATGGGAAATAGCATTGTGGCCATTTGTGGGCCATAACTGTGTCCGTGGTTTACGTAAGAAGCAATGTTTTAGAGTGTTTTCCATTTTTAAAATGAAGCTTTCAGGCACATATCAAGATGCAAATAAATGTTACTGACCAATATTCATTTGAATAAAAAGGAAAATCATTGATCCAAGTTTGTGGAAAAAGAGAAAGAAAAGTTGAAGAAAATAGTTAACTTGATGAAACTAATTCCTGATGGTGCTAGATGATTTTTCATCCTGTTACTTCTGCTTTTGTAGATCTCCATTTCGACAAGTCAGGATGCATTGCAAGTTGACGCTGAGATCAAATCAGCTTCTGTTAATTATGCTCTATATGATGGCTTCTTTGGTAGTTCTCCGGTATCCCCTACATTGAGATCATCCACTGCTCAGCTGCTAGAAGCTATCCTTACAAAGTGACACAAAACAAGATTGCATATTGTTCTTGAAGACAAAGTACTACATGCTCTAAAATGACCTTTTTATATATCCCTCGCCAAGAGAATGGATAATTTTCAATTCCCAATGTATGCAATCCATACTACCAAGTATCTAGGGAAATCTTCTCTCTTCAGGTTGTGCCATGAGCCGAGCTACGTGTGCTGCATTTGGTGCTCTGATAGATCGGTCCAAACACTTCACCACCGTTGCACAAAACATGTACATGACTTTAATGTATGTGGAATCAGACTTACGGAGGTAGTCGTCCACAATATCTACAGCAACTCCATATGCAATATATTGTATATGAGCAGTACATCTCTGAATAGATGAGAATCGAACCAGTCTGATGCAATCTTTTTGTAGTTGGAAGTAGTTATCATAATTTCAAACACCATACACAATGCACATCAACACATCCTTCTTCGTCCTAAGGCGCCGCCGAAATGGAACCACGCCTTGTGCTGCTTTGGTAGAAAAAGAGTCATTAAATAGCGGCACATGACTCATAGCCTTATGATGGTTCCTATTGGCTTGCCGTCTAGACTTCGATCCTCCTCATTTGGAAGGCGCATTCAGCTCCTCTTACGCAACTAAAAATGGCGAGAATTATCTGGTCCTTTCGTCAGACTGTGATATTGACGCTCTCTTCCATCGCTTGGAAATAGCATGATCTTATCGTCGCTATCCATAACTTATGAATCAAACAATGAAGTACTCTCTCTGTTTGGAAAATGATGTCTTACATATATATCCAAATTCAGATGTATGTGTACACTAAAACATATCTACATACATTTGAATCTAGACAAATCGAAGACATCATTTTCCGGACGGGGGAGTAACTGAAATTACAAACTATTCCACCAGGTGAAAAATCATCGACATCTTCCCACCACTAGACTATGTCTTAGTCTGCAAAACCTTGCAAATAAAAAAATCAATCCAGTCTTTGTCCTTGTGAGAGGAGAATCAATTTGCAGAGATTCCCGTTCAATTTTTTTTTTTGCAGAGATTCGTTGGGTAGCTCGACTCTGCTACGAGCACATGGCTGAAGAAAGTCGCCGTATCTTGTGTTGTGCGGGCGTGCCTGCCACAAAACAATCCGTCTCCAAGTGTCAGGTCAAACCCTATTATGCTGTGCTAGTAGTACGTAGTAGCATCTCCACTCCATCTAGAGGCATCTACCGAGCACGTCGCCCAGTCAGTCGACGATGAAGACGTGAACCGGCCAAGTGGACCCCACAGGTTAGTTCTACTCCCACTCGCCTCTCCCAGACGTGCAATTCCCGCGGCGCACACAGTGGGCCCACACGTCAGACGGACACGGTCGTCGGCGCAGCGGTAGGGAATCGTCGTCGGATCGGGTCGAAACCCAACAACAGGCTCGTCGCGACGCTTCTGCCCCTGTTTTATATATCTTCTTCTTCCTCGCTGAGCAGAGCCCGTCGACCGTCGTCGTCCTCCTCGTTGCAGCAGCACTCAGCGGCGAGGCGACCCGAGTTCAGGGCGGATCCTCCTCTCTCTACGTCGGAGAACCACCCGATCGAGGAACCAGCTCGGCCCCTCCTATCCCTCTCCCTCTCTCCGGTGAGCGATCCAGATCTGCGTTAGCCCTCCCCGATCTCCACCACCACCGTCAGTTTCGCTTAACTTACTCGAGACGTTCGTCGATTATGCGCGGCCTTGGAGAACTCTACTAGGTGCTATCATCACGTAGTACAGTAGCATTTCTTTTTTTTTCCTTCGGCGATCATTTTTTTTTTCTTCACCGCGCGGTAGAACTCTACGAGTTGATTAATTGACGCGCTAGCTTCGGAGACACCTGGTTTCTCGAATTTGCCAGTGATCGGTTCTTCTCATGCCTTCTTATGGTTTAATTCCTACGTGGGAGAACCACGCCACCACTAGGCCATGCCTTAGTCTGCCATGCCTTCTTATGTCAAACCCATGTTTATGGCTTAAATTGGTGTTGCCGTCTCACCACCATTTCTGCAGCTAGGAGGTTATTGCCGGTGCGCTTGGCAGATACCGATGGGTCGGTTGATGGAGTTTTGTTGCGTAAACCCCGATAGTGTCACGGTTGTGTTGATGATGGACTTGCCCTTTAGATGATTTAGTACAAGTAGCATTCATGAGGATTTTGTTGTTGCTGAGTTCAGTCTTCATTTATGTGCATTTAACGCCATTCGTATTTCGGACTAGTGCCTTGCACGACCGTAGTTGATTAGTGAGCTTCTGATGTGTATGCCTCTGATTAATCCCCGTTGCCATGTCGATTAGGAAGATATATGTCTTGGTGATTTAGTACGAGTAGCAGTTATCCTTTTTTGGGTTTTATTGCGGATAGGAACGTCTCTAACGCAGGTTGGGATTTTCAGGGCGTGCTGCACTGGTCATAGGCTGGCACTTGAGCGGTTATTTCATTCGTGAAGGAAGCCGGCTAGAGCAATGTTCTCCTTGGCCCATGGTCTATGGAAGTACATATTTAACAAGAAGGAGTTCCATGTTCTTATTCTTGGTGTTGACAAGGCTGGCAAGACAGTAAGTGCTCTAAACCTTTAAAAATGAAATAGATAAGCTGATAATTTCTTTCTACTTCTCTGTTTCAAGTTCGGACGATCATTTTGTTACTTGGATTTTCAACTGTTCCAAATAAATGCACTCATGGTGTTGCACTGTTGAGGTTGTCAAATCTATCAAGTCTGATCCTCAATATCTGCTAATTGATGACAATTTCTTAGGGAAGATCAATTGATGATAAGTTATTGTACATTCTAGCACACTATGTTTTGGTGTTATTATTTGTTGATTGCACTGACTTGGAAATTGCCTGAATTTTGATTTTGTTCTTATATATTTTGAAATAGGTGTGTGCTGTATGCGAAATTGCGAATTGCTATTTGTACTTCAATTTGTCCATATATATATGTTGGTACTCTATACTGCCATACTGGCATTCTGCCTGTATCAACTTATAAGTCCAACTTACCTCCACCATGGACATAGTAAACTAGCCCACTATACCTTCTAGTTAACTTCTACATCGGCTGTATTTTGGTGTCGATGATGCTTTTCTTCGTTTATATTTTTAGATGTCTTCTAAAATGTGACGTCTACACTTATATGTTAACATCTGACATTATTAATATGTTATGTTTCTAACATTCTACAATTCATGTTATAGACATTATTGGAAAAGGTGAAATCGACTTATCTGAAAGGGGAAGGACTTCCACCTGATCGTATTGTTCCTACTGTTGGACTTAACATTGGGCGCATTGAGGATGCAAATGCAAAACTTATTTTTTGGGATCTGGGAGGTCAGGTAAGATTGCTAATACATTCTTTTATACTGAAATCCCAGTGGCATATTGGGATTCCTTCTATTATGGTGGATTATCTGTCGACTAGGTTATTAGGTTAACGGGAGTTGCAACCTGTATGTTGTTTCAGATTGGTCATATGTGGGAATGTATACACTAAGATTGAACGATTATGATCTCGTAGCTTTAGGAGGTAGGCCACAACATATGAGATACTACTGGCGAAGTAGAACATTAAAACATTTGCTTATGTTCTGAGTATGTGCGACCATGAATCTTTGTTGCGTATGTGGAACAAGGGGGCTTGTTCCATTTGATTGTTTTTGGATCATTTTCATGTTTCCGACGGTGTGCTATGTTTTGTCTGATAAGGAAAGAACTAGGGAAGCATGTGATATGGCCCATTGTTGGACCCATATTTGTGTTGTTCTTTGCGCATATTCCATGTGCTAGTTAAGAATTACACTGGTTGATACCACCTTCTGTTTGTAACAGGAACTTCTTATAAGCTAATCCATACATTACCTACCAGTGAGATTCAATTTTACCTGTTCAGATTTATGACACATGTTGAATTTGCTAGGTTGGGCTACGCACGATCTGGGAAAAATATTACCAAGAGGCCCATGCTATAGTATATGTTATTGATGCTGCCTCTGAATCATCATTTGAAGATGCCAAATCTGCACTGGGTAAACTGATTTTTCTCATCCCTAACAATCGTTCGATGTGTAGAATGTTCTTGTTCTATTCTGAATGATATCACTGAATAGAGACCTACATATTATTCTTCAGAGAAGGTTCTTCGCCATGAGGATCTGAAAGGGGCACCGGTCCTATTATTTGCCAACAAACAGGTGAAGTTTTCTTTCTAGTTTCCTGAAATGACCTGCCAATTGTTTATCTCCATGTTATTTTTTAGACCACCACAACATAATCTTATGGTTAAACCACTAAACAAGTGTAGTCCTTAGAGCAAAGTTAGCACATCGATCGAATAAGATGCTAGTCAAGTCCACATGCTACATCCATAAGTGACCCATCAAATTAATATACGTATGTACCATATATAAAGACATGTTATCTAAATCACGGACTACACATAAAAAAAGAGAGCAGGGCTGTAGCCCTTCCATGATAAATTAGACAATGTATTAGGCTTTTTATTGTCTTCAAAGTACAATTTTGACCATTTAAGTTTTAATATATTAGAGAAAATTATTAATTATGGAAGTACTTCTCAGTTACAACACTAGTCTGCTAATATTCTCATTTTATGTAACAATTCTATCTGTTTACTGTATCAGTTTTTTTTGTAAGTTGAATTGCCCTTGTTTTGCTGTAATTTTAGCAGATAATAATGATATACGTTCTGATCTAATCGACCAATTCCTTCCGAGCTCCTCATTTAACCCAATTATTTCAATATACATAACATGGCAAATACTATTTTGTTCATAAATGGATCTTGGGAGTTGGTTCACATTTACTTTCACAAACTGGGATTCATATGAATATGTCAAATAGCTTATTTATCTTATGTTCTCATGTTGGGATTTGCTTCAATCTGTTTGAGCAGGATTTACCTGGAGTTTTCTCTGACGAAGAGTTGAGTAGACATGTGCATCTTAAAGAGCTAAATGACAGGCCATATAGATGTCAGGCTGTATCTGCTTATGATGGGTGAGAATTTTCACTGTTCTTCTAGACAGATAATAATTGAAATTTTTCTCTGGTTTTGTCAGTGAAGGCTTTTGCTTTACTAATCACTGGGTGCGTATGTGTTGCGTGTTTCTTCTTCCGTTTTAATGGAACACTTGTATTTTTCTGGCAGGAGGGGGATCAAATCCGGCATTGACTGGCTGGTGGAACAGATGGAAAGAAGTAAACGTACTGAGGTTCTAAGGGAGCGTGCAGGTGTAATCGGGCAGATGTAGAACGTTGATCGGTATTTCTCATCATTGATTACTCTTTTGTGAAAGAGCTGAGTCATTTGATGAGGATGACTTCTACTAATCTGCATGATTATGCATCTCGGCGGCAATTTTCTGTTACAAGGTTAACCCTTCCACACTGCCCAGGAACGCGGAGCAAACTGTTTAGGTTGTGCAGCTCTTGTGCTATGTTGATGGTGAGGTGATTCATTTGGTTTTTGTGCATGGCATTCTTCTGTATCTAAAGATCCATTTAGGAGTCGTGTTCGTGTTCATATGATTGCTTCCAGAAAGTGTTGGTATAGAGGGGTCAAAGAGAAGTGTGCTTCAGTCATGTTCTTTTGTGGATGGTATAAGACAAGATAGAAAGAATCTATTGTAATCGTGAGTTATATGGCATGACCTCTGGACATGAATTATAGAGCTAGAAACTTAAAGTTTACAGCTGAAATGGAAGTTTGAATTGGTTGCATTCTGACCATCGGATTTGGTGGTGAGTTGCAGTGCGTGAATACTAAAATAAGACCACATGAATGGACATAATTGATATTGATGCATGGTGAGCTTTTCTCTCAATTTCAGCAGTATGCAACAGCCTTGCCTTGCCATCTCTCTCTCGGTTCTGAGAGAAAATCTGTTCTTTGACTAGCCACTGAGGTGAAAAGGAACATAGTTCATCCAAAGACAATTTTTGTGACATTTTATGTTTGATGTTTGTATATTTTATTGTCGGTGCTCATACTGACCGGTTGACATCTGGCTGCTACTTTGTCAATGGCCGCCTCTCATCAGTTACATGTTCTTAGAGGCCATTTGATTTGCCGGATTCCTAAAGCTTAGTAATAGAGCAAACACATGATCGAGTCTTTTTTTGGCTCAAACGAGCTTCAAAAGATTTTTCAACGAGTGCCTGAATTTTCCCTACATGGGTTATCTGATTTGTAAGCTTACAATTCATAGAGATTTTTCCTCCGGATTGTTTGGTGCTACATTTATAGGAAAGTATATCCACTCTGCCTCGTGAAAAGAATTCGAGTCTCTATGTTTTCAGTGATGCAATAAAAAAAAAATCTTGTGCAGGCATCCTGTTAAGATTTGATGAGCCTAGAATTGCGGTCATGTGTTTTCCCTATTATTGTGCTTTTTAAGTAAAACAAAAATACAGCAAGATGTTTAAGTGGATGAAAATCTGCCTCCAAAACAGAGCGCAAAGGAATGATGATTTGTACAAAAAAAAAAAAACTCAGGGATCCCAATCGAGCGAAAGGAACTGACCTACATAGGAAAAAAAATCTTCAAAGATTCAATTGCTGTCAAATTCCATTAAACTAAAGGCCGATGTTTGGCTCACGATTTTGTTCATGCTTTATGGAAGATCATTGTTGCCATTATTGCCAAAGTGATTATTTTTGCCATTTTGTGTACCGAACTGGCTTATGGAAGATCATTTTTGCCATTATTTGCCAAAGTGATCATTTTTGCCATTATGTGTAACACAACTCCAGCATCGTCGAACATAGCTGCCGACTAGTGGCTCAGAGCAACACATAAAAATTGGAGGACACCAGAACAATCAAAAGAGTAGCACCCTGCAAATGAACAACTTAAATATATCCATGGGCATGAACACAGCTACAATCATTACTGGATCCTTGAATTGTCAGAATAAGTATAACAAATACAGTTAGCATTTTTTCGGTAAGCTAATGACGAAGCTTTAAAAACTGCCCATATACTTCTCAGGTTAGGGATGGACGGCGTCAAATTGATTAAGAGAAACAAAATTTGTCACAGGCTAATGATATCCTGTCCAAGCTCATACAAGTATCTTCAGTTCCAGGAAAGGGTGTTTTGGGGCAACTGGCTCTTGTTTGTGAAAGACAGCTGTTTATAAGAAACAACATACGGCTTGGTCCAATGTTAAATCGGCCAATCTGGTCAACATAGATATTGGATGCAATGCGAGGAGCATTTTCAATCACAAAAGGAAACCTACAAAGGTACGATGTGCAAGTAACTAAAATCACATCAGAACTTGGGCTAAAGTAGCAATTTCTGTTTTTTCAGCTGACCTATCTCCCTAGGTATTGGCCCCACCAAACTGTTTGATGGGAGATCTAAGTGTCGACTAGTCCACCAACGCTGTTATTCCCGGGAATATTGATCCAGTGAGGTTGTTCTGGATTGCATTAAGGTGCTAGAGCCGAGACTAGTTACCAAAAGCTGCTGGTATCGACCCGTTGAATGTGTTCATGTGAAGGTCCAGCATCTCCTCCATCTCCTTGAGGAGAAGGCCAAAAAAGAAGATGGCAACATGAACTCGTATAGGGGTATGTACAATATTGCCTTTTCCTAACTGAAGACAAATGCTAGGCCAGGGCGAATATCTGTTCGTAATAACCACGTTGATTATTTCAAATGCAGTTATCCTCACAATTCTCTACAACAGTGACTCAAAATATCACACAGATTGCTAAGAACTTAACACGAGTATTGCCAAAGAAATGATGCTAACAGAAAGGCACATGATTCTCTAGTCAATTACCGTAGCCACCTTTGTTGCTTCAATAAAAAATTCCATTTAACAATTAACATGATAAGCAGCAACTCAGTTTTTTTATCTTCCATGCATAAATTTCACCTAATTATTCATGTTTCTCCGTGTATGCATGTGCATACTTCAAATTACTTGATTACCAAAACCCAGAATGTGATTTAGAGAAAGATAAAACTGCATAATGTAGGTGTCTCCGTTAATCATAACAGAACATTTGACTATCCAATTGCTTAACTGCACCATTTCAGTGAATTGCGATATGAAGGCTAGTTCAACAGCCTCATAGGAATTGGAATAAAATCTAAGAAACCCAAATCATGCAAATCTAAACGATCATCAGCTTAATACGAACTGCAATAAGATCAAAATAACCCAAATTACATAGGTCTACTGAAGCAATAGAATAGACCTAGTAACTAGATTCTAGTTACAGCAGACCATTTTGCGGTCAGCAATATACCATGAGATGTAGACCAACATTGTACCATGAGATGATTATGATGCTGATTTTGCAAGAGACCAAGTATTGCTCAATGGCAGTATATTGAGAGTTAAGGCATCTTGTTAGTTTAAAAGATTGCTGACCACTGAAATTCGGCCACTGAAATTCTTTGCCATAGATAATGTAAACATTGTAGTTGATCACAATATTGATATTGATCCTAAATTTGCTAATAACAATCATGCGATAAAATGACAAACTTGGTATTGTCAAGTCAATAATTTTCATATAGTTAAATTATGCCTCTGTAGAAAAAAAAATTGTATTCAGGAAGAAAAGCCAGCTTCACTTACTTGCTCATTTGCTCTTAGAGACTTCTCTAGCCATTGTGGATCCTTGAAGAAACCAAAGTGACATGGCGAGCATTACCGATCAAACAACGGTCAATCTATGAAGCATTCTTTCCATCACAAGAAATACCCCAAGTTTGTCTGCCAAAGACAATACATATCCTGACAAATCTGGAGATACCACATAGACACAGAGTACTTTTATGGCAGCCTAAACGGAACAACTCAAATGCTAGCTAAGTGACTACAACAACAAAGTACACAACTACTACAAGATGAGATAATAACACAACAACACGAACTACAACAAGATTGCTAAGGGCAGTCCTTGAAACATCTGTTCCGACCCGGCTAATGATACAATACTTCAGCACCACAACAAGCCATGGCAACAATCACATCATTCTCCCAAGATTATCCACCCTCAAGAACGGCAAGTTGTGTAAGTTCCCCAGATTCCCTAATATATCCTCGGTCGGATCAACATCCAAATGGAAACTGCCCAGGTCCTCAACCCCTCCAGTGACATTTCCCCTGCTAGTACCATCTGTAGCATGTGCCTCCTCATTGATGTTAATCCCTCTAACCTCCTCTGGCTGTTCACCAGCACCCTCCTCATCTTCAGCCCACCCATCCTGTCCAAGCATCGACGCATCAATGCCGCTCTCCACACCACCACCAAAAGACCTCCTAGGCCCCGCCCCAACCTTCTTCCGGGCAGTTGTCTTCTTGACCCTACCTCTGGATGATCCACCACGACCACGAGCAGGAGCACTCCCATTCTGCGGCTGCCGGTCATTGCTGCCTCCACCACGGGTACCATAGCTCCTACCAGTGGCGCCCCCACCACCACTTGGCGCGTTGTTCCAAGGGAAGACCTTGAAAAATGGCTTCCAGTTGGCACCCAGGTCCGCCGCGTTGGGGAAACCCAGGGGGAAGAACCCCCAAGTACAGTGGTACATATCCGTGCCCGGCACGATGGTCGGCGGGGTAGGGATCTCAGCAGCCACGAACCCCCGGCGGCAAGACTCGTTGGGGCACTTGAGCGCGCGGCCAACCAGCTCGCGCGGGTACTGGTGGACATAGCAGCAGAACGGGCACGCCGTCCAGAAGTCCGCGGCCTCAGGTGCGGTAGCGCCGGCGGCGGCGGCAGCGGCAGGCTGAGAGGGAGCATTGGGAGTGTTGGTAGGGGTGGAAAGAGATTGCCGGCGTTCTGGATCGGAGAGTTCGTTGTAGGCGTCGTGGACGATGCGCAAGGCGACGTCCGCACCGGGGTTGGGGTTGCTGGGTTGGAGGAGGAGCGCGAGGCGGCGGAAGGCGCGGGAGATGGTGGTTTGGTCGGCGGTTTTGGAGGGCACCTGAAGGACGGCGAACGGATCGGGTTCTCCGGTGAAGAGCATCGCCTGGGAGGCGAGGAGGACGTCAGCGACGGCGAGGAGCTCGTCGACGCCGGGGAGGAGCGGATCCGCCTCCACCGCGCGCTCGGCGAAGCGCTTGCAGCCGACGAGGTCGCGCGCAGCGAGCAGCTTCGCCGCAGTATCCATCCATCGCCCCGCCTGCTCCCTCCCGCCGGCGTCTCCGCCTCCTCCACTACCGCCGGCGCCGACAGAGAAGTTCATGGTTTTGGGGGAAATGGCTTCGGTTTGCTCTTTTTGGGTGAGAGCTTTATGACGCGAAGAGTGGTGTGTCATTTCGTCCGCTTTAGTGCATAAAAGCCATTTTATGGGAGCGCATTTATTTGTTTCCTCCGTATCCGATGGTAGACAGCACAACATCGATAAACCTTGGATGGCCGTATTTCGGCCGGTAAGGGTCGGAAAAAATTTCCACCAGTTCCGACGTTTTTTTCCGGAAGGGAAAAATAAACTAGAAACCAATCGGGCCTTGACGGCAGAGGAGGAGGAGGTGGTTCGGGGGGGGGGGGGGGGGGGGGGGGGGGGGGGGAACCCTACCCGAACCCAGCCGCATTTCTTTCGCCATGCATCGCAGGGCCCTCGTGGGGCCACATCTGGTCCACGGTCGATCTGACCCACGGAGGCCGTGGCAGCGGCAAGGGCAGGCGCGAAGGGCGTCCTAGTTACACATGAACATGGCGGTGAGGCGGCGGGCAAGCCGCGAATGGGCACGGTGGTATGGCGGTGTCGGCTCCCAAGCCGCCGATGCAGTCTTCGTTAACTTGTCTGAGACGCGGTGATGCTTGTGACGACGTGGCGCACACGACACCGACTCAGTTCAGGGGGTTGTGGTGTGTCTGGAACTGTGTTTATGACGTAGTTGTGTGATGTTCGACATTCGTCGGTGCCGGTGACTATATTGTTCTTTGTCAATTGCCTTATTAAAGGTGTCATCAATGAGATCCACTACCTCTCCCACCCTTAGTTATTTTCTTTGGCTGAAAACCGAGAATCGCCTTGTTGGATTGGTGATGGAGGTTTCCTTGGAGTCGCTATTTTGTTAGAAGCATCGTGTTGGAGACAAAATCTTTTGATGGGAGGACTTGATTTGCGGTCGAACGGTGGGTCAAACACTGCCTGTAGCGGGATGAATATGAAGTCTGCGGTGGAGCTGGTTGTGGGCTGGCAGGGCGGCGACATGATCATTCCTACATGTGGGCGACGTTAGGCGAGCCTTGTTGGTTATCCTCTAGAGACCATAGCGGGGAACATGTCTGCTTTCTTCGCCTTTGTCTTCTTTCTTCGAGGCCGATGAGGTCAACGAATTTGATCGATATGATGGTGGGGAGTGCACCTTGGTGTTATTGCGACAAAGTCTGAAACATTAGAGCATCTACCCATTTGGTTGTTTGGGGTGGGTGTGGGGAGGAGGGGGGTGTGAGTAAGTGGTCAAAATTCCAGCCACTAGAAATTCAGGTCCAACCTTCATCCCTTTATAGAGAGTTGCACCACTTGGCACAACTCAAAAAATTGGACTGGAGGTGCTTGAGTTCCGTCCATCGAAAGTTCTAGGGCTCACACCGGAATGCCCGTGGAAAACACCTCAACTACAGGAATGAAAGTGTTATCTCATGCGAAATAGGAAGACAAAATGGGTACAAACGTAGTTTCATGTTCGTGAATTGATTCGACCCATACCCTTCCAATATGGAACCCCCTCAATAGTACGGTTTTCCTACCACTAGTACAGAAAAGCTCATTGGCAACGTGCGGTTTATGCCCATTGGCAACGTGTGGGCACACGTTGCCAGTGTCACGCTGCTGCTATTTTTATGGCAACGTGTGCTGAGAGCAGGTTGCCAGTGGCATCACTATTGGAAACATGCGTTCTGTTGAAACGTTGCAAATTTCCTGTTTAACGGCAACATGTTTCTTATGTACACGTTGCTAAACTATGTCAGGATATTAACACCAACAACGTACTGATAGTTGCCCAGTACCAAAAAAATAATCAGTATTAAGCAGTAAAACACAATTCCGACACAATAATCAACCGAATTAGATAGATAGCACATAACTTATTCCAAGTCTCCAATTACATAAATAGCATATGAGACTCGATCTCGCTAATAGATTCAACATAACTTATTAGTAGTCTTCTAACTAACTAGCTAATCACTGAGTGTCTCGATCACAGGCTCAGGCATGAAGTCATTATCATCTCTAGGGTCATGATCCTCAGACTCGGAACTAGAAGAGTCTTGGGGGGCCCTATACATGAAGTAGATCTCGGCTTCACCATGGTCGAGAAAGAAGGTGCACCTCTCCGTAGGTTGCATGCCGTAGTTATTTACAAGTTGTGTCCAATGGGCGCCATGGAAATATGTCTTCCCTTGCTTGTTGGTTGATACGTCTCAAACGTATCTATAATTTTTGATGTTCCATGCTGATATTATACCAATTGTTACATGTTTTACATATACTTCATATCATTTTTATACATTTTCTGGGACTAACCTATTAACAAGATGCCACAGTGCCAGTTCCTGTTTTATGATGTTTTCGTATTTCAGAAAAGCTGTTAAGGAAATATTCTCGGAATTGGACGAAAATCAACGGAGGTCCCTATTTCACCGACACGTCCACGGAGTCCAAAGAAGAGACGGAGAAGCGCCAGGAGGCGGCCACACCGGGCTTGGCGCGGCCCCACCTCCTGCCACGCCGAGGGGTGGTGTGGGCCCCTCGGGTGGCCTCCGACGCCGCCCTTTCGCCTATTTATTCCTCCCGTCTGGAAAACCCTAAATACCCGAGTCATATTCCACGAAAAGTTCCAGAGGCGCCGCCGTCGTCAACCCTAGCTCGGGAGGGTTCTGAAGCTCTTCCTGGCACCCTCTCGGAGAGGGGAATCATCACCGGAGGGCTCTATATCGCCATGTCTGCCTCCGGAGTGATGCGTGAGTAGTTCATCCTTGGACTACGGGTCCATAGCAGTAGCTTGATGGTTGTCTCTCCACTTTATGCTATCATGTTTAGATCTTGTGAGCTGTCTAACATGATCAAGATCATCTTATTGTAATGCTACATGTTGTGTTTGCTGGGATCCGATGAATATTGAATACTATGATCAAGTTGATTATTAATCTATGTTACATGTTATTTATGATCTTGCATGCTCTCCGTTACTAGTAGACGCTTTGGCCAAGTAGATGCTTGTAACTCCAAGAGGGGGTATTTATGCTAGATAGTGGGTTCATGCCTCCAGTAATCTGGGCGAGTGACAGCAACGTCTAAGGTTGTGGATGTGCTGTTGCCACTGGGGATAACATAACAATGCTATGTCCACGGTCATATGTATTTGTTTACATTACGCACATTACTTAATGCGATTATTCGTTGCTTGCAACTTAATACCAACGGGGGACACAGATGTTAACCTGACAGTGGATTATTAGTCATAGATGCGGTTGGATAACGGTCTATGTATCTTGTCGTAATGCCCAATTAAATATCATGGTAGTCATCTTGTCATTTATATGCATTGTCATGCGCTCACTATTTTATCAATTGCCCAGCTGTAATTTGTGTACCCAACATGTTATTTATCTTTATGGAGAGACACCACTAGTGAACTGTGGACCCCGGTCCATTCTTTTACACTGATAAAACCACCAACTGCAAATAATTGTTCTCTTTTACTTCCTGCAATTAAATATTATTTTCCACACCATACGTTTAATCCTTTGTTACAGCAAACCGGGAAGATTGACAACCTTCATGTTTCATTGGGGCAAAGTAATTTGATTGTGTTGTGTGCAGGTTCCACGTTGGTGAGCGAGCAACGGCGCCACCAACAACCTTCTGAAGTGCTCCTACTCCTCCTGGATCTGACAACCTTGGTTTCTTACTGAGGGAAAACTTGCTGCTGCACTGCTTCATACCTTCCTTTTGGGGTCTCCCAACGAACGTGTGTTTCACGTCATCAAGCTATTTTTCTGGCGCCATTGCCGGGGAGATAGAAGACTTCAGCAAGGGGAGTCTCACGCTTCCAATCTCTTTACTTTGTTTTTGTCTTGCTTAGTTTACTTTTATTTTATCTTGTTTGTTTTTAATTATCAAAAACACAAAAAATTAGTTACTTGCATCTAGTTTATTTTTGTTTTAGTTTTTTTATTTCATCATGCTTCTCCCTAAGTTTACTTTAAAGGATATATCGGTGGGTAGTGGGTCTATCATTGGAAGAGATAACATTGAAGAATTCTTTAGTCATGTCAGTAGACTTAAAGATTTTGAAGATAGGTCCTTGGTAGAACTTGCCCCGAATTATGAAATTGCTGCAACCTCTTTAGTTCACATGTTGGAAGCTAGGTTTGTTAATCTTAATCCTATAATGCAGCAAATGTTTCTTAAACTTCATGATATGGAAGATGGTGAGAAGAAAGATTTTGTTTTAGAAACCCTTCTTAAAGAATTTGGTGATGTTGCTGGGGAGGCTAGAAAAGTTTTTATTCGATATAAGATGCTTGGCTATTTTATTGATATTGCTAATACACTTGAGAAACTGGAAAAAGATAGGCTTAAGTACACTAATGAAGCCAATTATGAGGGGGAAGTTAAAATACCAATACCTTTTAAGCTTGTAGGAATGCATGAGGCACTAGAAAAGAATTTTGATTGGATTGTTCCTGAAAACTTATTTGATAAGAATAGTGTGCCTAAAAGTATTGAGAGGGG
This sequence comes from Poa pratensis, assembly GCA_947311845.1. NCBI lineage: Eukaryota > Viridiplantae > Streptophyta > Magnoliopsida > Poales > Poaceae > Poa > Poa pratensis. The sequence continues at coordinate 43,592,321 of CAMZMU010000066.1, forward strand.
AGTTTCTGAATCCTATATTGATAAGATACAATGCATTGTTGAGAAAACTTCTAACCTTTCTGTTGATGCTTCTACACTTGGTAATACTTGATGCATACTTTGTGCCTAGCTAAAAGGTGTTAAAGAAAAGCGCTTATGGGAGGCAACCCATTATTTTTATTTCTGCAATTTTTCTTTTTATTGAGTCAAGGAACTTGTTTACGTCTGTAGCAACTCCTTTGTATCTTTACTTTTTCATATTGTTGTGTCAAGAAGTGTCTCTAATGATAAGATGCTGCTAGATTTTGAAATCTGCGCAGAAACAGATTTTTTTTGCTGTTCACTGTATGAAAATCCTGATGTATGTACGCATCTTTCGTTAGTTCAAAGTTTTTCGATCTGAGCAACGTAAGTGCCTCGAAAAAATTCGTGTTTGCGAACTGTTCTGTTTTAGACAGATTATGTCTTTTATTTTGCATTCTCTCTTTTACTAGTGTTGGGTGGAATTCTTTTTTGGGTGGAAGAGCTTCACATAACATCAGTGTCAGTAGTTAATATTTAAAGTAACGGTCATATTGCGTCCTTACAGAACATGTGAGTTTTTGATTGATGCACTAACCCTCTAATGAGATTTACTTTGAATTTGGTGTGGTGGAAGTTTTCAAGAGTCAAGAGAGAAGAGTGATATAATAGGATCAAGAAGAGTAAAGAGCTTAAACTTGGGGAGGCTCCCATGGATCTCCCCAGCATATTTCAAGAAGACTCAAGCGTCTAAGCTTGGGGATGCCCAAGGCATCCCCTTCTTCATCGTCAAAATTATCAGGTCATCTCTAGTGAAACTATATTTTAATTCTTTCACATCTTATCTGCTGTTCTTGGAGCGTCTGTGTGCTTTTATTTTCAGTATGTTATTTTTATTTTCTGATATCAACTTGATTGGATCCTAGCATTCTTGATTGGGAGAGAGACATGCTCCGCTTTTTCATTAGAATACTCCTATTCTTCACTTATACTTGTCGAGTATTCATATCTAGCGTTGTTAAGCTTTTAGCTCTTGTTTTCATGTATCTCTTGTCAGAGCTATTAGTTCTTTTAAAGAAAGTACTCTCTTACTTCACTTATACTTTTTTGGAGAGTTATTGAAATAAATTGATTGGTGTTTGGTTGGAACAGAAAATGTTGCATGTGGTAAATGGTATAATGGAAAAGACTTACATACTCTTGTAGATCACTAACTTGGATAATTTGATACTTATCAATTGTTTTGAGTTAACAAGTAGGTCATGATTAAACTTTTGCATCATGTAAGTTAAGCCCATTAGTGAAGAACTACCGTAAAGCTTGTTGAAATTTGGTTTGCATGAGTGGTATCTCTAAGGTCTAGATATTTTCTAGTAAAAGGGTTTGGTTAACAAGGAAGACAGTGTGGAGTCTTATAATTTTTGCAATATATTGGTCATATAAAACTTGGTGTACCAGTTGATAGTCTTGTTTGCTTAAATAACCTTGCTAGCCTAAACTCTGTACTGAGAGGGAATGCTTCTCGTGCATCCAAATCCTTGAGCCAAAATCCATGCCATCTGTGTCCACCATAACTACCTATATGTGGTATTTCCTTGCCACTCCAAGTAAATTTTTCATGTGCTACCTTTAAACTATTCAAAATTGTTACTACTCCTTTTTGAGTCAACGTTTACCAAGCTCATGAGGACGTGGTGGATGTCTTTATGTCACTTGTCAAGCAGACTTTACCTTCAGACTAGCGGCATATACATCCGCTTATCTATTAATTTTGCAAAAAGAGCTAGCAACGGGGTGCCCAATCCCAATTAATTACAACTTTAACTGCTTAATCTCTTCACATTTTGTCAACTGAATACTCAGTGAAACATCTGCATGTGTAAGCCAAAGAGAAAGTGAGGGATGATCTGCCTTGCTGGTAGAAATAACGTCCTTCATGGGAGCCGCTCTTAAAAGTCTGTTTGGCCGGGGTCATATTGTACTTTCCACTACTGATTCGTTGACCAATTAACATACACCTCTCAAAACTTAATTTTTACTCTTTATATGATTTCAAAAACTAAAAAGCTCTAGCACATGATTTAATCCCTGCTTCCCTCTGCGAAGGGCCTTTCTTTTACTTTTATGTTGAGTCAGTTTTCCTACTTCTTTCTATCTTCCACAAGCAAACATTATTGTCAACTTTGGTACAACAATTGCTATATGCTACATATTGGATTTATTATATTGCTTTGTGTTGACAATATCCATGAGATAAATATGTTAAAAGTTGAAGCAAACGCTGAAACTTAAATCTTCCTTTGTGTTGATTAAATACCTTTTACTAGAATCTATTAATTTTTGAGTTAACTCTTATGTAAACCCGTGGATGCAATGTCTCCAAAGTATTATTCATGAAAAGTTTTGCTTGTATGATTCAGTTGTTTACTCATTATCTATTTGGTAGCAAACTATAGACCATTGACTTGGATCACTTCATTCATTTACATGTGCCTTACAATACTATTTGATCAAGATTATGATGGCAGCATGTCACTTCAAAAATTATTTTGTTTTATTGTTTACCTACTCGAGGACGAGTAGGAACTAAGCTTGGGGATGCTGATACGTCTGATGCATGTAAAATGCATACATGAACTTTGCACTTTAATTGCCTATATTCCAATCATATTTGCATCATATAAGGGTTATATCAATGTTTTATCATGATTTTGGGAATACTTCATAGTTTTCCCATTTATTTGGAATTAACCCTGCACAGGCAGAAAACCCTAGTTTTGTATTTTAATGTTTCAGGGACCCAAACGTCAACGAAATCACCTGGAAATTTACGGGCGTCAATATTTGGAAGGAAGAAGGACTACGGAAAAAGGAAGCAAGCAAACGGAGACCCGAGGGCCAAACGGGCCTGGCCCACGTGGCCAGGTACTGTGGCCGCGTGGGACCCACCCGTTTGGGCCTCGTGGCTCCGTTGCCGTCGATCTTCGCTCCACCGCCTTCGTCTTGACCTAAAAACGCCTATAAAAAAGGTCCCTCGTCGTTCTCTGGAAGGAGCGCCGCAGAAACACAGAAACACCGAAACGGAGATCAGGAGCTGCAGATTGGAGGGGGAAAACTCCGGCAGGGCGCTGCCGGCGTGGTCTCCACCTTCTCCATCGACTTCTCCACCGTCTCCATGATGAAGAGGGAGTAGTCCACCTCTGGACTATGGGTTTGTGGAAGTAACTTATGTATCTCTCCTCTCTTGAGCTTCACTAATTAGTACCGTATGAGCTGCTGAACATGATTACGGTCACCGTTGTAATACCTTTGTGGTGGATCTTTATGAGTTAATATATGTTTGAGATTGCAATGTTTGTTTCAGTTATGAGTATAGATGCATATTATGTACCCCGTTCTTGTCTAATTGTTTTGATCAAGCATGTTTATGAGAGCGTGTGAGGGGGAACGTGTGCATTAGTTGGAGTAACGGGGGGTGGCTAGTGCAGTGAACGTGAGAGAAAGTTCTGCGATCCACTTTGGTATATTTACCTTACTTTGTTACCTCACTAGGGATAAACTAAAATACCATGCTACCGGGGATGTGGGCGTGACCATTGCCACTACTCCATGACTAGATCTAGCATGTTCTTATTTTCACTTCATGTCATGATACTTATTGCTATACTCTGAGTTATCTTAATTACTAAGCTGTTATGATTTAGTTCGCATCTTGGTGGAGTATAAGAGAGGTTAATAACCAAAAGATCTCTATGTTAGGACGTGATGCCCATATATCTAAGTAACTTGTTATCAAACCTGTGTTGCAATCTCATATGTTAACTTTGTGTGTTCCATTGTCTACCACTTTATAAAGAGAGAGTGCATTTGTGAAACCATGAACCCCAATCCATTTTTAATCATAAGAAACACCTTTCCAACACCATATACCACTTTTATATTTTCAGCCATCATTAAATCCGAAAATACAAAAATACTTTTCATCTTGCATACATCATTTAAAAAACCCAAAAATATCATTTATCATTGCATCCACCATCATTGCATATTTATTTCCTGTTTGCATTGCATAACTATCCTGATATCATTCTTACACCTTGTGCTTGACAACCACAGGTGAGGTTGAGGACCAAAACATCTAACCTTGTTTTGTAGGTAACCAAACGAAGGATAAGAAGATAAATCTACCACTTCAGATTCCCCGAGAGTTCGATATTAAACCCTCGAGTCACCCCTCGTGGGGAAAACTGTCTTTCACTATACTATACACTCTGCACTTGGAGTCTCAACCTAAATCCCGTTATTTGTGCAGGCATCAAGACTTGCTCTTCGGGATCATCAACGTCTCAAACGTATCTATAATTTTTGATGTTCCATGTTGATATTATACCAATTGTTACATGTTTTACATACACTTCAGATCATTTTTATACATTTTGTGGGACTAACCTATTAACAAGATGCCACAGTGCCAGTTCCTGTTTTCTGCTGTTTTTGTATTTCAGAAAAGCTGTTAAGGAAATATTCTCGGAATTGGACAAAAATCAACGGAGGTCCCTATTTCACCGACACGTCCACGGAGTCCAAAGGAGAGACGGAGAAGCGCCAGGAGGCAGCCACACCTGGGCTCGGCGCGGCCCCACCTCCTGCCGCGCCAAGGGGTGGTGTGGGCCCCTCGGATGGCCTCCGATGCCGCCCTTTCGCCTATTTATTCCTCCCGTCTGGAAAACCCTAAATACCCGAGTCATATTCCACGAAAAGTTCCAGAGGCGCCGCCGTCGTCAACCCTAGCTCGGGAGGGTTCTGAAGCTCTTCCCGGCACCCTGCCGGAGAGGGGAATCATCACCGGAGGGCTCTACATCGCCATGCCTGCCTCCGGAGTGATGCGTGAGTAGTTCATCCTTGGACTACGGGTCCATAGCAGTAGCTAGATGGTTGTCTCTCCACTTTATGCTATCATGTTTAGATCTTGTGAGCTGCCTAACATGATCAAGATCATCTTATTGTAAAGCTACATGTTGTGTTTGCTGGGATCCGATGAATATTGAATACTATGATCAAATTGAGTATTAATCTATGTTACATGTTATTTATGATCTTGCATGCTCTCCGTTACTAGTAGATGCTTTGGCCAAGTAGATGCTTGTAACTCCAAGAGGGGGTATTTATGCTAGATAGTGGTCATGCCTCCAGTAATCTGGGCGAGTGACATCAACGTCTAAGGTTGTGGATGTGCTGTTGCCACTGGGGATAACATAACAATGCTATGTCCACGGTCATATGTATTTGTTTACATTACGCACATTACTTAATGAGATTATCCGTTGCTTGCAACTTAATACCAACGGGGGACACAGATGTTAACCTGACAGTGGATTATTAGTCATAGATGCGGTTGGATAACGGTCTATGTATCTTGTCGTAATGCCCAATTAAATATCATGGTAGTCATCTTGTCATTTATATGCATTGTCATGCGCTCACTATTTTATCAATTGCCCAGCTGTAATTTGTGTACCCAACATGATATTTATCTTTATGGGGAGACACCACTAGTGAACTGTGGACCCCGGTCCATTCTTTTACACTGATAAAACCACCAACTGCAAACAATTGTTCTCTTTTACTTCCTGTAATTAAATACTATTTTCCACACCATACGTTTAATCCTTTGTTATAGCAAGCCGGGAAGATTGGCAACCTTCCTGTTTTGTTGGGGCAAAGTAGTTTTATTGTGTTGTGTGCAGGTTCCACGTTGGTGATCGAGCAACGGCGCCACCAACAACCTTCTGAAGTGCTCCTACTCCTCCTCGATCTGACAACCTTGGTTTCTTACTGAGGGAAAACTTGCTGCTGCACTGCTTCGTACCTTCCTCTTGGGGTCTCGCAACGAACGTGTGTTTCACGTCATCATTGGTGCACAAAACTCTGAAGGTTCTAGTGGGCACCGTCATCTGGTCCAGGTTGACCAGAAATGTCCTATGGTCACTAATGGGAACGCCAACATGCTCAAAGAAGTCACGTCTAGCCCTACACGGGATGATCTGAGAAAAAGAACAATTGAAATTAGTGTTATTATAAGGATAGTATAATGCAAAGGAACTACAAACCTAGCTATGAAGAGTGCACACCTAGCCTCATTTATCATTGTCAAAACAAGGAAAAAAGAGTTCCCACAAGACCAGGTACTAATACAAGCACTTTAATTGTATATAGTACAAGGTATTGTATGTACTCTCCTTTCCTTTAACATGACATGGTTTAAATCATCGGCCTCTAACATCTACAACAACATGGGTAAAATGATGGATAAAAAGATGCCTCATATGAAGAGTGCACATCGTGAACTTCCAAGTGTCGGAACTAAAGGATCAAGAGAAATGTATAGCCAATGTTGTTATACATGTCAGTAGGTCCTTTAGACCAACACTCAAAATTATTATGCACAAGAGTCTAATCATTGGCACATTCCACACAAATTCTAAACATCGAAGAAGAGATGACAAAAACAATAGATGTTTCATAGCGATGACTCTGATTCAGAGGACAATAGCGTGACTCTGAGTCTGAGGAGGACAGAACCTTTGGAAGGAATGTCAAGAAGGGGCCAAGTTCAGGCAGGGCAAAGACTGACGGTGCGACACCGTCGGTCTTTGGCCTGCCTGAACTCGGCCCCTTTTTGGCATTCCTTCTACAGGTTATGTCCTCCTCAATCTCAGAGTCATCCTTACTATCCTGTGATTCAAAGTCATCGGTGTAATACATCTACAAGAACATGGGACACTATATATCAAACAATCTTCAAGGGACACTATATATCAATCAATGGAAACTAAATTAATTGCATAGTAAACAAACAACACATTGCAAACTAAATACACATTGCAAACTAAACAAACAACCCTAAACAAACAACACATTTATCAAACAATACCGGCCGGCCCCGGCACCTTCGTGGTCGAGCCAGAGATAGATGTGCGAACCTTTGAGCGCGTGGCCGCCGGCAGCGGGACGGGAGAGGGAGGCGGCGGCGGCGCGGATCTGGCGATGAGTCCCGCGACTGGCGCCCGGCGAGGTGGCGGCGCCGGAGGGTTAGGGCTGGGGCAGCGCACTGCGGAGGTGCGGCGGCAGCGCGCGGCGGAGGTGCGGCGGCAGCGCGCGGCGGAGGACAGGCGGAACCCTAACTGCGTCGCGAGAGAGAGAGAGAGTGAGAGAGAGAGAGTGTGTGTGTGGCCGGACCGATGCGGTCGGTCGATCTGGGATATATATCCCTATTGTAGTGGCAACGCGTGCAATAAGCGCACGTTGCTATTTAGCAACGTGTCTCCGGCCGACACGTTGCCACTATCACCAAACTGACAACGTGTTCAATTAGAAACCGTTGCCACTAGTTTTACCGAGGCCCGGTGGGCTCGCAAAATTTACAGGCAACGTTTGTCCCAAAATACACGTTGCCAGTATGGAGATAGTAGCAACGCGTTATACAAATACGCATTGCTAACATATACTAGCAACGTGCCTTATCCGGTACACGTCGCAAACACGATGTTGCCACTAGCCTATTTCCTACTAGTGTACGACTCAAGAAAGCGGAAAACACTGGAAAGTCATCTTCACTCTTTTCACTTTGGGGGGGGGGGGGGGGGGGGGCAACCGGCTTGTGTAATTCTTCGGATAAATCTAAAACACTTGAACACATGATTAGTTTTATAAGTATGTTTTCATCTACACCAAAATCACTAGGGGAGAGGGGGGTTTCCTTTCAATCTCCCCTTTTATGGTGTTTGATGACAACACAAAGATTTACATACAAGGTTTTATGATTACGCAAGGGAAATATCTATAAAATATAGACTGGCTCCTCCTAAGATGTGTGCATTATTTATATTTTGCATTGGAATACAAAAGCACACCTAGTAGGATCAACACTCTCCCTATATTTTATAAACCACAACACAAGTGTAAGATAATGTGGATATAACATAAGGCATATAAGTTTTACAAGAACATGTGGTTGAGCACAAATATGATAAGGGCAACATAGATACAAGCTCAACAACAAGAGATGCAAGACAAGATATAGAAAGATAAATAATAGCACAAAGTAAAATATAAGCAACAACATAGTCTTTAACCACATAATTTAATCGGGCACGACATGTCTTGCCAACACACATAAACAGAGTTCAACTTCAACACACAATTTAAGATAAAATGGACATAAGATTAAGATTGTGCCCAACCCTATGCAATCTCGGAAATCCTAATAGAACATCTGCCCATTTGGCATCAAGTTGCCAAAAAGGCAAAACAACGATCTCCAAAAAGGATCATTCCTCAACCTCATCATTGTAGTTTGAAGATCGATTCTCATCAACAACCTCCTTGCCCTTGGAAGTGACTTCATCATCCCAATCTACATACTCAGTGTTCCACTTCTCATATGAGATGGTAGGCTCAGATCCGCTAGCAACCGACATGTTTAACTCCTTCATTATTTTCTTTTGATTAGAAAGAATCATCTTCCTTTGCATGTAAGCCTTATAGTTCTCCTTGTAGATCTCCACTTGCATGTTCTACATTGTTCCTTCCATGAGAACTTCTCCTTGCAAGGCCGTGATGGCTCACCAACATGCCTCTCCCTTCTAGCACCACGCCCAACATGGGCATCCTCTATCTCCAAATCATCTTCCGCAAAGGGAACTCTCGGAGTCTTTTACTTCTTTACTTTGATGAGAATGAAAATTAGCATAACTAAGATTGTAATGGAGATGTTTTATGTGGCATTTTTAGCAACATTTGATGTCGCATATGATAGCTATTAGGTGTATTTGTTGGTAACCCATATGGATCGCTAGCCAGGCTCACAGGGAGCATGTATGTATTGGGTTGCGGGTAAAACTTTAAAAATTTCCATAACCTTGCCGCCAAAGATCTATTCTATGAAGATATGTTGCACCCCATAATGCTAGATCTAGAATACTTACACACACCGTTGCGGAAGATCTTGTGTTTGTCGAAGTAGATGTCGGTGAAGCCTGATGAAGAATCTCACGTCCACGCCGGGAGGTGAGATTGTTACCGGTATGTCGTTGAGGGACTACTTGCGCATCCCTGCTCTAGCAGTATCCACACGTGCACCGCGCCAACCCGCCAGTTGCGTTCTCCGCCTAGAGCTACTAGCACCGACGAAGAGAGACAACCTTTTTCCTTTATTCTTTCCTTTTCCAATTCGGACTCTTTTAAATCTCCAAATCAAACAAGAAAAGAGAGGGGGAGGAGTTGGTGCACCGGCCCGGAGGGTGGGATCCAGTCGGCCGACCCACACCAGGTGTGGTTCGGTCCCTGGGGTCCCCCCTTCTTCCTCCGGCACTTCCCCCCTTAATGGCAAACCTTCGAAACTCGTCCGGAACCAAATATATTCTTTAGATAAAATCATAGACTCTATCCACTGATGTCGGAAACACTTCCCGGCATCCCAGAACATCTCATGTTCACCATATTTCTCTCTCAGGAAATTCTGCCCTAATCCGGCATTATTTCCCTCTCATGATAACTTCACCGGAACACCTCCGAATTACTCCGGAGTTGTTTCTGTAACATCGGAGGGACTCCGACCTTTTCTCATAACCAAAAAACTACTACTTTATTCTCTCTACAAAGGATTGACACACAGCTTAAGTGTGTGACCCGAAAGGTTCAGTAAACACAAAGTCATGCTTGGGAGCTTACCAGACAATAACCAGCATTGGGACCTAGACGGCCGTACTGGCTCCCGTGTGTTTATGAGTGAACGACAGAACCTGTGTGTTACTCATTACGCTAATCCCCTTACATACACGATACTAATGATATCTCGAGACTGAGACAATGTGCTCTAGTGTGATTAAACCCTTTAATCATAACACATATAATTCTCGTACCAATATCATTCTCTTTTCTCATTCTGGATTTATATTGTCCCGTGATTAATCACGCTGTGTCTGGCCAGACGATTGGGTGACAATAATAATACTGAGATGGCCTAGAGGATGTATCTCTCCATCGTCTGGAGGAGTAAGTGCCATTCTTGAATAATCTCTGTTCCAATACATTACTCTAGTTCACACCCAAAAGTCACCGTTATGGTCCCCAGTTACGGCAAGACGTTAGGTAACAATCAAAGCATGAGTGTCGAATAAGCGATCACCAGATATTCTCAGGGCATAGGAATATAGCTAATGAAAACAAAACATATGATCAATTGCTATCTTCATCGTTGACGATTAGTCTCATAGCAAGATCATACAGTGGGTCGGTTCAGTACTATTATCATTCCGATAACAAACTCCTATAGTTACATGACTTACACAAAGTCCATGATCAGGAAAACATGATCATCAGGTAACAAGATAGGCTAGTCTTAGAGACAAGACCAGGAACACTTTTACTTGTTCGTATCTCTACACCTGTATTGGAGGTTTTCCTCTTGAACAAGTTGTAATTGCTATTCAAGTGCCCAATACAGTTATAGCATAAAGATATAAACATTAATAATAAACTTGGAGATAAATAATAACTAAATTATTATTGTCTCTAGGGCATATCTCCAACAGTCTCCCACTTGCACTAGAGTCAATAATGATTCTAGTTAGCATGATGACATGACACCAAATGGAACTAAGGTGCCACTCACGCTTTCGCATGTGCTCTGAAACTGTGTCCATAATTTTGATCCAATCAAAATACATAAACTTGTTTAACTCCTCACACGTCAAACTTGACAATGTAAATCGGATTTATTAGGAATTGGATTTCGGTATATCTGGTTCCGTAGTAGCATTAATAATATCAAGCGTCTCCGAATGATATCATCATACCGTCTATTGAAACCTTACCAAGTCAATGACTCACCCAATAACTTGCTTATCATGACGTCTCACATCAATGATGCAACTATCCTTTATAGAAATTCTATTTATGTTGTAGAATCCACACATAATATACTAGTGATTTGATAAAATCAAAGCACCAAATATTTATCAATTGAAAATTGCATTTCTCAGATTTAAATCAATTAAGATTTGATTTCATAATTCCACTACAAATACGTATATGAGTAACTTCTCAATATACACTATTTGAAGCTTTACAAAATCTACTAAGTCGTTATTCTTTTGTAATATCACTATCGGGTCCTTTTACCAAACCCTCATGATCAATTACATCTTTTTAATTAACTGCCTTTATGAGAAAACTTTTACCAAGTATTTCTCTTTAACTGCCGGTGGCTAAATAAAATTTAGCACTTTGGAAACTTTCCGGCTTAATGTACTATATATAGCAATGAGATAAGCAAAATCACATTTAAATATGATTTGATCTTATTCCTCTCTATTTGCTCATCATTGACTACGAATGTCAATGTGTCTTGCAAATATCACGCTATGAATTCTTGATCAAATTTCTTTGACTCAAGACACAATTCGAATTACCTTTCAGAATTGTACTTAGCACATTCATACTCATGTTTATTAAACTCTTAATCTATCTCATAGATAAAACTTTAATAAGACACTTTCCGACCTTTTATTTAAAACTCTTTTAAATCTTTATTTCACAAGATATACATTTTTGAATTCGGCCTAGCCTTATCAACAAATATAATATCAGCTCCCACTGTCTTTTAAGTCCCTTCGATTTATATAATGAAAAGAATAGAATTCTTAATTCATTAATACGACTGACTTTCAAACACTCATAATATAATTATCTAGATTATTCTCATAATCCAAACTAATTATACTTAGCAATCAACTTTTGCTACTTTAGTCCAATAACAGCTTTGAGCAATTGATATGATAAGTTTTGCAACTTCTCACTATCATTTATTCGTCCTTGATAAAACAACTTTAATCAAGACTAGCTCTATGAATATTAGATATTCACATCTGTCCTTTCTTTATGAAATATTCATGCCCAGTGATTTCACATCACGTCCAAACTACTCTCAAGATTGAATCTTGGAGCTACATGAATTTTCCTTGGACTCCTTTATGACACATACCGTCATTTATGAGTATTCTTTACTCTGTTTGTAATTGTTTTGCCTTTAATCATGTTCCAGGACCTTTTAATAATTCAACCACTAGGTGATTTAATCATTAAATTCCTCACATGACTTTATCTTAATACTTAATTCGAACCATGTATAACTCACATGTGTTCCTGGACAAAGTAATGATATGGAAAACATTTGCATGTTTCTCCTCTCATTCTAACACTTGTCCAAAGACTCCCAGTCTTAATTTAGTATTTTGATTTCCACTCTCTCTTCATGAGAAGACACTTTTCTCCAATTCTAAAGTCAACAAGCATTTAGAATTTTGTGTGGAAAACATCCGCCAATATAAACTTTGGACTTTACTTTTATGCAAAACATTTATTCAATTCGAATCAATACTTAGATTCACAATCGAAAAATTCTTGGAACTTTCTATCAAAATAACTCCAAGTTAAAATTGATATAGGCCCCCTGGATACAAACAAAATAATCTATTTACTTTAGTGGGTAATTTGGAATTCTATTTCACATCACATCAGAACAAGACCTTTTGTTTTAATTATTATAACATCTCCTTTTAATCTTTATCTTGCAAAAGATTTTATTACCATGATAATTTCGAATCATCAAAATTCATCATTAGTAATTTGACTAAGAAAACTTTCTTTCGTCAACAATGTTACAATAATTTATTAAGTCCTTTTCTTTATTTTCATCAAATACCTTTGATTACTTTATTTTGATTCTCACATTCTCCCACTGAATTATATGAAACATTGAAACTTCAATAATTTCATTAACTCTATTTCATTAATATGCAACTCATATTAAATCTTCAATAGAATTGAATTAATGGGTAGACTCCACTCCTTTATGTAAATTTCGAAATTTACTAGTGCCTAGCACTTTGCCAATTTCGAATCTACCAAATGCCCAGCATTTTGTGGATTTCGATTTTCAATAAATGCCTAGCACTTTATGAATTTCGAATTTCTCTAAGTGCCCACACTTTGTGATTTCAGTTTTATCGATTTAATTTTAGAGATAAACTTTAAGAGTCTCAAAGAGAACCAACGAAAAGTGTAACTCTAAACTTAAAGATTAAACCAACTTTATTATTACTCAAAAATTTAAGTAATATCTTGAATCAAAACAATTAAGACTTAACAAACAAAACTTAATGACATATTACAATAAAGAAGATAAAACCGAATTCATAAAATGAACTCCTTCACATACTTTATAATTCGAACACAAACTTGTTCCATAAATATAAAATATTCATTACAAAATGATCGAACTGAAAATAACTCTTATTTAAAGTCCTAGTGTAAATCTCCTTCATTGACTTGGATTGTAGAGATGAAGTAGTGGTCATGGCGCCTTAGGTGCCACCTTCTTCCACTTCCTCTTCCTCTTTCCACCTCTCTTGCCTCTTTTCCTTTTCATACTGCGATCATGCAACATGAAAAATTTCAGTATTAAATACCAAAATATATTCGAGCCGAGAATATGTCAATAACTTGTGTATAACTCTTATACCTCTTGTGGACTCGCCACTGGTCTTGTAAGAAGGATGCTGTCATCAAATGATGCACATAGATATCCAACTCAGCTGATAAGAGCATTTCGAAGACTTCCTTGACTGTCTTCTCTACTCCCATCAATTCATAACATGCCACGAAAGCATAGTAGTATGATGGTAGTGATCTCAGAAGTGTGTCAACTGCTTGGATTCTGGAATCGGTTGCCCAATATCCTCAAGCTTCCTGAGTATCTTGCAGAACTTAGCTTTGTGCTCTCTCATCGAGCCTCCGCCCGATAATTTGCATGATCTAAGCTCCCCATTGAATTTGTATTTAGCATGACATAACTGGTATGAGAACTGAGCTTTCAATGCTTCCATGAGATGGAAGGGGCGATAGTATGGATAACTGTCGCTAAGCTCGGGACTCATCCTGTCTAGCATAACCAAACTCACTTGATACTCATCTTCTCCATAGGAGAATAGTCATCTTCTAACCTGGAACAGGAGTGTCCAGGCATGCTCTATCTTGCGACTCCTGAGAATTTCTCTCAGCCCGTGAACCCATTCATCAAAGTTCACGCTTTCCGCAGTTAAAACTCCTAACAACTCATCCTCATGCATATTTTCAACGGGATCCATTATCTACAACAAACAAGTTTATTTAGACTTATAGTTTATTATCAATTTAATGCACTACTTTAACTCAATATAAAATCAAGTCCAAGATATGCTCCCACTAAGCCCAATAATCCTCATGATTGGCGCTAAGCGATTCAGGACCCGATAACCCGACGAACCAAGTATGGATACATATCATAGTCGTGGCCAACCGGTAGGCACCATGCCAGTTGCAGTAGCTACAACTCCTGTCTGTCTTTCGACGTGTGTTCAGAACTCATAACTTGTTATGCTAGGACTTCGAGACAACCAACCGATCATGCTGCTGGAACGGTTCGCGCCCGCCTCCCAAACCCTTGGCACACATACTCATGGATACACGGCGCACGGTGACAAGCATCTGGTTTGACGGTGCCACGGTTGGAAGAACACGATCTCCTTGATATTTTTACTTGAGGATTCACCCTAATAAACGTCTACTGCGCAATCAAGGTGCAAACAATAAAGGATAAACATCACAAGCAATTAATAATAATTCATGTGTTCTGGTATAGCCTCTTGTTGTTCTCCGGAAGTTCTTGACGCTCGCTCTTGAGGATCACCATCTTCATGATTCCGACCACAACAAAATCCCCGAAGGAAAATTGCCATAGCCAAGAACTCGCCAAGTACTTGTCGCCAACATACCGCCGGAGCCTCCTCCCGGTTCTCCACGATGAACTCTTCTTCGTTTGATTGTCGATGACGAACTCGATCAATTGTCTTGGCGCCGCCATCATGTTAAAACACCGTAACAAAATAGCTATACCAAAACACATGCACACAATCCTGCAAAACCAAGTTAGACGTTTCTAATATTTGTTTGCAAGTTTTACGTGGCCTTGTAGGATATACGGAAGAACCATCACTACCTACGAATTGAGGCACGTTTAGGCTAGTTGCTAGATTAACTTTGCAGGGTGAGTAAGATCCCAACATTACGAAAACGTTGCGAACCCCACCCTAAGCGATCGCACTGCGTGCGGCCCCCGTGAGGCGTCAAACCCTCATGCCCTGTCCATTATACAACAACGTCCACAACTATAGGCATAGACCCGAAGCTACTGTAGCACTTCGTTGGCGCCGACGGGCATACTAGGAGCAGCCGAAAGGACAGCGGATTGCCAGAAGTTCGTAAGATCTTGCCTATGCCACGATGGAATATGAAGCATAACTTATTGGGAAGCAACTAAAATAAACTT
Source organism: Poa pratensis (assembly GCA_947311845.1). Taxonomy (NCBI): domain Eukaryota; kingdom Viridiplantae; phylum Streptophyta; class Magnoliopsida; order Poales; family Poaceae; genus Poa; species Poa pratensis. The sequence continues at coordinate 43,607,751 of CAMZMU010000066.1, forward strand.
AATGCAAGAACCATGCAATGCCCGCACCAACATGTGCTCTAGATCAAATCATATCTACGCATAGATCGGCTCTGATACCGCTATTGGGTTGTGGGTAAAACTTTAAAATTTTCCGTAACCTTGCCGCCAAAGATCTATTCTATGATGATATGCTGCACCCCATAATGCTAGATCCAGAATACATACAAACACCGTTGCGGAAGATCTTGTGTTTGTCGAAGTAGATGTCGGTGAATCCTGATGAAGAATCCCACGTCCACGTCGGGAGGTGAGATTGTTTCCGGTCTGTCGTCGAGGGACTACTTGCGCAGCCCCACTCTAGTAGTATCCACACGTGCACCGCGCCAACCCGCCAGTTGCGTTCGCCGCCTAGAGCTACTAGCACCGACGAAGAGAGACAATCTTTCAGCGTAGTTTAGGTGGTAGATCTAGTCAACTAGATTAGATCTATATGAGACTGGAGAGATCTAATTCTCAACACATGAGATCTACTAGAGAGAGATTAGATCAATGTCTAATTAGAGCGCCATCTATATAAGAGCATCGTCTAATTGCACAATATCTCAAGAGAGAGGAACTTGCACAAGCAATTGTTATGTCTCCTTGTGGGAGGGGGTGGAGTATATAAAGGGGAGCAAGGGGAGGAGGTGCTTGGGGAAGGGGTAAGACCCCAACCCCTTGGTGCGCCGGCCCTAGGGGCTTGGCTCCCTCCCCAAGTCGGGTTGGGAGGGGAGTCCTTGTCTTACAAACTCCTATAGTTACATGACTTACACAACGTCCATGATCAGGAAAACATGATCATCAGGTAACAAGATAGGCTAGTCTTAGAGACAAGACCAGGAACACTTTTACTTGTTCGTATCTCTACACCTGTATTGGAGGTTTTCCTCTTGAGCACGTTGTAATTGCTATTCAAGTGTCCAATACAGTTATAGCATAGAGATATAAACATTAATAATAAACTTGGAGATAAAATAACTAAATTATTATTGTCTCTAGGGCATATCTCCAACAGTATGGCCAAAGACAGCCCAAGCCAGATGTACACCCCGAGTTTGGTTGTGTGCACTACATGAGGAGCAAACATATCTGTGTTTGGTTGTCTTTATCGACTCCAATTTGGATCAGCAGATCTGCAAATGCAATGACCCCGTGTTTGGTTGTCTCTGCTGGTTTGATCAACTCATCTCAATAGTATTTTACAAGAGCCCCAATAATGGCATCAATGTTACTTGCATGGGAGAAATTGTCTCTCAAAGATCCATGGAAACACATTATAGCGAGGCAAAACACCAACATTCTTCCCAATCATTCCATCCGAACCATAGAGGGGAGCAAGCTTATTCTTGTTATATTAAACACCATTAACATGCATCCTATGCCACAAGGCACTGTTGCACCTCAGAAGGGATATCCTCCACAAAGTTTGATTTGCATAGTTGATTCCCGGCATCCACTTGACTAGAATATTTCTTTCTTCTCAAACACAAGTGTTGCATCAAAACATTGTAGTTGCATTGTTTATCTGTGAGAGGGTGCAACCAAAGAGTCTCGGCCACATGAAGAACTTCTTGTAGACCATCTCTTGCTACACACACCAATAGCTATCATCAATATCCATATTGTTGGGGGAATACTTTCCAGGTAGGCCGTCAAGCCAAAAGGCCCAAGCCGGGTTGACAAGCCAGCTACCTGGTCCGGGTAGCATCGTAGCACTTGGGCCATCGAGCCTAACAAGGACCCGGCCAAACTCGGAGTCCCTGTACAAGACGGAGTCCCCAAACTTGGAAGACATGAATGGCCTAGAGTAGGGCTCCGACCGCGGGGACAACCCGGCGGCAACTTGTACTCCAAGGAACCGACCAGTATATAAGGGGGTGTCCTGGGTCGTAGATCTCAAGGTATAAGCAACCTAGTTCTCGATACCCGAGTAGCGGAATTGAACCTTGTAATCGAGACTATCAACATCAATATCAATCAATCAGGAGTAGGTCTTTACCTCCATTACGATGGGGTAAACCTGGGTAAATCCTTTGTCCTCGTGAGAGCTAGACAAACTCCTGAACACCAGATCGCTATGTCCCCACAATCAACTCGCCACCAGGCGACATCCGCCGTGTCAACCCACGACACATATCTTGAGTCCTTCCATATAAATCCTCTTACTTCATAAAAAAGTACTCTGATAGAGTTTGACTAGGAAGATAATTCTCGTCAACTGCTTCTCTTGGGAACCCCAAGTGGAAGGTATGATGCAGTGCAACTGCAAATTCCCTCGATAGAGACAACCAAACATGGGGTCATTGCATTTGTGGATATGCCGATCCAAATTAGAGTCGATATGGACAACCAAACACATAGATATGTTTGTTCCTCATGTAGTGCACACAACCAAACTCGGGGTTTACATCTGGCTTGGGCTGTCTTTGGCCAGACATGCTCCCCGTGAGCCTGGCTAGCGATCCATATGGGTTACCAACAAATACACCTAATAGCTATCATATGCGACATCAAATGTTGCTAAAAAATGCCACATCAAACATCTCCATCACAATCTTAGTTATGCTAATTTACATTCTCATTGTTTTATTCACTCCAAAAGGAAAATCTATGTAAAAACAAATAAGTATTATCTATGTTCCAAAATATAAGATGTTTCGGTAGGCTAAAATGTGTTAGATTTTGGGCCCATTTGGGCAGCCCAATAAAAATTCCGGAAAATCTCAAATTGGCCCATGTGCATGGCAGAATTTTGGAGGTGCAAAGTGGTGCTAAAGTTTAGTCCCACATTGCTAGTTGGAGGAGACAAACACCACCTTATAAGGTGGAGTGTTGTACCACTTGGTGTGCTAGTTGAGAACAGAAGGCTCTCTCGTGCGCACTCCTCCTCCTCCTCTTCCTCCGCCGCCGTCCGTCCGTCTCGTCACGTCACGACACGCCGCGGGTTGCGGGAATGAGCCGAGCTGATGCCTATATTTTTGCTGTTCAGGAAAATCGAGTCGTGTTAGCGTACGTGTACAGCTTAGCCAATTCGGATCGCTACCGGATCGTGGGCTGCTGTAACCGACTCGAACGTGTGCGACGTGGCCGGCCCACGTTGTACCCGTTAGGGTTTCCCGAACCGCACTATATATTGCCGTGCACTGCGTGCGCCGTCACACACCGAACCAATCTAGGTTTTGCCAATCTCGTGCCTTGCGCCGCCACCGTAGTCTACTCCATCCCGTGCGCCGGCGTGCACCGGCGAACGGGACAGCAGGTCTCCGGAACCGCTCGTCCTTGTGATCCTGTACGGGAGAGGGCGAATAAGGTTTTTGGGAAGCGCTCCGCGCGACTGCTTTCAAGTTCTTCATCACGGCTCGACTTCCTGGACGATCTCCGGGTCCGCGGCGACTCGTCTCCAACGTCGTCTTCTTCGAGCTGCTACTGTCGCCGCTCAAGCTGCTGCCGTCGCTGCTCCAACGACTACTTCATCTACAATCGTTCGGTACGTTCGTCACGTTCCGATGGCTGTGTTTGTAGATGTCTGCTGCTGTTCATGTTAATTAATACGTCTAGTATTTTCGAGTTTAACATGTTAGTAGCTGTTGCGATCATGTTTATATTCTGGAATTAATCATGGAAATTATGCCTAATAATCCAACAATCCAAAAACCTTATATTTGTTATAGGCAATTTCCTGAGTTAAACATGGGACATCTATCTGATGCGCTGAGGCCGGACAAGTTTACCGGTGTGGACTTTAAGAGATGGCAGTACAAGACCACACTGTGGTTGCGATCTCTGAAAGTGTTCGAGGCTAGTGAGGGTTTACCTGAAGGAACTATATCTGACGAGGATCAGAACAAGTTCAAGGAAACCAATACTGCCTTTGTGGGACTCGTTCTGAGTGCTCTTAGCAACAAGCTGTTTGATGTGTACATGCACATTACAGATGCCAAAGAGCTCTGGGAGGCACTGAACGCTAAGTTCGGTGTAGCAGATGCTGGCAGTGAACTGTACATCATGGAGAGCTTCCATGACTTCAGGATGGCTAACAACCGTTCTGTAGTCGAACAGGCTCATGAGATACAGTGCATTGCTAAGGAGCTTGAGCACGCTAAGTGTGCCTTACCTGACAAGTTTGTGGCTGGATGCATTATTGCAAAGTTGCCCTCTTCATGGAGGAACTTCGCCACAACTCTCAAACACAAGAGACAGGAGATATCGGTTGAAAACCTGATAGCGTCTCTTGATGTTGAGGAGAAGGCTCGGGCTAAGGACACTGCTGAGAGAGGTGGTGAAGGTCAGTCTAGCGCCAACATGGTGCAGAAGAACTTTCACCATGGCAAGAGCAAGGCAAAGAGCAAGCCTTCCTTCAACATGCCTACCAAGACTACTTCTTTCAAGAAGAAGAAGAAGATGCTGAACAAATCTGAGCTAAAGTGCTACACTTGTGGAGAGCCCGGACACTTCTCTGTGGACTGCCCAGATCGTGCAGACAAGAAAGGGAAGCCAAAGCATGTCAACGTCGTGACCGCTAGCAATGCTGATGGGTACGGTAATTTACCGATTGTGCTTTCAGTATTTCAATCTCCATGTTGGTGGATTGATACGGGTGCTAATGTTCATGTATGTGCTGACATCTCTATGTTCACTTCTTATCAGGTCGCAGATTCAAGCGTCTTAATGGGGAATGGATCACATGCTTCTGTTCGTGGTGTTGGCACGGTAGATCTGAAGTTTACTTCGGGGAAGATCGTGCAGCTGAGGAACGTGCAGCATGTCCCTACTATGAACAAGAATCTTGTTAGCGGCTCCCTTCTATGCAGAGATGGGTTTAAATTAGTCTTGGAGTCCAATAAAGTAGTTGTGTCAAAGTTTGGACAATTTATTGGTAAAGGGTATGAGTGCGGAGGCTTGTTCCGCTTTTCATTATCGGATTTTTGTAATAAGTCAGTAAACCATATTTGTGGCAGTGTGGATTCGGATGCTAATGTTTGGCACTCTCGTTTATGTCATGTTAATTTTGGTTTAATGAGTAGACTTTCCAGTTTGAGTTTAATTCCTACTTTCACCATTGCCAAAGGTTCTAAGTGCCATAGCTGTGTGCAATCTAAGCAACCTCGAAAGCCTCACAAGGCAGCCGAGGAGAGAAACTTGGCACCTCTAGAACTCGTACATTCGGATCTATGTGAGATGAATGGCGTGTTGACAAAAGGTGATAAGAGATATTTCATGACTTTAATCGATGATGCTACTAGGTTCTGTTATGTATATTTGTTGCACACTAAAGATGAAGCTTTAGACTACTTTAAAATTATAAAGCTGAAGTAGAAAATCAATTAGAGAGAAAGATCAAACGTCTTAGGTCAGATCGTGGTGGCGAGTATTTCTCCAACGTATTTGATGAATTCTGTGAGGAACATGGTATTATTCATGAGAGGACGCCTCCCTATTCGCCCCAATCAAACGGGGTTGCCGAGAGGAAAAACCGCACGCTGACCGACTTGGTGAACGCCATGTTGGACACTGCTGGTTTATCTAAGGCATGGTGGGGGGAGGCTTTGTTGACTTCGTGTCATGTCCTGAATAGAGTTCCTAACAAGGATAAAGAGAAGACACCTTACGAGGAGTGGTCTGGGAGAAAACCATCACTTTCTTATTTTCGTACTTGGGGATGTTTGGCGAAAGTCAATGTTCCAATTCCTAAGAAACGAAAACTTGGACCGAAGACAGTGGATTGTGTCTTTCTAGGTTATGCTCAGCGGAGCATTTGCTATAGATTTTTAGTGGTTAAATCTGAGATACCTGATATGCATGTTGATACTATTTTGGAATCTCGTGATGCAACATTTTTTGAGAACATTTCCTATGAAGGATATGCATAGCATTGCTAGAATTTCTTCTGAGATATTTGCTGAACCTAGTACATCTGTTGATCATTCTGAACAACCACTTGTTGAGGAAGTCCTTGAGAAGGATGACAATGAATCAGCTCCCAAGAGGAGCAAGAGACAGAGGACTGAAAAATCCTTTGGTGATGATTTCATTGTGTACCTTGTGGACAATACTCCCACGTCCATTGCAGAGGCATTTGCATCTCCTGATGCTGATGACTGGAAAGAAGCTGTCCATAATGAGATGGACTCGATTCTTTCTAATGGAACTTGGGAATTATCTGAACGACCCTACGGCTGCAAACCTGTGGGTTGTAAGTGGGTGTTCAAGAAGAAGCTAAGGCCTGATGGTACTATTGAGAAGTACAAGGCACGGCTTGTAGCCAAGGGCTACACCCAGCGTGAAGGCGAAGATTACTTTGACACCTATTCACCTGTTGCTAGACTCACCACCATTCGAGTACTACTTTCCCTGGCTGCCTCCTATGGTCTTATCGTTCATCAAATGGACGTAAAGACAGCTTTCCTTAACGGAGAGTTGGAAGAGGAAATCTATATGGATCAGCCTGATGGGTTTGTAGTAAAAGGTGAAGAGAGAAAGGTGTGCAAATTGTTAAAATCTTTGTATGGGCTGAAGCAAGCACCTAAGCAATGGCATGAGAAGTTTGACAGAACTTTAACTTCTGCAGGCTTTGCCATTAATGAGGCTGATAGGTGTGTATATTATCGCCATGGTGGGGGCGATAGTGTTATATTATGCTTGTATGTTGATGACATACTGATTTTCGGTACAAGCATGATAGTGATAAATGAGGTCAAGTCTTTCTGTCAAAGAGCTTTGATATGAAAGATCTGGGACAAGCTGATGTGATCCTGAACATTAAGCTGATTAGGGATGAGAGTGGGATTACGTTAACGCAATCACACTATGTTGAGAAGGTCTTGAGCCGCTTTGGTTATATAGACAGCAAGCCTTCTCCAACACCCTATGATCCCAGTGTGACACTCAGAAAGAACAAAAAGGAAACGAGAGATCAATTAAGATATTCTCAAGTGATCGGTTCACTCATGTACCTTGCGAGCGCGACGAGACCTGATATCTCTTTTGCTGTGAGCAAGTTGAGCAGGTTCATGTCTAACCCGGGTATTGATCATTGGCATGCACTTGAAAGGGTCATGCGCTATCTGAACGGTACAATGAGTTATGGGATTCACTATTCAGGGCACCCTGCGGTGCTTGAGGGATACTGTGATGCGAACTGGATCTCAGATGTTGATGAGCTCTACGCCACAAGTGGATATGCATTTATTCTTGGAGGTGGCGCAGTGTCATGGAGGTCTTGCAAACAGACCATTTTGACGAGGTCAACCATGGAAGCAGAACTTGCTGCTTTAGATACAGCTTCTGTTGAGGCAGAATGGCTGCGTGAGCTCTTGATGGACTTGCCGGTGGTTGAGAAACCATTACCGGCCATCCTTATGAACTGTGACAACCAAACGGTTATTACGAAAGTGAACAGTGCTAAGGATAATGCGAAGTCATCAAGACACGTCAAGAGACGCTTGAAGTCTGTCAGGAAAATGAGAAACTCCGGAGTAATAACTGTTAGTTATATTCAAACAGACAAAAACCTGGCAGATCCCTTTACGAAGGGACTATCACGTAATGTGATAGATAGTGCATCGAGGGAGATGGGGTTGAGACCCGTGAGCGTTACACCATAGTGGTAACCCAACCTATGTGATCGGAGATCCCGTGAATTAGGACCTGGGAAGAACAAGCTAGTGGTTTAACTGAGGAGAGTTATTTTGTAACCCTCTCCGTGGGAAGATGCATAACTCTCACATTCTGTAAGGCAGGTTGGCAATATGCCTTAATGTGTTTCTGTTGGCTATTCGTAGCAAAGGTGCTATCCTACAGAGCGACCTTGAAAGAACACACCTATATGAGTCCGACTGTTAAACGTCGCAGTCTATGAGATTTGGGTGATCTCTAGTAAGCTCATGAAGAGACCAGGGAGTATGACGCATATGCTCCACCCGCGGGGTAGGCTACTGGCAGCCACGTACTGGTTATGACTTTGAGTGAAGTCTATTGGCACCAAACTTGCAATTCAAGGTTCGTCCATTGTTCAAGTTGCTGGTAGATGTAGCTTGAAGCTCTAGGCGGAAGTTCAACTTAACAGTCTCTGCTGAAACACTGGTATATAAACAAGAAACGAGGTTTGGCAAAATCTCTAAATGGGAATTTGAGATCTGGTGGGGGATTGTTAGATTTGGGCCCATTTGGGCAGCCCAATAAAAATTCTGAAAATCTCAAATTGGCCCATGTGCATGGCAGAATTTTGGAGGTGCAAAGTGGTGCTAAAGTTTAGTCCCACATTGCTAGTTGGAGGAGACAAACACCACCTTATAAGGTGGAGTGTTGTACCACTTGGTGTGCTAGTTGAGAAGCTCTCTCGTGCGCACTCCTCCTCCTCCTCCTCCGCCGCCGTCCGTCCGTCCGTCCGTCTCGTCACGTCACGTCACGACACGACACGCGCGGGAATGAGCCGAGCCGATGCCTATATTTTTGCTGTTCAGGAAAATCGAGTCGTGTTAGCGTACGTGTACAGCTTAGCCAATTCGGATCGTGAGCTGCTGTAACCGACTCGAACGTGTGCGACGTGGCCGGCCCACGTTGTACCCGTTAGGGTTTCCCGAACCGCACTATATATTGCCGTGCACCGGCGAATGGGACAGCAGGTCTCCGGAACCGCTCGTCCTTGTGATCCTGTACGGGAGAGGGCGAATAAGGTTTTTGGGAAGCGCTCCGCGCGACTGCTTTCAAGTTCTTCATCACGGCTCGACTTCCTGGACGATCTCCGGGTCCGCGTGCGACTCGTCTCCAACGTCGTCTTCTTCGAGCTGCTACTGTCGCCGCTCAAGCTGCTGCCGTCGCTGCTCCAACGACTACTTCATCTACAATCGTTCGGTACGTTCGTCACGTTCCGATGGCTGTGTTTGTAGATGTCTGGCTGCTGTACATGTTAATTAATATGTCTAGTATTTTCGAGTTTAACATGTTAGTAGCTGTTGCGATCATGTTTACTATTCTGGAATTAATCATGGAAATTATGCCTAATAATCCAACAAAATGGCCTACCAAAACTTTTTATATATTGGAACGGCGGTAGCAAATGCAATCATATTTTTTTGAGTAATTGCAAAAATCGACAATAATAACAAACAAGCTTAACGTGTACTCTTTTGAGAAACAGGCCATTCACTGCCACGTTCCCACTTCCCACCACCCGGATCATCAGCGCATATGCGAAGCAAAGTGCGTCCAGCTCTCTTGTTTCCACCCCCTTTGGGCTACTCCACTTCTATGGAGACCGTGTAATATTGCCGATCATGTCAAGTGCAATGCAAGGCTGATCAACAGGCACCTGCGTATCAATGTGACTAACATCTCATATTCTGTTCATCAAAACCATTGAATTGAAAGGAAAATGAGAAGGGTTGCTTTAAACCTCAAAAAAAGAAAAAAAAAAGAGAAGGGTTGCTTACAAAGTGTCCTGCTCCAAGGATCCAGTAAAAATGCAGGTTCTTGTAAGATCTAACAAAGCCCTTGGTGGCAGTAGAGCCACAGTATAGAGGCTGCCTTGGCAAGCTCAAGAAGTTCTTCAGCCCATCCCATCTGAAACAAGTGACCAAGTGAAGAGTTCAAGGTATGCTCCTTCATTCTATTACCAAATAAGATCGAAAGTGACACTGAAATCTAGAAACTCTTACTTGAGCTTCTGAACCCATGCTTCTGCGCCGGCGGTCGAGCAGATTACATCAAGCTTCAGATAAAAAAACATCCACTGCATTTAGTACTTTTTGCAAGGATACTGAACGCAGTACTTGAAATCATAGTTTGAAGGTATTTTCAAGCTGCACATACTGACAACATAGTATTTCTCTGGTCCAATCTAAATCTTCCTCCCGCGTAAAGAAAATCTACATCTTCCTCCCGCGTAAAAAAAATATATCTACATGTTTCTCCCGCGCAAAACAAATAAAAATCTACATCTTCCTAGTTTTCAGCCATCAATCCTGATTTGCGTGTTCTAACGTGCGGGACACCCAAGCAGGGGAAAGAAAATTATCTTTCTGGGAAGCGGACAAATATCCAGGATTGTCATGGCCTGAAGAAGATGTGATGATCCAAATTAGCCTGAAGAAGCGGACGAAATAGAGGCAGCTCACTGACGTTAGATAGTTGAGCCGAAGCAGCACACCATGTGCAAGTGAAGCTTCTTCCCTTCCCTACCTCTCGTTGAAAGAGAATCCAGGAGCGCCACACCGCAATACCCGCAAATCTTCCGTATGTGCTTTTGACCACTATTTTTTTTCCAGTTATACACTATACCAGTAAACATTTTATTTGGAAAATATGAAATGCTAGGGAGTAATCTTCTGACAAATCCAAAAATTAAAAATATCTCAGTACTAGTGATGAACTTGCGTTGATGAAGTATAATGAGTCACCTGGCCATTGTACACCGTCACGTTGACACCATACGAGAGGAGCTCATCGACCTGCATGCAGCAGATGAGATCAGTCTCAGTTTGTGAAAACTGTAATGTCTAGAAATGCTTTGTCAGTGTTTCCGTCCTGCAATATATCTGGTCTCCCAACCGACCTCTTCAACTCTCGGCTTCATGAAATTGTTGATCAGCGCGTAATAAACCGTGTATGATTGCGCCTGCCATCTGCAAATGATTTCAGAAACAAGTAATTAGTGATGATCTTGTGCCTATTAGTGACAGGTCTTATATATTTCAGCCAGTAGTTTTTGTCTGTCTGTCTGTTTGAAAGAGGCTTGCTTACACTACGTCTTTGGGGATGATCTTGAGCTTTTTCTTGATGGCTCCATTCATGGCGCCCTGAATGGAGTCCCCTACGGACAGCTTGCTCTCGAGGTATCTTGAGTACTCCGGCGCCGGCGGTGACATCGCAGAAGCATCCGCGACTGGGTCCATCCCGGAGTCCAGCAAGAAGTTGTACACATCCTACATGTATGTAACACACAGGCCTTGTCCATCAGATAGCGGGCAACCGAATCATGGATACGACTCTGATGGATGGATCGAATCACGGGGCTTTGCTTACCACGTTGCCGCTGTTGTAGACGATCCGGACGAGCATTCTGTTGAGCGTGTTCTGCGCTTGCCTGAACTGCCCCGCTGCAATCTGCTGCCTAACCACCTCTGCGTCCCTGTTGAACAATATGGTGATTTCAGGGTAAGAATCAAATACCATATGTGTAGTTTTTAACTCTTCTGTGAGAATGGTTATTTCAGGCAACAGCAGAGGACGTACTTGTTTGCGTGGTCCGCGTCGTTGCTGTCCAGCCTCGACACGGCGAACAGAAGCGTCCCATAAGAAGACTGCAATGCATGCACCGTGCCAATACGCGAAATTGAGCATGCGTTTCTGTATCAGATATTTAGAACACGATAACGCAGTGGCGGAAGAATTTTCTTACCGCGAAATCCTCCGGTGAAATCCAGCTATCCCCGAGCGCCACGCCGCCGAGCGTGAGCTTGAGCTCGCCGGCGCGGACGGCCCTGACGATGGAGACACCAAGCGTGGCAGCGTACTTGCCGCCGTACGACTCGGCGATGAGGAAGAGGGGACTCTCCTGCTGTAGGGTGGGCAACTCCTTGACGAGCGCCTTGAGCAGCGTGGTCATGTCCGCCGCGGCCTGCAAGTCGGTCGTCACCAGCAGGCTGTCGTCCTCCACGTAGCTGTACCCGACCCCCACAGGGTTGTCCTGCCATCAACACCAGAGACGGACGGGCACGACTCGGTTGGTGTGGAGCAAGAGAGAGACGAGAGGAAGAAGAGGAGGGTGTCGAACTAGGGATACCACGAAGATGAGGTCGGCCTTGTGCAGCCACGTCGAGTTGCGTGGCTTCAGCTTGCCGTCGAGAGGTCCGATCTCCAGGAAGTTGCCGAGCCCGACGCCTGATGCTCCCTGAGAAAAATGAAGAACACGATTGTAATGATAACAACGACGGCATGCTGATTTGCTGAGGGTGACCAAGTTCTTTCAGACGAGCTAAAAATGCAGGCTTGAGTTGGAGGAGAGGAAGATGAGAGACAAGAGTACCGGGCCACCCTGCAGCCACACAGTGGCGGATCCAGGGGGGGGGGCGAGCGGTGGCCAGGCCCCCGCCATGGCTCGGCCCCCCTCAACGGTATCCAGCAGGGGCCAGTAATTGTGTTAGTCTAATTACGGCAATTAGCCCAGTCTTAAGCCTGCCCAGACTAGCGTACTCACTTGATTGGGCCAAGCCCAAAGACCACAATGTGCTCGTATACCTATTAGTCAGGATTGATGCACGCGTGATCGTAATGCACGATCTCATCTACTAATACTCGATCGTATTCCTTCTCTCCGCCGCTGCCCGGCCGCCCACACTCGTAGGCTTTCATGATTGGATCGCCGCTGCCCAGCCGCATAGGACATGATTGGATCGCCGCCGGCCAGACCCTGGCGCCGCCGCTGGCAGGACATGGCCATACGAACTCCAGCATTGATGATTAGCTAAGGTGCCACAATTACTGCCTTTTTGCTTCTCTGTCGATTGTCGACGAGGATTACGACATCCCGCCGTCTTGCTCGCCATTCCTTGCAGGGACCCTTCAAGGTATTGGTGTATATGTATTGCGGTTGCTCGTCATAATTTCAACCCGTTTCGATTGATATGCAAACTTCTAGACAAAATATTGAGTGAGTCATGGATCCAAAATATTGATAAGTAAGTGGAAGAACATCAATTCTATGTTTCTGAGGGGCCATGCCAGCCTTACTTTGGAGTTGGGAGTTGGGACTATCCATATAATACTGACGTACCAAAACATACTCGTCGGTTTCAGTTTCGCTGATTCAAGGAATTTCCTTGAAGAGTATACACTTTCAGAGAAACGCGCATAGCATTCACCTTGTGTCCTATTTTAAAGAAAGTTAAGTGAGATGATGTGTGGCTCAGAAAGCGTAGATCTAGATTCAAATAAAAATATAGGTTATTATTTTCAAATTCAAACATATATTGTTAAAACTTAATATTCCTGGTATACTTATAACACTTAACATAGAAAAACATGTTTTCATTTTGTATCTCGTTTACTGTCATTGTCTTCTTTGCCCCCCCATTGATCAAATCCTGGATCCGCCCCTGCAGCCACAGGACGGTCGGCCATGGCTTCGTCGGCGTCGAAACCCTGTAAGGGCTCTTGTAGTACCACCAGAATAGGTGAGCCTCTGCAAAGGAGTGTCCAAACAGCAGCATCAGCGATTCGGTGAGGAAAGTCAGCAAAGGGATGAAATGCACCCACAGATAGAAACCACCTAGCGGAGTTTGTCACATAATCGGACTTACTCGGCCGCACTTCCACGTATCCCCAGCGCTCCGTGCCGTCGGCGGTTCCATCGGTGGAGGCATGTGAGAGACGAAGGAGGGAGAGGCAGAGGACGGAGAAGACGAGAGCAAGAGCACGGGACTTCATTTGCAGAGGAGGGGAAGCTAGCGAGCTCGTGTGGTTCGCTCATACTGCATGGACCTGTATAAATAAGACTCCCGCCCAGCACGTATAATTCTTTTCCGCGTATATTCTGTTTTTTTTACCTCCTGCTTGTAGTTGTGGCATTGCGACAGCACTTAAACTAATTTTCAAAATATTGCCATATTTTACCCCACTTGTGATGAGAGGAGATTTCATGCTCCCGAGCTCCAGTGATTCCGGTAGTTTAAAAAAATCGAAAAAGATATTTATGAGTTTCAAAAAATTCTGAAAAGAATCACAGAGGTAGCCAAAAGTGCATTTAACGAACATGCCAAACATTACATTCAAATACTTTGTATTCTGGGCTACACAAAAAAGACAAAAGTGTGATCTCAATATGCATATTTTCAAATCTGCAAATTTATCAGATTTTATCATTTCTGTGTAGCCCAAAAACACATTATTTGAAGGTGACTTTTGGCACGTTCGTTGAACACACTACTGGCTACCTCCTTATTGTTTTCAATTTTTTTAAACTCATATTTTTGTTCGATTTTTTAAACTACAAGGATCACTTTAGTTCGGGAGCACAAAACATTTTCCGGCTTATGATCTTGTATTCTTGTGACACTATTTTAACTTCAGATATATTAGATAAAGGGCGTCCTCCTAAAGATCGTGATTTATGATCGACTCCATCCTCACGCGACAAGTGGGGCGCTATGGGGAGGTCTCGGTCCACAGCGCTCCACTTGTCTCGCTCTAGGAGAGTGGGAGCGGCACGATGATTGTGTTTACCTTTTTTTAATCGTAGATTCAAATATTAAAAAAATATTTTGAACGAGCGTCCATCTATTTTTACGGTTGTTTAAGTCACATGAAGATCTTCAACATTAGAAATGTTGATATATTTTTATAAATTTTTCCACTATCTAGAGTAATAGATTCCACCGCCTTCTGGTTTGGAGTGTACTGGCTTTTCCCTGCACATTGCACTACCATGGGTGCATGTTATGTCCTGCCCCGAGTGCATGCTATGATATTTTGTCACTGCATGTTCTTGCACCAATGACATGCCTTAGAGCATCTCCAAAAGACTTTGTGAAAATGGATTGTTAAAATTGGTTTTAGCAATAGGAGAGAAGGTTTGTCAATCCAATTTGCTCTCAGCTTTGCAAGCCTCTTGTATAACTGGATTGTTAAAACAAGATTGTGCACACACTGACATGTGGCACGAGTCAGGTTTCGTAGCGGCGTCCGATCCGGCCCGCTTCCTACTTTAGAAAAGTTTGGTTAGCTTTAGAATATTGAAATTGATTTGCTCAGTTTGTGCTACGTATGGTTTTGGGGGGCCTAAGCGGGCCGCCGCTTGACACCCTTAGGCACGAGTCTGTCATACGCACATCATAAGCACACGTATACTCGCACAACTCGCCACCATACACACATACTTGTACACACCACGCACGTCTACAATACACATGTACATGTACACACCAGCCACACACGGACACGTACACGTATACGCCACACAGGCACATGTCGGCCATGCACACATGTACACGTATATGTGTACACATGAACACACATACACGTCACCCACACTTGTACAAGAGTGCAAAAAAACACATACACATTAGCCGCACATGTATACGAGTGCAACAAAAAAGCCACACTTGTACACGTACACATATACGCCACACACGCGTACACGTATACACAACACACGGTATATGGACCCTGTCAATGAGACAAATTGATGAAGGGGACCACTTTAGGAGGCTTTGTAAAAAAAATACAAGTTTGGCTTTGGAGTGGCATATTTGGCAGGTGAGAGCCAAGCTATTGCAAGGCTTGTAAAATCTATGAGGGGGACCACTTATACAAATGTTCTTGGAGCATCATTTTTTACCCAGGTTGCTAAAAGTGCATTTTTTACAAATTGAGGGCAGTTTTGCAAAGGCTCTTGGAGATGCAATGCATTGTTTTTTATGTCTCGTCCCGAGTACATGTTTTACACTGTCTTCGTTGCATTGATGTTCTGCCTTCTGATGCGTTGCTTTTTGATGTTGTGTCCTAGCCGTCTGTTTTGCAGTGCCTTCCTACGTATTGCCTTCGACTGCATGGATGCTCTGCCTTACGATGCATTGCCCTCGATGTTCTGCCTGAGCGTTTGTTTTGCACTGTCTTTCGCTGACTGGTACTTTGCTTTGCCTTCGGGTGAACTGATGTTCTGGCTTTAAATGGGTTGTTTCCCGTAACAGGAGCTATGATGGATGCAGCGCCCTCTGAAAAACTTAGGTGTATCTCTTTTATGATTATGAATTTCATTCAGGACTGAGATAAAATTGATGTGACTGCCCAGGTTAGGCAATTTGTGTGTCAATACTCCGCTCGGTTTATTAATTGATGGAAAATATTGTCTCTTATTTATGTAGATGTCTTTGCCTGCTAAGAACCAGTTATATATGTTGTTTTTTGAATGAAAAAAATCACAAATTCGCCATCTAGTTATCCATTATTTATGTTCGATGACTTGGCCTTTTTTTCGTCTATATTTTGTGTTTACTATGGAATTGGCCACCTCTTGTATCTTGTTCACGTTCCGTGGTACTGACGAATACAACCAATGTACTGCATTGAGATTTATACCTTCGGTTGAACTGCCTGATTATTACTTGCTAGGTGCATATTTTTGCACTGATTTTCTAGATAAACACACGAGAAAATGATATTAAAAACCCGCGCACCAACGAGTAATTCCCGTACTGGTCATTCTCATGTCTCTACGTGACATGCAAACGGCGACCAGTCGCTGCGCTCCGCGCCCTCTCCCACACGCCACAGGTAGTTGCTAACTTTTTTTAATTATTTTTCCAATTAACAACCATACCCACATTTTTTCGACAACGGTTAATTTATTTATATAAAGGTGGCGTTGGGAGATTTTACCGACAATGGACAATAAAAAGTGATGCCCTAAAGGATCCATGTGGTAGCACTCGGACACAGAATTATACAGGTTTGGGCCATGGGAAACATCGCCTGATACCTGTTTGTGGCTGGATTTATTTCTTATGCTCAATTATGATCTCGAGAGGGGTTCTTTGATTTTTCTATGGTGGCGGTGTTGATGTGAGTCTATCTGTTCTAAGATGTAAATTTGAAGGTATGAGAATTCGTACGACTCAGCGGTCCTCGCCTTATAGACACGACCGAGAATCTAGAGTTACAAGGAGCTGAGTCGGTTACATCTGAAAAATACGTGTAGATTTGATCTGATTTAGTTACAAGGATATCCTAGTGATAATGGAAGAAGTAATCTTGACTAGTTTTGTACTCCAACTTGACGAGACGCCCTCGTCTCCCTCGTACACCGATTCCTCGTGTTGGGCCAACCTAAGCATGATCGGCCTCATGCTACCCCTGTGAAGGTATCTAAGTCCCATGACCTCGACAGTAGCCCCCCCCCCCCCCCCCCCCTCGAGTTCTCTGGATCACATTGAACCTTCAAATCATCAAAGTGTAGCTCGTCGTCACGAAGTGAAGATGTTTCCTTCTTGTTTGTCAGACCATCGAGTGTCTTGCTTTAGCACCACACTCTCTTGTAGCTTTACGAAGATCTTGAAGGACTCCTTGTTGATCGCAGTTTTGAGTCGTTGGGCCATGAAAATTCCTTGGGCATAGTTGAGGTCGACCAATTAGTTTAACTGGGTTTCGGTTTGATCTTACCGACGGTGGACGCCAACTGTTGAGAGATTTAACTGACAATAACGAATAGGTGGTGATGCACCCAGAAGATTTCGATGGTATCACTCAAAGACACATATTTATACAGATTTGGACCCCATGAAACATTTGTCCGGAAAAATTTCAACTCATGTTGGTGGATGGATCTATTATTTATCCTCAATTGCAATCATGAGAGATGTTCTTGGTCTCTCTGCGGTGATGGTGTTGTGGTGAGGATATGTGGTGTAAGATGTAAAGCTGAAGGTATTTGAATTGGTAAGACTCGGTAGACCCCTCCCTGCCTTATAAACATGATTAGGGATCTAGGATTACAAGGAGGCAAGTCGGTTGTATCTGAAAAAACTTGTAGATTCGATATGAGTCGGTTACGATGATGTCTCGGGATTCCGGACCGAGTCCTCATGTCGAGCTGTCCTAGGCCTGATGAGTTTTGTTCTACACCCATGAGGGTATCCAACTCTCATGACTTCGACACCGTGCTTCTGCAAAAAAAAAGAACAATAACAAGCCACAGTGGTAGAGCAGCTTCACAAGCACTGGGTTCAGATGAACCCAATAAATTACATAATATGCTTCACTAATCTAACATTGTCCATTGCTTATTACTGAAAAATTACACTATAAGCAAGAGACTGAACCCAATGAATTTATGTGCTAGCTTCGCCACTGACGAGCCAGACCCATGTGTTAGATAACTAGAAAGATACCCCACGTGTTGTGGCAGAAATCTCTTTAAGAATTTTATTGTGTAAATAAAGGCATATAAGACCGATGAAATATGAAGTTTTATAAAAATACGGAAGATTCAATTGATCACAATTGTCGAAATGCTAAATTTAATTGACGTGATTTTTTTTGTATTTGATGATTAAAATTTGGTGACATTGATAACTGGATGGTTGAAAAGTAAATGGCGTGGATATGTTGCATGCAAGAAAATATTGGCTTTAATGAATATTAGTGGGATGATGTGGACATTTGGTTGCTTAAGAGAATGAATTATGTGGATAGCTTGCATGTTGAGGTGGAAAAATAATTAATGCATGTTAATGGGATTTCGATTTATAAGAGGTATAGATTGGATGGACAAAGGGACCTGCATTTGACATAACTCAACCGAATTTAATGATTTTTTTTAAAATTATGTAATTCCACATAGCTCGCTGAATAGGCATCTGAGCTATCCTCCTTGCTGGGTACGTGCTCCATCATCCTAACACTAACAAGAGACCAACCCATAAATTTGAGGAGAAAACTATTTAGGATAAAAGTGATCACAATGTCACAAAAGTCAAAAGTACAAAAAAAAAAAGTATAACAATGTAGCTAGTGGCGGACACATAAGCTTCCAGAAGTCTAGACAAGCATGGTTAAGAGGCTATTTTTTTAAACAAAATTACAGTCAAAAGTCAGAAAACGCAAGTCGTCGCGCACCGTAAAGTCCGAGCGGCTGCCCAAGATGAAGAGGTGGTAGATTCGCCCCTGATTTTAACTGTTTCCACAGTTAATTAAGAGATAAAAATAGAATTACTTGTGTGTTAAGCATGAAATGTAAGACTTGGACACACACACACACACACACACACACACACACACACACACACACACACACACACACACACACACACACACACACACACACACACACACTTACACTTATGGACTTATCCAACCACAAGCAGACACATATTCAAACAACGCCTAATGGATATCAGAAAGGTTGACTACAATATGAGAAATCATCATAGATGCCTCACTATTGACAGAGCCGTTCCTGAGAATTTGGAATATCTAGGCAGGACATAAGCCGATGTCTCTCAGTTAGTTTAAAATTTTCTGCCAAATTTGTGCTACATTTCGTCAATACAATCTAAACTCTGGCTGCCAAACTCAATACTTGTCTAGGATCCAAAGACTTTTGGTCATTAAGTTAAACTTATAAAAACCATGTATACTTCGAGAACAATAAATTCTGAAGATCTATTTTTCAAAGAAGCACTCCCATATCCACAATAGCTATAAAAATACTCAGCTTGAGAAAGCCTTCTCAACTGCTAGAATGTCTTCACAACAACCAGTTTCATCAAATTGGTTTTCCAAAATAACATGAAATTTTACTGAGATAGTTCAACTTTCGTATCCTTTTCAATACATTTTTTGTATAGGCAAACTATATGAAAGCTATGATTTATGTACTCATCAAAGGTCAAAATAAAAACTAATAGAGAGAAGTAGCGAGATGTGCAGAGTTCTTGGAGATACATTGCAAACTAATATATCCAACTGAAGAGAACTAGCTGAGCTTCCTTAGAGCAACCCACAATAGTACAAAACGACACATCGGAAACGGGTCAAAACCCTCATCGAAAACAGAAAAAGCGTTCGTTGCTCGAGCCCCGCTGCTGATGTGAAGGGCCACATCAGTGACGCCCGTCACCGATGAGGCCAGTTTTTGGCAACGATTACCCACATATCTCTGTTACCGATTTGTCAGCCACATCAGTAACGGAGTTTGTGGTTCTACTCGTTTGCGCCGAGGTTTCTTCATAAGCCTACAACAGGAATACAGATGCCACTGGGCATTTAAAATCTCACAGAACAAGCATAAAAATGATAGCAAATTCATTCATAATGTATAACAAATGTCACCATTACAATGCATCACAAGATGACGAATTACACATGTGTCCCTAAATCTATCATTGGCATGCCTCACTAAATATATCATTGTCATGCCTCACAAAACTTATCCTTGTCATTCCTCGCTAAACCTGCTTCATGACTTGCTGTTATTTGCCTTCACAACTTTTTTAAGTTCATGAATTTGATCTTCTTCTTGGATGGTGTCGCCGAAATATAATAACGTCACCGCTGTGACATTTCGACCACACTGTCCAAGACACTCTTAACTAAAAAAGTGTTTTGTACAGTGCAGCGAAACGACAACAACGGCGGTTTGCGGATATGATTCCACTTTGTATTTAGCTTATTTAAATAATCTTGTTTGGATCTGCATGGTGCTACTGCATAAAAAAGTACATGGATAGTAAGAATAGAGCCAAATATGACGCTCCATGACATAAATACATTTTAAGATTAAAATATTTTTTACCTTTAGCGCCTATATCCGTGAGCTCGCTGTCTTTAGGAAACGATTTGGAGGCAGACCTTTAGGTCAATGATTCCTTCAACAACTCACCATTTTTATGCAGTGTCACCGAAACATACTATTACTTCATACACTTGCAAGTTAGCTACCACAAAACCATAACTGATAAGCACATTGACATAAGTTGTCAAATAAAATTAATTTAATGTATAAGCCTCAGACATTACCCTACGAGACTTTAAATAGAGTGTAAGATATAGGGTCTAGGTCGCTGAATATAATGTGATACTACAAAGAGTTGCAATTAAATATGCTAAAACAGAGGCAACATAATACTAAAAAGGAATCCAGATGAACATATTGTACTAAACAAGTTAGCGACGGACATACTCATCAATAGACTAGCGGATCCGGACGAATGCCGGCGCCACTCGAGGGAGAGGCGCGGCGGCGATGCCGGCTGATCCGCTAGGAGGAAGATGCGTGGCAGCGATGCCGGACGTGCCGCTCAGATCTGGAGAGTGAGGGTTAAATCTGGCGCTGCTTGGAGCCGCTGCCACACTGTGTTCAGATCGGGGAGAGTGAGAGTGAAGACTGAGAGTGAGAGCGTTAGGGTTGCCGGTATGTACCATTTATAGCACAAGTACCACATCAGAAACGGACGCGCCGTAACACCGTATGTTTTAACTTGGTCACTGACCGGCTGGGCCTACTTACGAAGGATGCAGAACAAGTAATTTTTAAAACTTCTGTTCTGGAACTGATTTTGTACAGAAGAACTGATTTTGTTATTAAACACATATTAATGTACAAAAGAACTGATATTGTAAAACTACTAGTCTACTCTACTTGTTCTTCTTCCACCCTTCCTCCAGGCCATTGTCGTCCTCGGCGCGGCGTCGCTTCTTGCCGGTTGACTCCTGCGTCTGCTCCTCCTCTGGCGCGTGCTCCTACTCCTCCGGCGCCTCCTCCTCCGGTGCCTCCTCCTCGTTGGAATCGTCTTCTTCTTCTTCGCTCGAACACGGTGCCGGCGGGTCCTCGTACATCGGTGCCTCCTCCTTCGATGCCTCCTCCTCGTCGGAGTCATCTTCTTCTTTGCTTGAAAACGTCGGGTCCGAGTCATTGGGGTCCGTGTCCGACGGCGCCCCATGATCCTACCATGGGACATGGCCCTCGGTGTCTTCACCGCTAGCATCATCGCTTGGGACTTCCTCGTTCTGCCACCAGTTGTCGTCGATGGTGGTTGTGCTAGAGAACGTGGAGAGAATGAAGCGGAGAATGCGAGAACGGTCTAGCTTCACGCGGTTCTAATCCCATTTTATTAGCCGAGAGCCGGCGGTTCCAATTCCTCATTAATTCAGCCGCCTTGAACAGGCGCGCTTGTAGATTGCAAGTGCAATTTCCCAAACACATCGCAAACAGATATCAATGCTTAACCGTTGCCATAGAATAAAGTATCAGAAGCGGAGGCGTAATTGAAACCGTTGCCAATATAATGAGTGACGGAGATTCGAATTTCTTCGTAACCAATGTTGATGGGCCAGCCGCGGCCCAGTTCTGTCATGCCTCGTCGGGAACGATCAAATCACGATTTTCCGTCGCCCAACTTGTGTTGTTTCCATAGCGGGGTGTCCGATGTGTCGTTCTGTACTAGTGAGTAGTGCCATTGGAAGTGGTAAATTTACTCTCTATATCTCAATTGATCGTTTCTCTCGAAAATATTTCCTTTCTATTTCTCCATGTGCTAAAGTTAACTCTTCAAATCCCGTTCTAAAAAATCCACCAATCCATAATTTATCGATTTCCTCTAACTACCAAGTCGATACAACACAATAATCGTCATATATAAATACTAAAAGTTCAGATAACTAGTCAAAAGTACACAAAATAACATCACTAACAATCTTTAATAAGTTTTTATTTGATCTATTGTTTGTCTTTATTTATATATTATGCACTCTTTGTACTCAAAATTAAGTTTACTGTATATTTAGGTTTATCTCTCTCTCACCCGCCCCTAAATCTAGATGTCCCAAATTTATCCCATCACCCTCCTCCTTCTCCCGTCCCCTCTAACCTGCCATTGCCAAACAACTTTTCCGTCCCTCCCCTGCAGGGAGCTCGAGGGAGGCGTCCTTGTAGAGGATCCTGAATATCTCTCTCTCTCTCTCTCTCTCTCTCTCTCTCTCTCTCTCTCATTTTAGGTCTCAAATTTATCCATCACCCTCATACTTCTCTCCCCTCGCATCCCTTCCAATCTTCCATGGCCCAACACGTCCTCCTTCTTTAGCTTCTCCATCCCTGTCTTGGCCCTCTCCCCCTCCCTCCCTCCCTCCCTAACTCCCTTGTAGGCAGCTCGAGGGAGGCGATCTCGTAGATGAGCATGGCGCACGATGGATGTACATGTGCCCTGTAATTTTTAGGGGTTGGGTGAGCTCAACGTGCATCATGTGCTCTCTCTCTCTCTCGCTCTCATCCACCAAGTCAGCAACACAGCCTCAAGGTCAGCTCGATGTGCAATGTGTGGGTCTGTTTCCCGCTGGAGGCATGCAAGGGCCCTACCACAGATGGCAAATACGACCTCAACCCTACTCTCCTCCCCTCTTCCGACATCAACGAGTAGGTTTAAACTTTCCGGTGTTCACGGGAGGGAGACCATTATGCGGTCATTGGCTTTTCTGATCCTTCTCCCACTCGATAGAACTATCGAGCGAGCTAGTCAATAGTCATGCACCCCTATATTTTGTCCGTACTCGTTGTCGTGTCCATTGGAGATACCTTTTGGGCCAAAATCGGTAAACTACCGTTGCCGAGCTAGATATAGATGTCGTTGGACTTGCTCTCTTCATGTAATCCTTCTCATGGGCGGAGCTACTTAGGGGCCAAACCGGAAATGGCCAGGTAGGGGTTTTGTTGAAAGGTCGGTGCGTGTTCTTGTTCCCTCCCAGCGCCTGCGTGCCCCGCTAGCTGCCGATGTTGGGCAGCTGACCCTCACACGTTTATGGGACGTTGTTGTTGTTGTTCATCTCTCTGTTTCAGTCGAGTGCATGCGTGTACTTGGTGTGGTGATTTGATGCATAAACTGAGAAGGAAGGGCTTCCGTGTTTCTAGTGTCAGCTGCACCCATTGAATGACTCATCAAAGTGCATATATACCACGTGTTGTTCTTGTCAATTGTGGTGAACATGATCGCAAACTAATCAAATGCACTCGTGCATGATGTAATTTTATCAAATTGATCCGTGTACATGCTTGTGATAAAATGGAATTAACCGTGAGCACATTTTTCACGATAGTTTGATAGCTTGAGAAGTGCACATATCAAATTTAGGGGCGTTACAGACATTTCAGAACTCAGCACAACAAATAAGTTAAAACTCCACAAGTCCAAAAAAAAGTCTCCCATAACTTTTAAGGAGCTTCTCCTCACCACAGTTTGTTCCCACTGGAATCTCTATAAGCCAAAAAGAAGTCGTCCTTAGTGGGCCAACACCACTTCATCATCTCGTCCCACCATCTAATTCCTTGTAGCTCTGCGAGTGATTCCTTCTCCTTCATCAATGGGACAATGACGAAGAATTAAATGAAGCAGATGCTAATTAAGGTGCCAGTATAGGTGTCGATTTGAGAGAATCGATGTACCGAGAAAAGAAAGTAGATCCGGGCATAATACGCTGCGAGAGTTGACTTTTGGTGGAAAATTGGGCCCACCCTTCTTCTTCCTCCGTTAATTACTTTTGGGGACTGCTAACATGAAACATTTTGGCTGTATAGCTAGATCGCCCCCCTTGAAATGTTGGAGTCCTAGGGTGGCCGCTCAGCCTGCCGTGCTTCTGATTATTGATGAATACATTGCCTGTGACCGAAAGAATAGCTTATTTCATGAGACACACAGAATGATTGGTGTGCTAGGTCCAACTAAACTTTACTAACCACTAAGCAATGGTTATCAATTGCAATAGTATTTCGGTTTGGCTACTAGCTAGTATCAGTTGTCTCGGAATTTCGTAAATGTTACCACCCGAAAAATGTGCAATTGAAATGAAAAGTCACTACAGTTCAGAGTGGGTGAAGGATGAAGATTCGATTTTGCGACTCGCAAGTGTATAATAGTATTTGGCACGCATTATTGCAAGCATAACATATATTTCTACTCCGGTTGTCCTCAGAGCGTTATCTTTTTAGTTTTGAACTAGTATGGACTGAAACTTTGGAATAGAAGACAAACCGGGTGTATCAATCGTTTGAGAGGCCGAGGATTGCTCTTTTTCGTAAAAGATACTCGCTCAATCATAGGATTCAACAAGTCTGGTGTGATTTTGTTCACTGGCTCTTGGTCTTGCCGTTAGTTTGTCCACAACTTCTGCTCATAATCGGTTGTTGGAATAATCCAAACTACTTGCTCTGACAAGAGGACAATAAACAGCTAGGCACTTGTGATTTCAATTTTTTTAACAGATAAAGACAATGCACACGATACCAGTCTTGGAAGAAACGGACACTGTTGCCAGCTTGTCGTACAAGACATATCAATAGATATTTGAGTACAAATGCAGGTTCATCTTGTGCATATTGAGATGTCTTCCTTCCTGGAAATGCAAGTATAACCAGCATTATGCGAAAAAATGTTTACTGTAGATCCTGCTACTTATGGATAAATTGAGAACCTATCGGAACTCGGAAGACAAGATTTTAAAACACTGAGAACAATAAAAGTGAACTGAATGTCGGTTGTAAAATATCCATAGCCTCTTCTGTTGGAGAAGATTTGATTACACGAACTAGTGGAGTGGCATGTGCATTTACGCGGCTAGATTTTCTTACATCATTGTAAATGTTCTTTTAGAGTTGAGATCGTCTTCAGTGCGTGGAACTCGGTATAAATTACAAGTGATAACACTTTTGGAAAATCATCCATGCCGAATAAAAATTATATATTTTTATAGATTGATTCTTCTGAATTTTTATACCTTTATGATTCACCGTCAGTAGGTAGTGAGAAAATAAAGGATGAACACCTCATTACGATCCCTTTTTAATATATTCTAGACTTTACTCAACAAAGAATAAAATGCAACCTTGTGTGCTCTATTTCTTCATATGTCTCATCATTAGCGGTATTGTAATTCCGTTAATGAGATGTCTTGCATCTAGCTAAATTGTATGTACCTATACTCACCACAATTCCTTAAAGTGTTCTCTCTATGTCACTCAAATCAGGACTTGTATATTTTCTGATTGTGCCAATGTTGTTTTCTCAAGATAATATTCTCTAGCAAAACCAAAACAATTTAGTACTTATTTGACATGATTTGTGCTTACATCATTTGTTGTTTTTTGGCAGGATTCCAACATTTATTGTTGCTTCCATACACCGCGTTTCTACATTTGCATGATAAGCTAGCTCGCACGCAGTACATTGGCGTTGATTCCAAAATTACATTCTTTTATATATGCGTGGTCAAACTTTACGAATTAAGTCTTCAACCAAACCTCATATGCGGAGTAAGAGGAAATAGAAGAAGTAAATCCCCGTTTTGCATAGTGTTTGTTGTCCCTCCTTTTATCTAACACAATGTGCACCTCAGTTTACTTTCTCTTTCATTTTGCTCTCACTGTAGCTTGTTTGCTCTTCTGATGCACATTGTCCTCTTACCTATTTTGATTGCCTATCAATGAGGTTGTAAGCCCAATTCACTTGGGTGAGGAGTAGACGTACAATGTCATCACCGTGGTTCAGATCGTATTATATTCGTCAAATTTCCAAAACATCCACTTTACTAGCTCCTGTCAGGCAATAGATTGGAAAAAAACTGCTCGGCCCTCGCGTCGTCCTCTCGAGGGCGACTCGGGGGCAACTAGGGTTTCCGCGCCGCCGCCTGAGGTGGGCTCGGGCCATGCCCGCGCGGTCCGCCGGTGAGGGTGGCGGCGAGGATCTGCTGCTTTGCTCGCGCAGAGGGCTTCTGGGCGCCGAGGCGGCGGCCTCGGGTGGGCTGGCGACGCCGACCATGCAGCTGGTGGCGTGCGCGGGTGCTGGCCGTCGTCCTGGGCCGTGCGGGCGGCAGGGCGCCGGCGGGTGAGGGTCGTGGCGTTGCGGCTGCCGCGGTGGCTCAAGCGCCAGATCTCGAAGGTCAGATCCGCCCCTTTTTATGGCCATCTCCTCCCCGTTGCTCCTGGTGGAGGTTGGTCGGGAGTTGATGTGGTGAGTCGGGTTTGGGGGAAACCCTTGGTCTCTTTGACCACAGCGGCGGCGACGCCGTTCGGGCGCCGTTTGCCTTCTTGGAGGCGCCGCTGAGGTCCCTTCTCCCCATCCCCTACCCTCGTCCCGGATGAAAATCCAAAATCCGCCTCGGATTGGATGGCGGCGGCGCCGTCGCGTCGTTACCTCCTTGGAGGTGCCATCTGGGGACTGTGGTGTAGCCGGTGAGTGGTGCCTTGGGGGTCGGTGGCGAGTTCTTCGTGCTCAGCGACTGTTACCGAGCTTTCCCTCTTCGTCTTGTCTGTCCGTGGTCGAAGTTGTTGTTGTGCAGGTGTTCTCGTTGCAGTGAGGTGTGCTGCTTGGTTTGGGGGAGGTTGGTCCGGCCTCTCCACCGGTCCTGGCCAGGGGGTCAGGCCGTGGCTATGGCAGACGGACTTCGTTCCGTCCTGCAGTCCGGCGCGTGGTGCTTCGAAGGTGTAGCGTGCGTCCCGGCGGTGTGCAGCCTCTGTTGGTGCGCCCGAGCTCTCGGGTGAGCTCCGGCCCGACACTGTTGGCGCGCCCGAGCTTTGGTGTGCTCCGGCCCAACATTGTTGGTGCGCCCGAGCTCTAGGGTGAGCTCCGGCCCGACAATTCTGCCCGCCATTCGTGTGCTCCTGCCCTTCGGCGTTGTTGGTGCCATCCTCTGGTCAACAAGCAATCCTTTGCTGGTCTGCTTCTTCTTGGTGTGCAAGCGTGGAGGTCTTCGTCTTCTCCAAGCGGTGTTTCATTTCTTTCTTTGTGCTTGGGTGCGCGTCGAGTTGTAAGCTGTGTGCAGCACCTTGTTTCATCTGGCCGTTGTGGCTTTATTAATTTAAAGCTGGGCACTTGTGCCTTGTATCTAAAAACTAGCTCCTGTCACAAATTAGACAATTCTGAGTGCAGGCATGGGGAACACTAACTATTACCTCTAGTGCTGCTTTTATCATTTTGCGTGTTCCTTTCTAATCCATATTTCTTGCATTATGGTTCATAAAAAAATATATTAAAGCAGCTTCTTTTGGAAGAGATGACATGATCTTCACATCTGTAAATTAGCTTGAAATTTGTAAACAATATTCGGATTCGGTTATGAAATCCGGTAAATGTTTCTGCATAGCATTCTTCCAACAGGATAATTGCAGAGTCTGCCTGTAGGCTTCTGCTTTTCTATTACGCTTTCCAAATTCTTTCCTGTTTTTTCTTTTTTTGAACTTTGTAAGGTTGGTGGTTTCTTTATTTGAAATCGACAGGGGACGCCCGTTTGGTAAAAGAAAAAAACGTGGGGACAGGGTAACATGTCTCGTATTATATTCAGGCACTGTTTCTGGAATATAACTTTTGCGGACATCTCAAAAGCGAAACATAAATTGCTCACTGAAATGGAAAACTCTTAGAAAGATGTCATCTTTATTCCCAGAATCAAACGGACCAGCTTTAATCACACAACACACGCATGCACTTTTATCGTCAATTTCATTGCCCTTTAAACTATGCAACCTTTCTATACTTTTATCATCAATTTCATTTCCCGATCAGAAAGCATATGCTCCAAGCTTCCTTTCTGTTCATCTTTTTTTTTTTAGATCACAGAGCAGAGTCATAGTATCTAACTAGCTGGAGACTGGGTTATGCTGCCAATCATGCTCAGCGCGATGCAAGGCTGGTCGGCAGGCACCTGCGAAGCACATATCATACTAGAAATCAACAAAACAGATTCAGTTTAATTAAGAGACTCGATGCGGATCTGGAACTTGTTCACCAGCAGCAGAAAGTGGCAGGTGCTGTTTTATCGCGACTTACAAAGTGGCCAGCTCCAAGGATCCAGTAGAAGTGTAGATTCTTGTAGGATCTGACGAAAGCCTTGGTGACCTTGGATGATCCGCAGTACAGAGGCTGCCGCGGCAGGTTCAGAAAGTTCTTCAGCCCGTCCCATCTGAAACATAGACATTATAATTTGGATGCACATATGACGTCCGAATCATGCAAGAAACTGAAGAGAACAGACAACTCAGAAAACTTGATTACTTGAGCTTTTGCACCCATGCTTCAGCGCCCTTCGTCGAGCAGATCACATCGAGCTTCACAAAGAATAAGTAAATTTACCAAGCTCAGTACAGAGAAGATGCAACCTTTAAGTAAATCATACGCATATCAAGTAGGAATAAAAGAGCATCTAGATGTTTAAGAGTCTAAATTAAGCAACCGTGTGTTTGTCTGCAACTGCAATGTGTTGACCATGTGAGTCATGATACACGTGAGACGAGTAGATCGATGGCTGATGCGATCTGAGTATCTGACCACTTCCGACCAAGACAATCGGGGAAAAGATTAGAGTTGTTCCTTGCACGAAACACTACTACTCTGAAGTCTGAACTTGGTATGGGCCCGCGGAGTGGTTGTCTTTTAACTAAAAATAATGAAGGTTCAGCCCAAATTCCACAAAGGACTCCGTCTTTCTGAACAAGAACATGTCGGCGTCAACAACAAAGAATTTATTCTGATCTAATCTCGGTTGCTTACTCATCAAGGGTGCTTCAATTTGCTAGTCTGATAGCCCCATTGAACTGACAATACACAGCATATATAGCAGGAGCCAGGCTTTTCTAAACATGAGTGTACCTAGGCTACACACATTAGTGGTTTGCACTAATCAACACGCCGATATGTTTCTAGTAAGCTTATCACGGCATTCCAGGAACAAGTTTATGCAAAAAGTTTGTTGAGATTTCTTACGAGTAGTGTATTTACTTTACTAGAAGAGAGTAAAAGTAATGCAGAGCAGCAGTCACCTGGCCGTTGTACACCGTGACATTCACACCGTAAGACAGCAGCTCGTCAACCTGGATCAAGCAGAACGCAGAGAGTTAATCAATCGCACATCATCGACTGCATCGATGGCCGTTTAACAACTTATTTTCATCGGGACCCATTACTGATCACTCGCCTCGTCGATCCTTGGCTTCATGAAGTCGTTGACCAGAGCGTTGTAGACGGGGTCGGAGAGCTCATGCCACCTGCAGTTTTGGGACCCGGACGTCGCGCTCATACAGTGTAAACTACGAAGGCGAGCTGTTGCGAAAGCAATACGAATGGCGACGTTAGCTTACACGACATCCTTGGGGATGATCTTGAGCTTCTCCTTGATGACTCCGTTCATGATGCCGCCGAGGGTGTTGGCGCTGTCGGACTCCTGGTTGCTACCGAGGTACGTCGAGTACTTCATCACCTGGACGTTGCTCGACGTCAGAGACGATGAGGTCGCCGGTAGGTCGACCGCCGCCACCGGGTCCATGCCGGAATCGAGCAAGAAATTGTACACGTCCTGCACATTGTATTATTATAGTCGTCGAAAAAAGAAATGAGAAGCAGACAAAAGCATACTGGTACTACAAGCTAGTGGTAGGTATGGAGTCCAACAGTCAACACTTACCACGCTGGCACTCTTGGAGTCAATGAAACTCAGCAGCTCCGACCATGACCCCTGCGCGTCGGAGAGCCGCCCCGCCGCGATCTGATCCTTCACCGTCTCCGCCTTCCTGAGGCCACACAACAATTCGCGCGTGCATGTGACCGGAGAGTTCGTTTCTAATTTGTTTTTTTTCAAAGGACTAGAGAAATTTAAGAGGGCGGTACGGCAGTGTTTACTTCTGGCGGCGTCGCCGGCGTTGTCGTCCAACCTCGACACCTCCAGGAGCAGCGGCGTGTAAGCGAGCTGCACCGACCAAATTAAAACACCAACCCAGTTTCAGACACTGGATCGTATTCGTACGTGCCGCCCTCTGATCAGGATCCAGGAAAGAAATGATCCGTTCATATGCTCACCGTGAAATCCTCGGCGAGACCCAGCTATCCCCGAGGGCGACGCCTGCGAGCTTGATCTTGAGGTCGCCCGCACGGATAGCCCTCGCGACGGAGACGCCGAGCGTGGCGGCGTACTTGCCGCCGTAGACTCGGCGACGAGGAAGAGGGGGCTCCCTTGCTGCAGGGTGGGAAGCTCCTTGGCGAGCTCCTTGAGGAGTGTCGTGGCGTCCGTGGCCGCCTGCCAGTCCGTCGTCACCAGCAGGCTGTTGTCCTCCACGTAGCTGTACCCGACGCCGACCGGGTTGTCCTGCCATTAGCACGACAGTACGAGTACGACTCGGTTGGTATGTAGCAAAGCAACGAGCTAGGGCGAGAGGACGCGTGGGGTTCGGGCAGTAGGATACCACGAAGATGAGGTCGGCCTTCTGCAGCCACGTCGAGTTGCGGGGCTTCAGGTTCACGTCGAGCGGCCCGACCTCCATGAAATTGCCGATACCCACACCAGAGGCTCCCTGTGAAGAAGATGAAGACGATGCTCATGATTAGTTCTTGCTTGCTGGTGCACGTGAAGCTGCGAGGTCTGAGAGGAGGAGTACCGGGCCTCCCTGAAGCCATAGGACGGTAGGCCATGGCTTTGACGGCGTCGAAACTTGCTGGGGGCTCTTGTAGTACCACCAGAACAGGTGAGCCTCTGCAACGCACAAACAGAGTTTCAGAATTTTCACGCGGCCAGCAAGATAAAATAGGATCGAGACATGAGAAATGGAGGCGACAGGGGTGACGTTACTTGGCCGGACTTCGACGAACCCCCAGCGCTCCGTGCCGTCTGGGCTGCCGGTGGTGACTGAGGCGGCGGAGCTGGCGCGGAGCAGCGCTAGGCAGAGGAGGAGGGAGCAGAGCAAGAAGAGGTCGACCGTGCTTGTCCATTTCGAAGTGGGAGTGGCGAGTGGCTTCAGGCCGGTGTGAGTGCAAGTTGCACGTACTGTGGCCAGCAACGATCTAAATAGGCAGCGCCTTCGTCGTTCCATCCGTTATCCCACGCGTGGCGACGAGGTGTAGCCGTATAGGCAAAACAATGGTGTATGGATATCGACCCATCATCGCTCCCCCGCTTTCGGAGAATTTGTTTGCGGCTGTCGTGCATATCGGACGCCTCTCCGCACTCTCCACCGTTAGATCAACATTCTCCGCCGTTAGATCGGAAGGATAGCGCAATACTGCAACACAGCACATAATGCAATATGTTTATGAACTCTTCATTCTACCTATGACAAGAGTAAGGATATACATGACAATTGTTTTTAGGCAACACAATGGTGTATGGATATCGATCCATCATCGATCTCCTGTTTTCGCAGAATTTGTTTGTGATCGGACGTATTGGACTATCTGTCGCACATATCCGACATCTCCCCCAACTCTCCACCGCTACATTAGAAGGGCAGTGCAATACTGCAACACAACACAACATATCATGCAACATGGTTTGTGAAAGCCCCCCCCCCCCCCCCCCCCCCCAAATCTCTTCATTCTACCCATGACAAGAGCGAGGATATACATGAGAAGTGTTTTTACGCAACACAATGGTGTATGGACATGAAGCCATCATCGCTCTCCTATTTTCGCAGAATTTTCGACCGGATACGTGTCACGGCATATCGTACACATTGGGGTCCTCACACTCTACCGTTAGATTAAAAGGGTAGTGCAATACTGCAACACAACATCATGCAACACTATTTCTCCAACATAAAAAAATGAAGCCACACCATTAACTTTCCCGTAAAAAAAAGGAGCCACACCACAACCTCCATTTAAAACGCCCAAGACAACACACAAAAAAAAAACCCGCAAGATCGAAGAAGTGCACCAAAAAAACTCTTCACTCTACCCGACAAGAGCAAGAATAGACATGACAATTGCTGTTAAGAATAAGTATGACATTTTAGATAAAAGATGACTAAAAACTAAAAATATACAAGTAAAAATAAGGGCCTTTTGTCTGGGCTGTCTGTTTTGTCAAATGGCCGTGGTGGGAAAGTTGTTGTGCTGGGTTTCGCCCTTTGCTCACTTGGCTTGTTGTGTGGTTGTAAGATGAGTAATTGTGTAAAATACCATCCGAGAGTTATGTGAACGTATATTTGTTCTGATTTAAGTGCAAACTGATGTATATCCATCACAGTGAAGACGCACAAATATACATGCTAAAGATTTCATACAATATAGCCTTTTCTAATACATATCCATATCATTAGACTAAATAACATATCCATCACTAATGTTCATCTATACTTCATGTGCACCCTTGATAATGTTAGTTTTTGTTTATGTGACTTTTGTCGTTATTCTAATGTGGCGCCGGTTCTTATTTGTATTCCCTCCATTCCTAAATATAAGATGTTTTAGCCTTTTTCCAGATTCACATGTATCCACATGTATCTACACACGTTTTAGTGTGTATATTCTCTCATTTTGGTCCGTATCTAGTCAACATGTGAAACACCTAAAACATCTTATATTTAGGAACGGAGGGAGTAAACATTAATTTGACACCAAATCTAATTAATCGGTCTTTTTATTGCTAATTGTTACATGTATAACAATCTAATTTTCAGGTCTGAATTGCATGTGATTCACTTCAACGACTATTAAAGCCTAACATTTCCAAGGTACATGTATGAATCTATGAATACAGCAACATATTGCCTTATTCACAAGAAGACACCTACACATATCCAACAAGAAAATGTTACATAACAACAATGTCATGTGTATGGTATACCGGTATGCATCCATTTGCACTTGCAATTCACAAAACCATTGTAGGGGGGCTCAGACGGAAGGAGTGTTGACCAAATCTGTCTCGAGCAGCGGGAAGAGTCGAGCAATGGTGGAACCTGGATAGGGGAAGAGGATCTCAGATGGAGCCAACACAAATGATTTTGAATGGAGCGACGCTCGAATGGAGGGAAGGCAATCGGGCAAATCTCGGACAAAGGGACGAGAACTTGGTCGAAGCTGCGAGGGGCTGCATTCGCTACAGAGCGGTAGACGAGGGGTGGTCGAGGACCGTCTGGATTTTGGGGAGGACAAAATAGGAGATCCTGGTCACCGATAAGGCAGAGACAGGCATGACACGGGAGCCTGACGCTGATCAAGGAGGCGGCGGTAGAACCCTAGCTAGATCTTCGATGCGCGCTCGTGGACATGTGTTTGATTCCTTTGGTCTCCGAGCTTGAGCGAGGACAGAGACATTGGGGACGATCCAGGAAATGGAAGGCCAGAGAATGTTTTTATGACTTAAATTATATAGCGTCGAAGGAAATGTGATATACCGGTTTGTTTTCAGCTAAACAATCCTCGGGAAGCACCCCAAACAGTGATTCACTCGTCGAGTGTGTTTTCAATGGTTTTTTCAAAGAGACTCGGCTCCATAGTCAAATTGAAAGGGCATGGAACCCGCATATGTGGTTTTGGTAAGTAATAACAATACGTATGGACTAATGGTTTCACTGAGCTATATTTGAAGGCCTTTTCCACCATGTGTTCAATTCAAAGTTGAATGACATGGAGATATATATATATACTTCAAGTTTTGGCACCAAAGTCATTGATGTGAAGAATGAATATGATATGAGCTCTTGTGTGGAATTTCAAACTAAGCCATGCTCTACCCTGTCTGTTAAGCCACGGAGGATCAAGATATTGGGAGTTTGATTACAAGAGAAGAATACAAGATATGGCTCTAAATCGAGGTTATGATGGACTCATGTGTTGAGTCATAGTTCACCAAGGCTTGGAGCATGCAAGCAAGCAAAAAAACATTATTTATCTAAAGAGATTGTGATAGAGCATGGAGAAAATCAAGTGATGACAAGGATGGTGATGAAGGTGTGATCCAAAGTTTGGTCATGATAGGGTTGAGACAATGGCGAGCATGTCTTGAAGATATGAAGATTGTGTAAATATTCATATTCATGTTCAAGATATCATCATAATGACAAGATAATTAAGAAAGCAGGTTGATCAAGACAAAGTGTGAAGACTGGATTCAACTTGATCAACACACAAAACATAGATGGTGTACCAAGTGGGATCAACTGATCTCGTGATATAATAAGTAATTATAAATTATGCTTTGTGAACCAACCCATGTTATATGTGTTTGATGTTTATATATGGGGTAGGTATGTTTTTATTGGTTTGCATCAAAAGGAATATTTCACATAGCCGATTAAAGGATGACATGCAGTTTGATCGTAATCAAGATTGAGAAATGCAAGTTCAAGATGAATATGTCGAAGAGAGCATATACTTGAACCTTCCCATACATTTAATGGTAATGGATACGTATGTTTAAGATGTGCCTAACTGAGACCATATCATAATGGAGTATGGGGGAACTATTTGCAATCTTCACCAAGCAATCACAATCAAAGAACCGACTTGAGGAGGGCATGGTCGTCATCATTTAAGTCAAACGAAATATCGCAAGGCAAAGGCAGGGAACGTATCACGTGAAAAGGTACAGATTCTGCAAATCTAAAAATCGCAACCGACGCTGTTAGATCATGTACCAACCGTAGATTTTGGACCCCCCACCCCACCTTCGGCTGTTTTGCAAAAAGCCCCTAAATCACATCACCTTCCCACTCTCTCGTCCCCCCTAGTTCTCCCTCCCAAAAACAACACATTGCTCATTCTCTCTCTGTTGCTGCGAAGTTGTCAGCGAGACGGAACATCGGCGTAGGAACGCGGATCGTGTCTGGTGCGGTGGTACAAGGTTGCGCGGTGCCACCCGACGAGTCAGATCGGAAGCATCGTATTCGTGAGCTCGACCTGCGCGGCTTCGCCCACCGTGGCCTGTGCTGGATCTGACGCCCTGGGCATGGTTCTTCTCCACTAGAGCAGCGCCATGGGATGATTTTGTCCAGATCAAGCTCTGTGCATATGCAGATTCAATTTGATTCAGGATCCAAATTGCTGGCTTCTTTTGGTAATGAACTTTGTGTTTTGAATTTTGGTTCCGATTAATTCGGCTTCTAATTTTCAGGTTTGGTCAAAATTATCATGATTTTTATTTCTGAGTTTCATGGTCTGTACCACACTACGAGTACGACTTGCTTATTCTACTGATCCACGACCCAAGTGTGAACAGGCGCAAGGGTGTAGTTGTTAGAATGTATCTTCGCTCCTGGGTTTTCTGCATATACATGTGGACATGTTGTGGTGGGAGCAAGTGTAACATCTGGCCGTCGGTACACCATCATCCAGTGGTAAATGTCCAAAATTTTCAGATTTTCAGGAAGCAGTCTGTTTTCACCTGATATGTCTCTGGCAAATATGACCATGATAGATTTTCTATTTTACCACTCTCAAAGTTGTTAGGATCAATAGCCATGCTATCAGAGTGCCTTTTAGGTGGATAGTTTGATCACATCGTTCATAAAGAGGTTGCTATTTGGAGTTTCTCCATGTGAGTTTTTCGACCTTGTTTTTATCTTTATAACAAGCTGAAATTTATAAAAAATAGATTTCGTATGAAACATTTGTCACGTTTTTGTTGCTGAATGATTTTGCCGATTCATCATTTATAGAGAGGTCAACCATTCTAATGTGGCTTTATCATCCTTTGTTTTTATTTGATTTTTATCCATGTGAGAATTAAGAGAGCTTGTTCTCAATTTCCAGATAAGGCTAAGTTCATAAAAATGAAATTCGGATGCAAACCGTTTTTTTCTATACGAGTGGTTTTTTATGTTCGGTTTTTAGTCTGGAACGGGATTCCGAATGAATTCCAGCTATAGACCGGGTTGAATCTGGACGATTCCAGTAGCTTCTAAAATGACCCGGTACAGATTCCGAATTCTAGTTTTTTTTAGCGGAAATTCCGAATTATAGTCGACAATCCACTCCGGGTTTTCATTTCCTTGTTTTGAGGGTTTATACTCCCCCGACCTGGGCTTGCTAGGCATTGGGCTGTGGGCCCTTGAAATTTGGGGCTCTGTGCGGCCGCTCTGGTCGCACATGCTGAGCGCTCTGGCCGCACATGCTGAGCGCCGGCCTGCTTGTTCTGCCGCTTAAATCCATCTCCAACCCCCCGGACGCGGAGGCCCTGCTCGGCGGCGAGGGAGAGCTCGATGTGGCGGACGCGGAGCACGTGAGCGGCCTGGTGGGAGGCGTCGCGCCGCTCATCTTCCTCTCCAACAGCTCCTCACCGCGTCGCACCGCCGCCGGATTCGCCGCCGCTGCCGCCATTTTCTGTGCTCGCTGCGTAGGAGCAGGAGCGGCTGGGAATCTGGTAATGCTACTGGGCCCTCGCGCTCTCCCTGGCATCCGAGGAGGGCCTCTACTCCCCCGACCGCCTCCTCATCGTAACAACCGTTACCTTTTCTTCCTTCCTCCGCCCCTGTTCTTTCACTTGATGTTCAAAATTTCTTTTCTCGTGCTTCTGCACGTTTGTAATAACTGATACGCTGGTTTTCCCAGTGGGATTTGTTCCATGCTTTCAATAAAAAGCAGGGCCGTTGGGGCCTTTTCTCGGGTTTCTTTTGTTTATTCCTCCGGGGTTTAATTGCTCCAGATGGAACTGGCTGCTCTGCTGCACGACATCTGTAAGTCGCCATAGACCATACTGCTTCATTTTTTTTTTCGTTTACTGATTCGGCCGAGCTGATTAGCTCTTGATGTGCACAACTGATGGGGAACGCCCATTTTTCGGTTACCTCTGTTCCTGCAGGGCTGCAGGAGATTACAAGTACACAAAGTAAAAGAACTTCTTATTTGCTACATTATTAAGTTCGTCCTTTCTATCTTGAAGAGTGAGAGGAAGTTGAATCAGAGTTAGCTAAACCACTGACCGTACTGTTGTTGAGGAGTGTTATGTGCTTGGTAAGTGAATCTGATGGGAGTAATGGACAAGGATAAAAAGGACGAGGACATAGGGAGGAAATAGTGGCGATTTTTACAGATGCATGAATTGTCCGAGTTTGTGCATATTTAGATGAATTGTTATACATATTTGAACAAGAAGCAACTTCGTTTAATCGGCCTGTAATTGATTGTTGCTAGAGCTCACTTGGATCACAATATTTGTTCAAATCGAAATTCCTTTTATAGACTTTTTGAAATACAAACACAAGCGTCTGCATGTGGCTCATTTGTCATGTTTTTTCTTTGTGCATGAGCCCTTATTATATCTTTGCATGATCAGTTGTCCATTTTTTATGCAATAGAAAAAGAAAATCCCCGTTGTACCATTTCAAAAATTATCAGTTTTGTTCGTTACTTGATCTGAATAACCATTAGTAGTGCTTGATGTGTCCAGGTATTTCTGAAATATCTTTGCACAAGGTTGTGTTACTCTTGCACCCATAATCTTAACTGCAGGATTCAGAAATGAGGTTTCAAAGAAGCTTAAGGCTGAGCCCATTCTTGGGGTTGCAGTTGTGCAAGATGCAGATCATTTGGATGCAATTTGCGCGATTGATAAACACTGCTCAACTATAATTTATGAACCAGTTCTGCATAGAGTTTCTTTAATAATTCTAAAACCATATGGAGCTCTGGTTATACACATTCATTCTGCAAGTCCAGTCTTGTGTTTGTCTTTATTTCACTTATGTTGTATTAAGTTCGCCGAATGATTGTCTCATCATTTGGTTTTGCCATACAGACTAGAACTTATTGCCAAGCCTACCATGTTTGTATCTCTGCAAGCAATAAAAACAAATATTATGTCTAGCTCCCTGGCACCCTACTGATAGATAAAACATTACTGATGGCATGCACATGTAACAAATGTGGATGTTCTCTGCATTATTCTATGTCTTAAGCCGGGCTAGCGGCAAGGCCGCTGAGGGCACTTGCTGCTCATCTGCCTCTGTTATGTGAGCCTGCATGTGTGGTAGTTGTGTTGCTGGGCTGAGGGGTCGTTTTGGGGTGCGGTGGAGAGGAGACAGGTGACCCTTGCTGTTCAGTGCGTCCACTCTTCGCCCTCCCGGTAGTGCCCACCCCAGGAACCAGCACTCCATGAGGAATCGCCTCACCCTTGCCTCCTCTGCCATCTAACCAGGGGATGTTTTTTTTTTTGCGAATATCTAACCAGGGGATGTTGGTGGTGGGCTTGCCATGGGGAGCGACAGCGACGACTTGGGCGTGAAGAGCGTGACAGACAGCTACCTTAAGGTTGAGTCCTGTCCATATTTTTTCATAGGTGGCGCAAAGGGCACCAGAAGAGGCAGCCATGGCGGGGGAGGTGAGGCACGGGGTAGCTGGGTTGGGAATGATGGTAGGCAGCACCTCCACAATCTTGACCACCGGCCACCTCGCCGGAGAAATCGAGCGGGAGCAATCTGTCGACGTACAGGTCGCATGCCGTCCTGTTTTTCTACAATTTTCTTATACTTTCTGTTCTTCGTGCTTTGTTTTAGCTTAGATGGCTGTTCTTCCTGAAAATTTAGTACAACAGGTGTGTATGTTGTCCTTTCCATTATGCGTGTGCTATCTAAGTTTAGCTTGCTCTGCATATTAATATCGTGTTGTATTTTTTGTATGTAGATGTCGTATTCCTAGCTACGCAGCGTCAATGCTGACACGCAGAACTGGCGTACTCATGTAAGGATTGGAAGTTTCTGGAGCATTTGGACGCGAAGAAGGACAACGAGCTCAATGGTGGATGAGAAGGTGAGCCGTTTGCAAGAGAGATGTTTGTGTAGCTTGGCTCTAGCATTTTGACACAGAACTCTGATTGCTGTATTTGCATTACCATGATAGACATCAAGGTTTCGGGTTTTCGTCCTTGAATGTATAGTGAGGCTAAAATAAACGAGCATTATATCATGGTTGTTGTAGCATCTTTTCTATACAAAATTTTCAAGTGTGCTGATGGTTTGATACCTTCTAAACCGAATGTAAAGAGTAGTATTATTATATCATGGTTTTTGTAGCTTCTTTTCAATACAAAATTTTGAAGTGTGCTGATGGTTTGATACCTTCTAAACTGAATGTAAAGAGTCGTGTTGTATATAGTTTGATGCATTGCTTCTTTTCTGTAGAAAATTATCGAAACCAAATGCAAAGAGTAGTCATTTATATATCTCGGTAGTACCTTTTGAGAGATTATAATCCATGGTTATATAGTATATAGATTACCGGATATTTTGATAAAAGAATCCAGAATGTACACTTACTGAACAAACATGTCTTTATATTTTTTCCATGCTACTTTAATTGTGGGGTTATAGGCAACTTTAAAATGATATATGCATGGGTTATATGCAATTTTTTCCTTCTAATTCCTCTCCTGGGAGTAGCATTTCCGGCCATCTAATGCCATGAATTGAATGGAGGTACGTAACTGCCATTCGGAACCAGAGCCATCTGTCCCCTGTTCCTTCTTCTACTGCATGTCTTCAGCTAACCATTCAATTTATTTTGCCTGCAACTCTGTAATGTGCGCCGTCTGTCACTCCAAAAATAGGGGCAGCTCACGGTAACTGCATCCCCAGAAGCCAACATTGCAGCCACTCGCACCAGCAATCGACAGATGATTATTGATATCGGTCGAGGCAATTAACCTCTTGTGTGGTGATCGATGTTCATTGCCTCTTCTTCATCTTCGTGATGGTCGATCGAGGTGCCATTTTGGTCTGTAGCAGCGGCTGATCGATCGGACTTACACGCGCGGCAGGCGGGGTATGTCGATGGCAAGCTATGCATGCCGACGCCCTTGCGAGTCTTGCAGCACTAGGGCGATGGCGGGCAGTGTGGTCGGTCAGCCGGTGGCGCCGGGGCAGAGGGTGACGGTCCTGACCATTGACGGTGGCGGAATTCGGGGCCTCATCCCAGGCACCATCCTCGCCTTCCTCGAAGCCAAGCTGCAGGAGTTGGACGGGCCGGACGCGCGGCTGGCGGACTACTTCGACTGCATCGCCGGGACGAGCACCGGCGGGCTCATCACCGCCATGCTGACTACACCCGGCCAGAACAGGCGCCCCATTTTCGCCGCAAAGGACATCAACGGCTTCTACCTTCATAACGGCCCATACATTTTTCCCCAAACGTGAGCCCCTGTCCCTCTCGTTCATTCTCATGGATCATTTATTTTAAACGAAACTGGTGATTAATTGATGAATTGTTAGCTCTGTCAGGAGGAGCGCACTCGCGGCTGTGATCGCGTCTTTGAGGCGGCCGCGGTACAGCGGCAAGTACCTGCATGGCAAGATCAGGAACATGCTGGGTGATACGAGGATGTGCGACACGCTCACCAACGTCATCATCCCCACCTTCGACGTCAGGCTCCTCCAGCCCATCATCTTCTCTACATACGACGTATGTCCGATAGTATATAAGGATCTGTGCGACCCATATATGCTCGATCAAACCGTCATCTGGCTGAAAACGTGGATTCGGCATGTAGGCCAGGAGCATGCCCCTGAAGAATGCGCTACTCGCCGATGTCTGCATCAGCACCTCTGCCGCTCCGACCTACCTCCCCGCCTACTACTTTCAGACCGAAGACGACAACGGCAAGACGCGCGAGTACAACCTCATCGACGGCGGCGTCGCGGCCAACAATCCGGTACGTAATTAAATGTCCGTCAGTGAGCTATTCAGATAGGTTGCCTGATCGCAAATGGCGTGAGTACCGACCAATTGGTTAACGATTTTCTGGTTGTGCGTGTGAGAGATGCAGACGATGGTTACGATGACGCAGATCACCAAGAAGATGCTTTGCAACGACAAGGAGGAGCTGTACCCGGTGAAGCCGTCCAACTGCGGCAAGTTCCTGGTTCTGTCCATCGGGACGGGCTCGACGTCCGACCAGGGGCTGTACAGCGCGAAGCAGTGCTCCCAGTGGGGCATCATCCGGTGGCTGCGCAACAAGGGCATGGCACCCATCATCGACATCTTCATGGCGGCCAGCTCCGACCTCGTGGACATCCACGCCGCGGTGCTCTTCCAGTCGCTGCACAGCGACGGCAACTACCTCCGCATCCAGGATAACTCGCTACGCGGCGCGGCAGCCACGGTGGACGCGGCGACGCCCGAGAACATGAGGGAGCTCATCCTGATCGGCGAGCGGATGTTGGCGCAGCGGGTGTCGAGGGTGAACGTGGAGACCGGGAGATACGAGGAGGTGCAGGGGGCCGGGAGCAACGCCGACGCGCTCGCCGGGTTTGCCAGGCAGCTCTCCCAGGAGAGGAGGACCAGGCTCGGGCGCCGGCGGGGGACTGCCGTGCGTGGTGCTGCCTGTTCGAGATCCAGCTGCTAACGTGTCAGCGACTGATGTAGTGCAGGTTAACAACGGTGCTGTTAGTGCTGGATAAACGCCATCTTTTTTAGAGAGCCTCAGCCATATCTCCCTCTTCAAAGCGAATTTCTCCCTTTGAACAGTTAAACGCTATCTTTTATAGGGGGAAATATGCAGGTTTTTGCTAGAATTTTTTTGAGAATCGTTTTTTTTTGGAACTTGTCATGCAGTTTGGCTGGACTCTATTGGATTTCTTATGGGCCTGTCTTAATATTTGCCTAAGAATATCGGCCCAATTAGTCCAATCTGAGGCTGCCACGGGCCGCACAAGACCAGATATACAAGAAAATAGTACTCCAGAGTTTTCTCCAGGTTCCAAAAAAAAACAGAGTAGAGTTTTTTCTCCTCTGTTAACAAAGATATGATACTAGCAAGAAACACTTTTGTCCATTTTAGGAGATGTCTCCTCTTAGTCATATATTTTCTAGTGTAATTCTAATTATTTTATACAGAATCATATAAACGTTAGTTGTTAGACATAATACTGCAACATAATCTATTGTATAACATCTTGCTGTGTCTCCTCTACGTGACGAGGAATGCATAAGAAAATACATATTATAAACCATAGTTCCTTAATGAAAGAGCGAGAAAGGAGGAGAAATAAGGAGGTCCAACAAGAGTACATATCTTTATTATGATAATCGTCTCTGTGTAACTTAGTCTAATTATTTTCCCCATACAGAACAATTCGACCTGCTACATAAAACCCCCATAGAGTCAAATGGCCTTTGTAAAAGAGTATATACATATATTTGAATTTTGTATCTATTAAATTTCTAGGCATCTTACATTTTGTTTGCCATATTTGTTCCATTATCTTCTCACACTAAGTTCATTGGTTGAAAAGAGCTAGCTTTCAAAAGTCGCTACTCTCAGCAGAGAATCTAAATTGAAATCCGTTTGACATAGGCCTTTGTTCTGACGAGACATCCAAATTGGATATACTATGACAAATGTTTCTCTACTGCATTTTAAACTAACGTTTCATGTGCTATTGGTAATGGATTTTCAAACTAATATTTTTATTTACTTTGGACGGTTGATCTACTACACTCTAGGGACTACATTTTTTGGATGTCGTGTACTGTATTTTGGAAATAATATAATTTTTCTATAGTCTACGTACTCTTCTCGATATAGTTGCTTTAACGGTGTATAGTCTACAATTCTCGATATAGTTGCTTTAAGAGTGAAAAACTATGTAAAAACTAAGTAAAATAATTATACGAGAAAATCTAGTACACAAATGAAGAGAAAAAAGAAAGAAAGAAATATAGTAGCCAATGGTATCGGCACTCTCATTCTTATACAACTACTCCCTCTGTCCCATAATATAAGATTTTATTACAACCAATATAATCTTATATTGGTTATAATAACATCTTATATTATGAGACAGAGGGAGTATTACACAATTTTACTAAATCTTAGTCTTATGTCTAAGTCACATTGGTGGGAAGAATCTAGATTAGAACATATGGCTTGATTGGCTTGGGCATAAGAAAAAAAACCAGTCGATTTAGGGGTATACCGACACATTAATTATAAGATTCTTAACTTGTGAACTTTATACCCGGGAGTCAATCGCTTCTTACATTATGATAATTAACATGCCACTTGTAAAGATACATCTCATAAGGCAGTACTGATTTGTTTAACTTGCATAATTGCCTTTTTTTGCTGGAGTATAATTGTAGAATGTTTATTCCTCTTTCCCAATTCGGATTTGTAGGGTGAATTTGTCGGATCATGAATTTAATATGGTAGTAGAATGACCAAGATGTCGAAAGTTCAATACCCGTGAGGGAGAGCATTGGAATATACCGCCCACAATTATTCATCTGTTCAACTGATGGGTGAATCTGCTAGAGGCATACAACTTGCAACTAAACATTCTTGATACAAAACCCAGTTAACAAAATAAATTATTGCGCCATGACTTGTTTCCGCTGCCTGTGTCATAATTAATTAATCGAATAAATAATTACGGTCTACCCTGCTACTACTAACCACGTCATTACTTTAAATTATGGATCATCGAGGTGAGAGTAAGTGTTGGCGTATAATGTCGGGTCCTTATCTTAGTTTGGACTTTTGGATACACTCAGTGACACCATTGAATTTTTTCTAACTGCAAAGAAGAAAAACAACCGTGGAAGCAAGACTTACAGCACGCGCATCAAATACAGCTTGGTATGAATGGTAGCAGAAAGCCTCAAACAGAAATCGTCAACAGAAATTGGAAAAGTAAAAAAAACACAAATTAACAGCTACAAACGTCCACAATACATACATGCGATAACAAAGGCGTCGTGCATGCACGCTGGCAATGCACATCCATATGTTCAGAACCTCCTCCCAGCTGGACCTTTCTTGTTAACGAAGGCATGCCCGATGCCTGGGCTGTGTCCCGGAT
Organism: Poa pratensis; assembly: GCA_947311845.1. Lineage (NCBI taxonomy): Eukaryota > Viridiplantae > Streptophyta > Magnoliopsida > Poales > Poaceae > Poa > Poa pratensis. The sequence goes on from CAMZMU010000066.1 coordinate 43,651,786, forward strand.
TGGACGGGCGGATGCCGTCGTCGACTATGGGGCCCTCGTCATCGCCGTGGACTTCCAAGGAGGGAGCCATGGCGCCCTCGGTGATCCCCTTGGTCGAGGCTTCACTGCCATGAGACAGCAAGTATCTCCCATGCATGGTAGATAAGAAGCTGCCATTGGGAATAGGCCTGCACTGAGAAGCCACGATCTGGGAGAAGAGAACCAGAGAAACTAGTAGTAGTGCACGAGTGCAGGTGTTATAGTTGTTTCTAGGTGCCATTTTGAGATTAGCTATAGAGGCAGAAGTACAACGAAGTTAGCTAGAGAGATCAGCTTGTCTTGGTTGCGCTTCTCACTGGGGCCTATATATATAGAGAGAGACTGTGCGGGGTTACATAGGTCTCAAGGTATGTTTAAATTAACCTAACTCAACGGATATACGTACCAACATTTTGTGCATTGTTATGGCAGATTACATGAGACCACCTTGTATCTAGTATATATCGTGTTTGAGAGCGTTTCTTGTGTTAGCTTTATCTACTTTCTTGGAAAACTTGTATTAGAGATGCAAGTGTGTCTCAATATTAGGCTACCCCTCTTCGACTACAACTTAGTTAAACAAATGAACTGGTTTGTCAAAATGATGTGATTTTGAAATCACATAATTCATTTGATTGAACTAAGTAGGGTCAAAGGTACCCGAATGATGACCCATTTGCATCTCTAACTTGTATCATTTGGCCCCTTTCCTTACTTTACTAACTGAAAATTGGGCCACAGTTTAAACAGTTCATCTAAAAATGGCAACCTCAACAGAATGTATGGGTACATTAATTAATAAATATGACCACAATGCACTGAGATGTTACTTGGAACTGATATCTTTCGTGGCTATAGTGCTTGATGATATTAATTGGTGATGCACTTATTTCTAACTGCGTAAACAACTTCCTCCCATCAAATGTAGGTCGCATGTAGATTGACATGCATGATCTTCAAGATGGTACTTTGACCACCATCTTAATTATGTCCAAATCTGTCACCTCATATAAAACTAAATTTTACATTGTAAAACTATATTTCTTGTAATATAAAATTGATGTTGAATGATACCACTTTCATTATAGATGATAACATTTAGCAATGTTTTATTGCTTTGTAACTCCCAGTTTAATGATCTATACCTTTTATTGGGGGTAGTAAAATTTATGGTTTGAAACTTTGAATATTTATGTTGTCGTTTATTAAACTATTGGTCATATTTCATCGCATCATATGGAGATGTTTTCTCTAGATCATTTTTCAGAATGAAAGAACCTTAATTTCTATTAATTATTATACATATGTTTATCCAACATCATGACTAATCAGTTACAAAACTTTTGCAGAACTGTGTGCACATTCACACGAATGTTCCCCACGGTCCGTGAGGTATATGATAAATCAAAGAGTTATCTGCACGATCTCCACTCAAGATCTACTGCAGTGGAGGAGGAACAAAACACAGATAGCACGAACTCTTAAATAATGACGCAAAATTTGAAATAGTGCCAAGAAGTTAACACTACGAATGATTCATAATCACTTAGTACAATAGAAATATAAACATATTTTAATATAAGTAAAATCTAAAATACACCAATGGAAAATCTCTACTCTCTTTTTCATGAAAATCTTCCGTAATTTTGTCGATCAAGACTTTTGAATTCCCAAATTAACTCTAAAGATAGATAATTTAATCGATGGTCCAAATCAAGGTATATAGAAGGTGTCCACACTGTAAATTAATCAACAATGACCTGATGGTATTCCCCTTTTTTTGATTCCCATATTTTTTTACCGTTCCATCCATACTTATGATTGTGGTCTCATTATCAAACTGACTTTCAATATGGACTATGAACCATAATTTATCCAATTCAGCAAACATGTTCTCACATCATTAAACAAAGATACTAATTGAGCTAGTACAATTATAGTGTTAGCCAGTAAAATATACATTACCGAAGAAGAACCATAAAACGTAATCTATTGCATACCTAATTACCTAGAGTTAGTTTCGGTCACCCCTCATAAGCTGACCAAAATACACTCAATCCCTTCTTAAATACCACACGTAGGACATTGTTTAGTGTCGGGTTTTGTTAGATTAAGAATTAGCTATTGCAAAGAGAAAGAATTTGTTTCCAACTAGACAAGATATAGTTCTTGTTTTCGGTTCACAATTGGTTTTGCGAAGCATTCACTAAAACAAGCATAACTTTCTCATACTCGTCTTTTACGTACCTTTCATGTGTGTGTGCGCGCGCATATATATGGTGCCGTCGGTGCGTTAGATGTGAGTGTACATCTTTGTAATCTCAGAAGAGAACGTAGAGAAAATACTATGTCTCCCTAAGAAGCTTGCAAGGCTTCAAACCTAAGAGATCCAACTACCTAAATAATCAGGCTCGGCCACCACAGCTATGATATGTACTCAGCTAAGCCTAGTTTTCCTCAAAATATGTCTGGTAGCATGTCCGAAGGGACATTTGTCTCCTACATTTTACAGCCTACACGACGGGTTAGTACAGAAAACAGCTGTATCAGTCATGTGCATGCATGGTTCTCAACCTTTTGGCCAACAGAATTTCACAATAGACTTGCTTTGGTTAATTATATGTTTCTGTCGGGGAGATCTTAAGGATATTCTAAGCTGATGCCCGATCTAAAGCAAAGCCCAGTATATATCAGTAATCAGTTCCGGAGGGGTGGGGAAGGACATAAAGAAGGTTAAGTAATTGGTTATTATATACAGTTAAGCTTTAGAATGAGCTACCCTTCAAAAAAAAAAAAAGCTTTAGAATGAGCTACACAAGAATATTCCCCTATGTATATCGCATATTCACATTACTGTGAGACGAATCATCAGTAGTTCCAGATGGAAAATTGTTTGATGCAGTATATGCAATATCATGTAACCTGAAATAAAAATAACTTCTGAATGAGAAAACTTCACGTTCAATTAGCAGGGTTTTTTTTCGAGTACAAATATACCCATATTTTTGGATAAAAATTGCAGGTCTATAGTAGGTTATATTATACACTACACTGATGTTCTTTTCCACACAATTCTTGGGAAATCTGTAGCGATAAAAGTAAATTAAAAAGCGTACGTTTTGGTGATCACTAGATGTAGAATATAAATATGAAATGCGACTACGATAACGACAGTTCAACCAGGCACCAGCAGCACATCGAGCAGAGAATCTTGAGGCTCAGCTGAACTAGAATCTCTTCCCAAAGGCCATGGACCCATGTGAATCTTGGAGATTCTCTGCACTCGCTGTGGAATGTTAACTTTTAAGTATATACTCACACTCTACAATACAGCTAGTTGGCACTTTGGCTGCCTTTGCTTTCCATGCTAATTAATTAAATGCGCCGTCAGGCCATCACACATGCGCATGCATTGCCCTTGGTGACCCTGAAGTGTCACTGTGTGGACTGAAGACGGCCTAGTTGGGGTATTTAGTAGGACCAAAACAAAGGTTGATGGCGGCTTAAGTGGCTCTTGGAACTGATTAGGGCCATCACTGACTTGGAGCAGACGAAGTTGGCAGACAGCCAGTGGATTCTCTCGCTGTGTCGTGGGAGCTGAATGCGTCCAAGTAGAGCAAATATATATAGCTACGTACGTACATGTAGAGCTGGCTACACCAGTTATATTGTGTTTATATATAGACTACCAAGGTAGTGGCGACTGTAATCATTCATTTGTAGGAACTTTTTTGCTTTTGGACTTAGTACCAGACTACCAACTGCTACTCTTATTCTAACTTGGAGTTGTACTTTGACCGGTTTGAAAAATATGTCGATGGGTGGACCCTAAAATAACCTTCCTAACTGCTCAATCAGGTTGAGTAAAATACTGTAGCAGCAGATCCTACGGGGCACTTGGGGCAGCTGGCCAGTGCATGCATGCTAATACTAGGGTAAATAGCTTTAGTTTATTTTTCTTTGTGGGTAACTAGAGGATGTAAGCATGTCTTCGACTGCGTCTAAACGTTCTGAACGTAAGCTGGGCCTGGGAGGTTTGACACTGGTGTTTCTCATTTAGGTGAAATATTTTTCAGTGGGAGGCGACGTTCCCATCGACAGCGAGGCGCATGTGATGACTTCGTCAATCTCAAGACCCAACCACCGGCTCAGTCTTTCGGATATGCTCATAGGGTAGGGTGTGCGTGCGTGCGTTCATAGCGGTGAGTGTGTGCACGTGTATGTGAACGTATGCGTTGTAGTGTGTTTTGCAACAAAAAAAAGTAAGCTGGGCCTGGACGCTAACATGCAAGGCCTTGAAACATAGCACAAGACATTGAAGTTTTTGCGTTAACATGTTAATAGGAAGAAATATAAGCTACAAAACAAAATCATTGTGTAGTTGCGTTGCAGGCGACCTAAAGAAGCATTATTTTCTTTTGAAATGGACCCTAAAGAAGCATAGACAAATGTTAAAAAAAAGAGAAGCATATACATGTTAACTTTATCAATGAGGAACCTGCATGTTCATCCACTAGTAGAAAACAGGGCTTCCATACAGCCCATTTGTCCCAGCTATAATTGGAACCGGGACTAATGGGGCCATTAGTCCCGGTTCGAACGGTCAGGGCGCCGGCCAGCACTTGTCCCGGTTCCTATGGAACCTTTAGTCCCGGTTGGTGGTAATACCAACTGGGACTAAAGGGTTGCGGCAGGCAGCCACACAGGTGGGGCCCAGCGCGAGCACCCATCTATCCAAGGGTTAGCAATTTCATCCTTTTTTCCGGCATTACAAGTTTAGCTCATTTCATTGCTACTTTAGCTCATTTCATTTTTCTAGTGCTAGCTAGGTGTTTGATGAAATGCCTAAGGTAGGGAGTTCATTTGTTTTATATGCAATTTGAGCTCAAATTAAAATATGATTTGTGTGTTTTAGTGCCGTCCCGTCCCCTTTCTCACCGCCGTCGATCGCCCGCGCCGCCCCGTCGCCGGCACCACCTTGGGGAGCCTCTTGTTCTTATTAAAAAACAAATTATTATCTATATGATTTACATAGTTACTTGTATAATTTTCTTACTTGTACGATTGTTTTTTATATGTATAGTGACATGGTTTTGATATCCGTCCCCGTCGGCCCTCGTCCGGTCTATGATTCAGATGTGGTATATTATCTTTTATAACTATTTATTTCATTTCGTGTTTATGACAATTATGTCGACCAACTTGACATAGATTTTTTATCTAGGAGGTAGTTGAACCGGAAATTCCTACCGACCCTCTTGTCGAGATGCTAAATTTATTTGAAAAAGAAAACAATGATTTGAAAGAAAAATTGAAAAGAAGTGAAGAAGAGAAGATGAAATTGCAGTTCGATCTTGCCGACGTCGTTGATGATCACAAGATCAAGATGGATGCAATGCGCTTGAATATTAGAAAGATTAGAAAATATGCCATTAATAAAGAGACTTGGTATCATTATGCTGTTGGATCAATAGTTACCTTAGTTGCGATTTTGATCGCATTTGTTGTTGGATTTAAATTCTTTAGATAGTTGTATGTTAGTTTCAATGTATGTTTTATGAGAACTATGTATTATATTTGGTCACTACTCTACTTTGGTTTTAATGTGATGAACTTGTATTAATTAATTTGGTCACAATTATATATTCATGATGTAGTGTAATGGTTTTTGATATATTTATATAATGCAGATGAGCCGGCAATGGATGTACGGCGCCCGACGCTGGCATGCATAATTTTCTCCGTGTAGCTGAGGCAAACAAGCCGCCGAATGGTTTTATTTCTTGTCCATGTAGTGTCTGTAAGAATATGAAGGATTACTCTATCTCAAAAACCCTTCATGTCCACCTGTTGCAGTCCGGTTTCATGTCTGGCTATAATTGTTGGACCAAGCACGGAGAAAAGGGGTTATAATGGAAGACAATGAAGAAGAAGAGGATGATGACAACTATCCTATGTTCCATGAACACGGTGGTACTACAATGGGGGAAGACGAAGCTGAAGAAGAGGCCATTGTTGATGAGCCCGATGATGATCTTCGTCGGGCCATTCTTGATGCACAGATAAACTGCGGAAGTGAAAACGAGAGGTTGAAGTTGGAGCGCATGTTAGAGGATCACAAAAAATTGTTGTACCCAAATTGCGAAGATGGCCAGAAAAAGCTGGGACCACACTGGAATTGCTGCAATGGAAGGCAGAGAATGGTCTATCTGACAAGGGATTTGAAAAGTTGCTGAAAATATTAAAAAAGATGCTTCCAAGGGATAACGTATTGCCCCCCAGTACGTACGAAGCAAAGAAGGTTGTCTGCCCTCTAGGATTAGAGGTGCACAAGATACATGCATGCATCAATGACTGCATCCTCTACCGCGGTGAGGAGTACGAGAATTTGAATGCATGCCCGGTATGCGGTGCATTGCGGTATAAGATCAGGCGAGATGACCCTGGTGATGTTGAGGGCGAGCCGCGCCCCAGGAAGAGGGTTCCTGCCAAGGTGATGTGGTATGCTCCTATAATACCACGGTTGAAACGTTTGTTCCAAAACAAAGAGCATGCCAAGTTATTGCGATGGCACAAAGAAGACCGTAAGAAAGACCTGATGCTGAGACACCCCGCTGATGGGTCGCAGTGGAGAAAAATCGACAGAGAGTTCTCGACCTTTGCACGTGACGCAAGGAACTTAAGGTTTGGTCTAAGTACAGATGGCTTTAATCCTTTTGGGGAGCAGAGCTCCAGTCATAGCACCTGGCCTGTGACTCTATGTATCTATAACCTTCCTCCTTGGTTGTGCATGAAACGAAAGTTCATTATGATGGCAGTGCTCATCCAAGGCCCGAAGCAACCCGGCAACGACATTGATGTGTACCTGAGGCCATTGGTTGAACTTTTACAGTTGTGGCGTGAAGAAGGTGTACGTGTGTGGGATGAGCACAAACAGGAGGAATTTGACCTACGAGCGGTTGTTTGTAACCATCAATGATTGGCTGCTCTTAGTAACATTTCAGGACAGTCAAACAAGGGATACAATGCATGCACTCACTGTTTAGGTGAGACTGAAAGTATATATTTAGGTAACAAGAATGTGTACCCGGGCATCGTCGATTTCTTCCAAACAAGCATCCCTTAAGAAAGAAAGGCAAGCATTTCAAAGGTGAGGCAGATCACCGGACGAAGCCTACAGCCCTACTGGTGATGATATATGGTATGGTCAAGGATTTAAAAGTAATCTTTGGAAAGGGTCCTGACGGACAATCTGTTCCGAATGACGCTGACGGACACGTACCCATGTGGAAGAAGAAATCTATATTTTGGGAGCTACCCTATTGGAAAATCCTAGAGGTTCGCTCTGCAATCGACGTGATGCACGTGACGAAAAATCTTTGCGTGAACCTGCTAAACTTCTTGGGCGTGTATGGAAGACGAAAGATACACCGAATCACGGCAGGACCACAACGTATGACGAACGAGACGGCCTGCATCCAGAGAAGTATCAAGGTCCTGCCAGCTACGCTCTTACCAAGAAGAGAAGGAAATCTTTTTTGAAGTCCTGAGCAGTATCAAGGTCCCGTCTGGCTTCTCGTCGAATATAAAGGGAATAATAAACATGGCAGAGAAAAAGTTCCAAAACCTAAAGTCTCATGACTGCCACGTGATTATGACACAATTACTTCCGGTTGCATTGAGGGGGCTTCTACCGGAAAATGTTCGAGTACCCATTGTGAAGCTATGTGCATTCCTCAATGCAATTTCTCAGAAGGTAATCAATCTAGAAACTCTACAAGTTTACAGAAGGATGTGGTCCAATGTCTTGTCAGCTTCGAGTTGGTGTTCCCACCATCCTTCTTCAATATTATGACGCACCTCATAGTTCACCTAGTCGAAGAGATTTCCATTCTCGGTCCTGTATTTCTACACAACATGTTCCCCTTTGAGAGGTTCATGGGAGTCTTAAAGAAATACGTTCATAACCGTGCTAGGCCAGAAGGAAGCATCTCCAAGGGCTATGGAACAGAGGAGGTCATTGAGTTTTGTGTTGACTTTATTCCTGACCTTAAGCCGATCGGTGTTCCTCAATCGCGCCATGAGGGGAGACTGCGTGGAAAAGGCACGCTAGGAAAGAAAGCAACAATATGTATGGACGGGCATTCTTTCACCAAGCACACTACACAGTTCTACAAAATTCCAGCTTGGTGGCTCCGTATATCGAGGAACACATGAATATTGTACGCTCAAAAACCCGGAGCAGCCTGACTCCTGGATAAAAGAACACATGGAGACTTTCGGCGGTTGGTTGCAAACACATCTCATTAATAACACCACTGTTGGAGAAGAGCTATACTTGTTGGCCAAGTCACCATCTTCGACTATATTGACTTTCCAAGGGTACGAGATAAATGGAATACATTTTACACGGCCGCCCAAGATAAAAAGAGCACCAACCAAAACAGTGGTGTCCGCTTTGATGCAACAAACAACAATGGGCAAAAGGACACATATTATGGTTACATAGAGGATATATGGGAACTTGACTATGGATCTGATTTTAAGGTCCCTTTGTTTCGGTGCAAATGGGTCAACCTGACAGGCGGGGTAAAGGTAGACCCGAAGTACGGAATGACAAAGTGGATCTCAACAATCTTGGGTACCACACCGAACCATTCGTCCTAGTCAATGACGTGGCTCAGGTTTTCTATGTGAAGGACATGTCTACCAGACCCAAAAAAAAAGAAAAGATAAGCAAGCGAATACATCATACGATGAGCCAAAGCGCCACATAGTTCTTTCGGGAAAAGAAACATCGTGGGAGTGGAGGACAAGACAGACATGTCAGAAGATTACAATAAGTTTGATGAAATTCCACCCTTCACAGTGAACACTGATCCAAGCATCGTGTTAAATGATGAAGATTGTCCATAGTTACAGCGCAATCAGAAGAAAGGGACACACACGAAAAAAAATTTATACCACAACACTAGATAGGGGGATGTTGTTGGTATTGTGTAATAATGTATTAAACCTTTTTGGTTCTGGTTCTATGAGACAGAGGACTCCATTTGTAATAATGTTTTCAAATATAGATATGATTTTTACAAATTTTTAGAAAATAATTTGACTTGATTTGGACAATTAAATCAATATATATAAATGAAATGAATGGATATAAAAGAAATCAAAAGATATGATTTTTACAAAATTTTAGAAAATAATTTGACTTGATTTGGACAATTAAATCAATAGATATAAAAGAAATCAGAAAAAAGAAAAAGGAATGAGAACAAAAAAAAAATCTATTTCAAAAGCCCATTTAGTCCCGGTTGGCAATGCCAACCGGGACTAAAGGTTCGATTAGCGCGCACTATTTTCAGCGGCGGCCCAAAACAACCTTTAGTCCCGGTTCCTGCCATGAACCGGTACTAAAGGACCTTTAGTCCCTGTTGGTGGCTGGAACCGGGACTAAAGGTGCTCTGTTTATATTCCCACTCCCCATTCGATCAGTTCCATCGACGCGCAGTTGCAATCCACCGGCGAAGCCCTGCTCGATCTCCGGCGTGGCTCCCTCACCCCGGCTGCGCTCGCCCCGGCCTCTCACCGGCGCGGCTCCAACCCTCTCTCCATCTGCCCGAGCCGCCGTCCGGCCGCCCAAGCTCGCCATCCGCGCCCGAGCCGCCGCCGGCTTCGGACGTTTCCGCAGCGAGCTCGCCGTCCCCTAGGTCAGACTGCCTTCGGCGCCCCTCTCCTCCTTCCCCAAGCGCCGCCCGTCTCCCGTACGCCCAGGCGCCGCCCGAGCTCGCCGTCCGGCTGCCCAAGCTCGCCATCCGCGCCCGAGCCGCCGCCGCCCCTCAACTCCGGCCGCCCCCGGCTTCGGACGCCACCGCAACGAGCTCGCCGTCCCCTAGGTCAGACTGCCGCCGGCGCCCCTTTCCTCCTTCACCTCCGATTTTTAGCATTTTTATACAAACAAGTATCAATTTTTAGCATTTTTAGCAATTTTTTAGTAATTTTAGAATTAATTGTATAGGTGTTTGATGAATTGCTACTGCCAAAAATCATGTTAGTGTTAGTTCTAGCAATTTTTTTGTTGAACTTTAACAATTATGCAACTTTTGTTATAAATAATTTGTTGCCCATTTAACAATTATGCAAATTTTTGTGTATAATTTGTTGCCCATTTTAAACAATCAGGAATTGCTACTGACAATAATTCGTTGAACTTTAACTTTTAGTCATTTTTAACATTGTTTAAATTTTGTGTATGAAAATTGTTAAATGACACTTTAAAAATTATGCAAATTTTCGTGTATAATTTGTTGCCCATTTTAAACAATCATGAATTGCTACTGCTAATAATTTATTGAACTTTAACTTTTAGCCATTTTTAACATTGTTTAAAATTTGTGTATGAAAATTGTTAAATGACACTTTAACAATTATGCAAATTTTTGTGTATAATTTGTTGCCCATTTTAAACAATCATGAATTGCTACTGCCAATAATTTGTTGAACTTTAACTTTTAGCCATTTTTAACATTGTTTAAAATTTGTGTATGAAAATTGTTAAATGACACTTTAACAATTATGCAAATTTTTGTGTATAATTTGTTGCCCATTTTTAGCAATCATGAATTGCTACTGCCAATAATTTGTTGAACTTTAACTTTTAGCCATTTTTAACATTATGCACTTTTTTGTAGTAGAATTTTTTGTAAGCACTTTGCATATTTAGGTGACATGTGACCAAAATTGAAAGGATATATAATTGATTGCAGGGACACTGAGCCATGGACGCCCCCGGCAGAGACGAGGAGGGTGAAGACCGAATCTATCAGATTATATTTGAGAGTGCCCGTGGAGAAGATGCCGGTGTAGAAGATGATGATTTCAGCTCACAATTTCTGAACGACTCCGGTGAGGGAGTTCAGGTAGAAGCAGAAGAAAGAAGAGACGAGGAAGTGCCCTTAACAAACTCCGGCGAGGTATATATATTAAGCCTCCGTTGATCACTAGATGCATTAATTGATTTGTATTGCATTTATTAACGAATCATTTTTCTTTTAGCCCTCCGGATCGAGCAAATCATTAGCTGCTAAAAGGACGAAACGAGGCCCGACCAAAAAGTTGGCCGATGGTGCAAGGATATCGATCGACAAAGTTGGTGATGATGGCGAACCACTGGAACCCACAGAGAGCCGCCGTAAATTTATAAATCAATGCGGAGTTCTTGTTAGGGACCTGGTCCCGATCATCCTTGAAGAATGGCATAAGCCGAAGGACGACAACAATGGAGCTAGTTATGTCGACGAAAGAAGAATTTTTTTGCTTTGGGAGACGCTCTTGACACATGTCAACCTACCGCCAGGTCTCACAGATGACAAGAAGGAGAAAGTCAAGCAGTGAACTTTTAAGAAGATGGCCACACAATTCTAGAGCTGGAAGAAAACATTATGGAGAAATTATGTATCAGCGAAGAAACAAGATCCAGATTTCACTGGACCACTAGTGAAGATAAAACATGACTGGCCCGCATTTGTGAAGATAAAAGAATCGGATGCCGCTGTGGCCCGATCGGAAATAAATAAGGCAAATGCTGCGAAGAAGACATATCACCATACTTTGGGGACACGTGGCTACAAGACTGCCGTGCCTAAGTGGGAAGCCTTTGAAGCAGCACTGCGTGATAAAGGGATCATTCCATAGACAGCGAACTGGCTCGAGAGGTCCAAGTACTGGTTGTTCGCGCATGGGGCAGGGTTGGACCCACAGACAGGCAAGATTGTTGCAAAGGGAAAATGGAAGGAAAAAGTTGAAAAAAAAACACCAAAGAGCTTGAGGACGCAATAGACAAAGTTCGAAAGGGAGAGTACGTGCCCGACAGAGAGAACGACGAGCTGACACTCGCCCTCGGGAATCCTGAACACATTGGACGAGTACGAGGCTATGGACCCGGTGTTTCGTGGAAGCAAGGGTTTGCGGATTACGCTGATAGTTATAGAAGCCGTCAGAGAAAGAAGAAGAAGATGGAGTTAGACCGGTTATCAGAATTGGAACGCAAGGTGCAGCGGCAGCAGGAGCAACTGGACTCAATTAGTCAGCAAAGGGCATCTCAGCAGCAGCAGCTAGAAGGTTATGAAGTCGATGCCATCCCATCTGATCAGCGGAAAAACAGCGTGGGTTCCACGCAGCTAGAAAATTCTGCATTCGAACCGCCGGTGGCTCACTACCCCGTGGATGATGTCACGGAGAAGACAGACTGTGAGCTACATATGTCAATGAAGAACATATCCTTCAAGGTGGCGGTCGGCTATGCTTTACCAAATCAACCTGGAGCAACCTACCATCTCGGTGGGATTCCAGCTGGCTGTGCTCGTGTCGGGGTGGATCAAATTATGCCGGGATTTGAGACACTGGAGCTTGACATTCCTGGAGGTGACGACGAGAAGACACTTGGAGAAGTCAAGCGTGGTATCGTTCTATGGAACAAGAAATACATCGTGTTTCCAGACTTGGTGCCAAGGCCACCGACTTTTCTGAGTAGCAATCCACCACCTCAAAGTCCATCCCACCCTGCCGATTTGGAGCCCAGCCCGAGTCCATCGCCCGCGCCGTCCCGTCAGCCGATTGCGCCCACTACTAAGTCGATAAAGCGGAAGCTGCAATACCCGTCGACTAGTACTACTCAGAAGAAAGGTGCAAATAAGAAAACCAAGATCGTCAAGGCTCCTGAAAAGTTATCTTACGACAAGACTCCTGAGGAACTCGTCGAGAGCGTGGCTGCCGATGTCAAAAGACAACTTTGTCTGAAACGGCCCGAGCCAAAGGAGATACTACCTCTGGAAACTGTTTTGAAAGTTGTGAGAAATCTATCGACGGGACCGCCACAGCCGCCTGATTTGCCAGATGACTATGTCCGCTGTATTGAGAAAACATATAGTCAACAGAAGGAGGAGGAGGCGGCGGCATATAAGCTAAAGAGGGAGCAGGAGCGGATGGCAAAAAGCGGGAAACAAGTGGCCCAGCTCGGAGAACAGGCAAATCAGTCGATCCCCTCGCTCAAGGTGATGCCCGACGTACAACACGACACTGGTCGCACAGGCGACACTGGTCACCCCATAGCTGATCAGTATGCATGGAGATATGTCCACGGGCAGTCCCTGGTCAGACCTGAGGCGGTCAAGTGTCTACCAATACAAATGTGCCAATTGCATCAGTGGTACATAAAAGACGCAAAGGACGGGCAAGACCACCTCTGGGTGGCATATAAGAAAGAGCATTACTTCAAGGCGGACGCGATGTTTGTTGAGTTTTCTAAAAAAATTCAGTTATTCAATCAAGACGCCCTCGACAAAGCCCTTGTCAGTTGCTATTGTTTGTAAGTGATTTATTTCTGTAATTTAAGTCTCTAGCTCAGCTCGTTCATTGCCTGTAATTATCTCACTATATTCTTTTGTATGCTATTATGCAGAATGAAGATTCTTGAATGCAGAAGAGCCCACATCTATGACACTGGGTTCGTTGACCCATATTTCAATCATGAAGTTACCATAAATAACCATCCCGAGGACACAGAGAAAAACTTGCTCCGGTTTTTAGTGAAACAAAATCACTGCGAAGAAATACTTTTTCCTTACAACTTCCAGTGAGTGTTACTGTCTTCTACACATTCTATTTTGCTTACTCGATGTTTAGTGTAATCGATGAGTTATGTATGCATGTGTATATAAACGTGCGCAGATTCCACTGGATTCTGCTAATCATTAGAGTTGACGAAGGAGTCGTTGAAGTCATGGACTCATTAAGGAAAGATATGGACAAGTACCTCAGCTTGCAAGAATTGCTCCAGAGGTAATTTCAATCATTATCGCTCTATATCGACCTTTATTCATTTTCTTTTACAAGAATTCGTTCATTTTCTGATATCAAGTAATTAATAACTCTTTATTCATTTTCTTTTTGTCGGGCAGGGTTTGGAAACGGTTCATCGAGAAGGTTCCAGGGGATTGGAAACCGGATCTGCATTTTTATACCACCAATGTAAGTAGTACTATATATCTAGGTCCGTACAACTCTTTAATTCTAGTTTCAATACCATTATCATGCTTGATTATTATTTGATTGAATTCTATTCTTTGTAAAGTATTGTCTGAGGCAGGAACATGGGACTAATTTATGTGCATACTACGTTTGCGAGTTCATGCGCCTGACGATCAGTGAGCGAAAAAGAGATCTAAGACAAATTAGAGTACGTAAATACTATTCACAATTTATTTTATAACCATCAATTGTGTTGAGTTCCATTCATAATTTATTTTATGATGATTTCATATATACACACACAACTCACATATTCATATTGATCTAGATGGAAGAGATGCGGGACAAGCTCATACCAACGAACCGCATAAAAGAAATTCAAGAGGAATTGGCGGCATTTTTGGTTACGGAGGTCATACCGGAAAGGGGAGAATTTCATTCCGGCTAATGCCTCCATGTAATTTGATCATCTCCATGTAATTAAATAGATACCAAATTATATGTGTATATATATGCATCAACGTGATCTCCATGTAGTATGAACATTATGTATACGAAAACTTGTTTTTGGCGCATCAACGTGATCTCCATACGAAAAGAATGGAAAACACAAAATCCGAAACCGTAAACCTCTCTGAAACCCCAACCCCCTAAACTCTAAATTAAGCCTATATAAATTGAAAAAAAAAGCAGAAACCTTTAGTCCTGGTTGGTCTTACCAACCGGGACTAAAGGTCCTCCACCCCGCGTGCTCCGCCATGCCCACGTGGAGGGCCATTTAGTCCCGGTTCGTGGCCAACCGGGACTAAAGAGTGGGGGGGGGGGGGGGGGGGGGGGGGGGGACTTTAGTCCCGATTTGCTCGTCCCGGTTGGCAAACCGAGACTAGAGGCCCTCTAGAACCAGGACTAGAGCCCCTTTTTCCACTAGTGATCACTAGCGGAGCAGAGAATCTTGGTAACTCGTTATCTATTGGTTATGACATATTTGCATATAAACAACTTTATATTTACCGATATAAGCTATGCTACCTTAGAGATGTTTCATGAAAAAAATTCATTGAGGTTTCACACGTTTTTTAAAACAGACATGCGCACAAACGTTTCGTTCGTTAAAGTGAAACATATTTTTCATCAAGGTTTTCACAACCTGTTTCACAAACTTTTCAAGCGGGCCAGGTCACTCAAAAGTGAAATAGACTATATTATGAAACTTGGAACGAGACATCTCTAGTGATGGACCCTGGGTTGATTTTGATTGATGTCAAGGGTTTTGTTGTGAGTGCTTCCTAAATGTTTCTTACCACGTGAAGGACCCTCACGGATGAACGGGGTATGTCAGGATCCCGGTGATCTGAGGAGCCAGGATCAGCCAGAACATGATTTTGGGGAGATTTGGTAGATAAACTAGGAAAATTGCTAGAGTAAACTAAGATAAAACTGTAAGGAGATAAATTTAGGGTGTCATTTCTTGGTTGATTGCAACCGGATACAAGATAGCCTTATATAGACCTGGCTAATTACTAGATGCCAACTTATGTGGAATACCTAATATGCTCTCGCAGCTACTAACTGGCTCTTACCTACCAATATTAGTCCCTCACATGCCCATACTAGTCTCCCTCACAGAGTCACGGCCTCACAGGGTATCATCACCGGACATCCAATCCTCCAACGCTGTCATATACTCCCTCCGTTCTAAAATAGATGATTTCCATTTGTCCACATACACATGTATCTATACATGTAACATGTCTAAATACATCCACATTTGAAGAAAAGGAAGTCATCTAATTTGGAACGGAGGGAGTATATATATAGGATTGTATCTGAACGTACACCTAACGCTACACTGGAGAAGTGGAGAAACTAACTTGCAAGCGACGGACGACCTAGGGGAATGAAGCTGTATGCGTGCTTATACAAACATGGTGGCCGTCGGCCTGATGGAACGAACATGCAGCGCAGAGAATGTGGTTGTATTCAATCTGTGTACTCTGTATGTGGTTGAATGGTGAATAGATGCGGGTGTTGGTTGTGTCAAAAAAAACATGCAGCGCAGAGACCTGGTGGCGCGCTCTTGGGCCGCTAGCTAGCTCCGATCCCGGCCGCCGTAGCGTGAACATGCGCACGTGAAACTAGCATGCATGCGCGCCCCTTCGATCACTTTGGAGTTTGGAATTGCGCGCAGCATGTGCGTAGATGCATGTGCATGCCGCCACCTCCCCCGTGGGAATATTCGACGCTGGAACTGTGCTTAGCTTAAGTACTTACTTTGCGCTTAATCTAGTTTCTCACTGCCCTCCTCCACTGGACAGATTTCGTATGATACTACTCCAGCCGACATTTCGTCCGGGTTCCTTCTGTTCAGCTGTCACGCCCCAACTTGATTCACAGCTCAACAACCCAAAGGACTTCACGTACGTAGGGCCTCTTTGCTTTACAAAACTGTAATAGACCATTTTTATTGCATAGTTTTAGAACAAGTTTACAACAAAGTCTAAGAGGACATAACCAACACCAAATGCCTATGTCCTCTTCAATGCTATAGACGATCGTAATTGGGATGAAATACTCCAGTGTTTGGTCATACCATGTAGAAAACCAAAAAGTCACTTTAGCTCCCGAGTTCCAATTATCTCTTTATGTAAAAAAAAATCAAAAAACATTTCTAAGTTTTTCTAAAAATTAAAACAATCCTGGATGTTGCCAACGATGCATCCTACGAGCATGCAAAATCACAATGTGATTTTTTTTTTTGTATTATGGGCTACACAAAAATGATAAATATTATATATTTTGGAGATTCGAAAGTGTGTACTTATACTCAGATCCACACATTGGTCATTTTTATGTAGCTCAAAATATAAAGTATTTCAAACTGAAATTTTACATGTTTGTGGGATACATCATTGACAATATGTGGGAATTTGTTTTTCAGATTTTCTAAAACTTGTAAATTTTATTTTTGACTTTAAAAAAAAAATAAAGGGATTACTGAAGGAGTCAAGATCTCCACTCATAGAAAACAAGGCAGTGTATAATGAAAAGGAGGTGACCATGGACATAACACATTGAAAGTATAGAATAATTGTGTTTAGGAAATTTTGATAAGTTAAAGGAGATCTATATATATATTCTAAAGTAGAGAGAATTAATGCTCAATACATTTTGACTAAATTTCCTTTTATCTAATCCTCCTTCACGTCAAGCAGGACAGTG
The DNA here is from genome assembly GCA_947311845.1 of Poa pratensis. Classification (NCBI taxonomy): domain Eukaryota; kingdom Viridiplantae; phylum Streptophyta; class Magnoliopsida; order Poales; family Poaceae; genus Poa; species Poa pratensis. The sequence goes on from CAMZMU010000066.1 coordinate 43,669,051, forward strand.
TAACTGCAACTCACATATTGTGGTGTGCTCCCACATGCATATTCTGTGAAGTATTATGTACTAGTGTGCATATGCCATGTATTAGATCCTTTGGCGCCGTGTGGTAGGTATCTAGCTAGTCTCCTATAAATAGATGCACCGAGCACAGTAAGGGTTGCACATCCATCGATCAATAGCTAGCTAACTAAATTGAATTAGTCTTTGGCCAGCTCTCTGTAGTTCGTCTCAGCTCGCTAGCTCTTTGCTCGCTGCCCTTTCTTCTGGTGAAAGAATGGCCATGACCATGAACAATATCAGCAAAGTTATTCTCCTCTCTGTGTTAATCCTTTCCTCTCAATTCATGTTTTCTCACGGCACAACTCGGACGCAAGGAATGGTCGATGGCACGATCACTCCTACACAAGGCGAAGGCTTTGCGGGGGCGACCGACGACATTCGCCCCTCGAACCCGGGCCACAGCCCAGGTATCGGCCATGCATTCGTCAACAACAAGCTTGGGAGAAGGCTGCTTGCAGATGCTCGTTGCTGATAATCAGTGATGGGTTTCCTCGACCCATGATGTATTTACACGCGCTTTTGTTGGTGGTTAGTTTTAAATTAATTCGTTCAGCGTTTGTCCTGTTTAATTTGAGCTCCAGATGTGCTAATTTGCTTGTTTCCCAACCATAGTGTATTGGACGAAAATTAAGGAAAAACTTGTGATGTTCCTTTCAATATTGCGTTTGAAATCTCTTGCATCATATTGTGCTGTTATGATGTTATCGTCTTGCGTCTATATAATATAGTGCCAATGTAACTACCACTTTATGTCTGTGGTCTATGCACGCTATTCCGTACACATAGGTACGTCGTGGTCGAACACTTACATGCGTGCACGCCTGACATATAGTACATGCAGGTATTGTGTCTCAAGATAAACACAGCGTACCTACGGACGCGGTTCCGTGTACTATGGAGCCTAGCAAGTGATAGTTCGGACCATAATCATATATACCTTGTGAGAAAGTGAGGCAAGAGAATCCCCAGCCGACATAAATACTTGTATAAAAAGAGTAAATTTGAGGGGAAATGGAGTCATTTTTCCTTTTATATACCACAATTTTTTTATAGATAGGAATCCATTTTTATTTTACCAAAAAAATTAGCATATAAGTACAGATATATGTATATATCCAATAGAATCCGTTTCAAACTGTATTTAAAACTGTGAAATATAAATAAATATAATTAAATGGGATCCACCATGATGTGGACATGTGGGAGAAGGAGAGGACACTAATCCTAGGGAGCTTAGTTCTCTTAGAGATGTGGACCTCACACCCACAGGCAGATTTTAGGTATGTGGACCTTATGAATGGCCATGATAGATTCTTACGTAAGTGCTTATGGAAATTGAAAATCCGTTTAAAGATTAAAAATGTATGTGGTTCCTTCATTTAAAATATATTACTTACAAAAGATAAAAATAGGGAAATTTTGCTACAACACGCCGTTATTTTTCGGTCTTTGCCGAAACACACCACCGAAACGTGTTTTTGCCCAGTACCATTACAATTTCGTGACACATTTGCTAGAACACACCGGATTGCCCAAAACAGAAAATTCAACTTTTTTTACGAGTGAAATTACCGCTTTGCCCTTAGTTTAATGTGCATGGATCTTCCTCTAGCCGCCCTATCGCTTCTCTCTCCCACGAGCCGCCTTCCTGTGTGTTGTGTTGTTCCGCGTCCGCCGACCAGACTCCCATGGCGACCAACCGCAGGGTCGCAAGGTGTTGCGTCGGCACTCGCGGCCAGTCATCGGCGCCCTCGCGCTGAACCACGAGGCTGTCCGCGGCCATGGATGGCGACTTGGCCTTGGTGCCAGATGGGAATATTTCTTCCCCAAATCCCTTTTGACTTGATATGAACTGACGGTATTGTAGTCTCTAATTCTACCCCAAAATTTGAATTAGTGAAAAAAACTACTCAAAAGCGGACTTAGAATGGTCACCCCAAGCAAAAAATATCAAACTTTCCGTTATGTGCGACGTGGTGTGTTCTACCAAATGTGTCACAAAATTGTAATGGTAACTAGCAAAGACACATTCTGACGATGTGTTTGGGCAAAAGTCCGAAAATAGCAGTGTCCTCTAGCAAATTTTCCCATAATATTATTAAGTGGGGTTGAACTGACGTAAAAATGTGTCTTTGCAATTCAGAAGAGTAGAATATTTGTTTATATCTTGTTTTAATTTGGAGAGTAGTTCATTTCACATTTAATTTTTCTCGACCAAGCAGTGTTATTAATATGTTTTGTAGATATTTGAACGGGATTGATAAGAATACAAAACTACCAATTAGGAAGGGCATTTGTGTTTTGCTTTGGTCAGTATGGCCGTCGTGATGTTGTTTTCAACAAGATCGGAGTTGATCATCTTTTATAGTTTATCAACAAGGCAACGCATTGCATCCTGTTAGAGAGATATATTCGGTGTACCTATTTTTGGTAGTATAGGATTTGTAATCCATCTCCTCCCTTATCTCGAGAGGCTTCTTGCCCTCCAGGTATGTACGTCTATATATACTCGCTCATCAGGCTCAATAATGCGTTCAACACATTACGCCAATCTCATAATTCTACATGGTATCAGAGCGGCGAGATCCTTGACCTAGCCGCCAAACAGCTTCCGCATCGCGCCGCCCCCGGGGAGCTCAATCTCCATGATCTCCGCCGGGGGCCGCGTGACTCGTAGCAGGGTTCGTCCGCTGATCCGTGATTGGCTACCCTGGTGAATCTTTTCCGATCTCTAGATTGGTTTTACTCTCCGCCGGTCGCTTGGCAGTCTTCTCTTTTTGGTCCACCGATCATAAATCGAATTGCATCGTCGCCCACCACCCATCGTCTTCTCGCGCCTCTACTCTGACAACGGCATCGACCCTGCAGCGGTCGGCTCCCAGACGCCGGTCACTTCGGCCGACTCGCCAGCACCGACACTGCTCCATGCCGGCTATCGCAACCAATCGGCCGGCCGCTGCGCCTGCCAAGCAGGCTGCCACGACCGACTCGCTCGCGCCTATTCCGCATTGACTAGCTCGTCTTCACGAACCGCGCGGCATAGCCGTATGCGTCGTCCAAGGGATGCCTCGATGCGTCGCAGCCGGCTTCTCTCGCCTGCACGGTCTCTATCGCCGGTTTGTCTTCACCGTCATCGGCCGGGACTTCGCCGACGACTTCCCCTTCGACTCCGATCTGCATCGTCGCCGCCGCCACGCCGCGTACATCATCACGTCGGTCTAATCAACCGATCACGTGTCTGTCTACGCCAAGCACGTCCCCGAGCACGAGCCTACCACCGATCGAGCTACAGATTGCCGCCGTGCCGCCGCACTTGGTCCACGTTGGCGGCTGCTAACGTGCCTTCCCAGGCATGTACGCCTCCGGCGGCACCCAGCCGCTGCACCGACACGTGCCTTCCAGCTATGCCGCCCCTTCGGGCTGCAGCGTTGTTGGACGCGGTCTTCTTCGCCATCCCCGCACAAAGACGTCCTTGGCTCCCACCGTGGCACCTCCTACGGCGTGGGTCGACAACGTCCATGCATTGTCTTCGTCACGCCACCGGGTTCTTCCTCGCCTACTTCGAGCACCGCCGCCGTACTTATACAGGTAACCTGTATGGCCACACCAGGCCATCGCAGGTCCCACCGATGACACCTTCTCCAGGCGTTTAGCATGGCCACTTCAGGCCGACGTTGCGTTTGCCGCCTTCAACATCTTCGTCCACCACGACCTCGTCGCAAGCGTCATCATCCTCATCCCCGACTATGTCTACTCCGACAACCGCGGACTGCATCGACACCACCGTGTTTGCCGCTCTACGCGCCCCAACCGTCCAGGAGGCCTCCTCTGCTAGTCCCTCCAACACTAAAGACGGAGGTATGCCTTTGTCCCCGATGTGCGCCTTGTTCTGGCAAAACTATGGCTGCACCTTGTCCTCGACGGTTTGGACTGCATCGTCTCCGGCATCGGCATCCTCGACGACTGCCTCGATGTATCTCCATCACTCTCCTTGCGCACTATGCGCATGTGGCTTCATGTGCGTCTACCTCGATACCAGCAACCCGACCACGACATCGACCATGGTGACCCCTCGCACGGCTACCACGACCAACGCTAAATCGCCGAACGCTCTCGACTCCCTCGACATCGGCACAAAGGGCTGTCACCTCGCTTGAGCATCTCATTAGCTTCCTCTATAGTGCATATGTGCCTCGTCACCGTCCATGACGTACCCGCTCCTACTATGGGGGGATGTCAGCTCACTGGTTTCTACTTCGGTTTCCCTCTAGTCTGACCGTCTGTGACGCTCCTGTTTTTCACGACGCTAGCGCTACGACTCGGGGATGTTAGATTTATATTCGGTGTACCTATTTTTGGTAGTATAGGATTTGTAATTCCTCTGCTGCCTTACCGCATCTAGGAGAGGCTTCTTTCCCTCCAAGTCTATATGCCTATATATACTCGCCCATGAGGCTCAATAAAAAATCTAACACATTATGCCAATCTCATAATTCTACACATCCACAAGTGGGTTTTCCTCATTCCGGTGGAGCAATGAGAACCTAAGGATTTTAAATGCACTCGGCTGATGACGGTCGTTCAGATTCTCTTCAAGCATGGTAGCTGGCAAGTTCAAGAAGAATTTAAAATGCATAGAGGATCTATAACTATACTCTAATCTCTTGAAAACTTCACAATAAAATAGGTTGTGTGTATCGCTCTGATGCAGAGGTCAGGGATGACCCCTTTTCAAAAACAAATCTCCAACCAACATGACTATTCTGATCCCTCGATCGCTTGATCCCCAAAGTGTAGGGTTACGTGCAGGAATTTAAAATTTTCCGTCTTACATAACCGTCAAAATCTACTATGAAGATATGATGCACCCCATAATGCTAGATCTAGAACTTAGAAACACCTTTGTGGAAGATCGTGTGTTTGTCAATGACGTTCTAGGTGAAGCCTGATGAAGATTCTCACGTCCATGCCAGGAGGTGAGAATGTGGACGATTATCTCGTGAGGACTTGCGTAATCCCTCTTTCAGTATCCACATCCACTGCGCCCACCCGTCAGCGCTCCGCCTTCCAGTGCTCTGGCGCTGACAAAGAGAGATAGCCTTTTGGCGTAGTCTATGGTGGTAGATCAAATTAACTAGATTAGATCTATATGAGAACTAGAGAGATTTCTCAACACATGAGATCTAGAGAGAGAGCTCCGGCAAGGGACACCTCAAAAACTAGGAGCAGTTGATGTGTAAAACCCTTGGGGTTTGGGGGAGTATATATAGTGGGGAGGAGGGGTTGCCGACTTGGTGCGCCGACACTACCCCAGGTGGCGCAGCCCTAGGGCACCCAGTGCCCCTCCGACACTCCCCCCCCCCCCCCTTCCCGGGTCATCTTCGAAATGACTCTGAAACCCTATATACTTTTTATTGATGTCAGAAACACTTCGCGACATCCCGGGACATCTCATGTCCACTCAGAATTCTCTCACAGGCTTTAAGCCTGATGCCGGCATTATATGCCTCTCATGATAACTTCACCGGAACACCTCCAATTCACATCGGAGTTGTTCCTGTGACATCGGTGTAACTCCGACCACTTCTCATAACCAGTATATCTACAAAAAAACTCTCAATCAAAGGTTGACACAGCTTAAGCGTGTGACCCGGAAGGTTCGGTAACGCACAGACATGCCCGGAGTACTTACCGGACAATAGCCAGCATCGGGACCATAGACGTCCACAATGGCTCCTGTGCATCCTCGAATATCGATGGAACCTTTTGTGTTTCTCATTATGCTAATCCCCCTAGCTACACGATACCAATGATATCACGAGGTGAGACTATATGCTCCGCGTGATCAAATAATTCGATCACTACACATACAAAACTCATACCGATATCATTCTCTTTTTCTTATTCGTGTCTGGCCAGACGATTGGGTGACATCGGTGATACTTAGAGGGCCCATAGCATGTATCTCTCCATTTTCTAGAGGAGTAAGTACCATTCTTGAATAATCTCTATTCCATTACACACTCTAAGGTTTACACCCAAAAGCCACCGTTATAGTCCCCTTTTACGGCAAGACGGTTGATGTCGATCAAAGCGTAAGTGGCGAGTGTGTGGTCACTAGATGTTCTCAAGGTATAGGGATACAGCTAACGAAAACTATATAATCACTTGGTCGTTTCATCTAAGACGATTTGTCTCTAAGCAAGATCATACAATTGGGTCGGTTCAGTACTATTGTCATTCCGACAATATACTCTTATAGTTGTATGACTTGTACAAAGTCCATGATCAGGAAAATATGATCATCTAACAACAAGATAAGCAACTCCTAAAGACAAGATCAGGAACACTTGACTTGTCCCTTTTAATACTCACTATTCAATTTCCAAAGAAGTTATAGCATAAAGATATAAACTTAATAATAAACTTGGAGGTAAATAATAACTCAATTTTATTGTATGTAGGGCATACCTCCAACAAAAAGAAGGCATCGTGTACAAATATTCCATTAGTGGAAAAAAACAAGCAATGTCCAGTGGACGGCATTAACCATTACAAAAACGCCGCTCAAATGAACCAACCTATCAACCCAGAAGGGGAAGAAATGTGCGTCACCGCAGTCAAAACATGGTAGGCACGTATCGACAGTAGGGGTGAAGGACAAGACGGTGAGCGTCGCTACACAGGACTACCATGGCTGCGGGAATCCAGAACGGGGCGCTCCAGCTCAACAGCGGCCGTTAGATGGTAAGGTCACGGCTTGGTAGGATGACTTGTCGGTGCCAATGAACGGGAGGATGATGTTAGTTTTTTCTATAAGTGTTGCACCTGTTTTTGTTAGCTGTCACGTCCCGTGACATCTATTCAGCTGAAAATAACGTAGTTGAGTGATGGCGTGGAATAACACGTTCGCTGAGAGACCCCAAGTGTAAGGTTTGATGTAATTTAGCGACAAGTTTTCCCTTGATTACAAAACCAAGGTTATCAATCCAGTAGGACTTGGAGAAGGCTTCGAAAAGCTGTCAACGGCGCCGTTTACGATTATTGACGTGGACCTATGCACACACGAACAAACTACTTTGCCCCAACGAAACAGAGAGGGTGTCAATCTCTCCGGCTTGCTGAACACAAAGGATTAAACGTATGGTGAAAAATATTATGAGAGCAAAAATGACCAGCGAGCAAATGACTAGTAAAAGTTATTAAAACAGTTGTAAGCAATGTAGGAAAATAGGACCGGGGTCCACAGTTCACTAGTGGTGTCTCTCCAAAATATAAACGTGTTGGGTAAACAAATTAAGTGGGGCAATTGACAAACATGGGCGCAACACAATACTATCATAACACATGGTTCACTGTTTCATTTAATATGGGCATTACATCAAAATACATAGACCGTTATCCAACTGCATCTATGACTAATAATCCACCCGGGATTGCTATCCAGCATGTCACCCGAAAGTATTAAGTTGCATGCAACAGATAATTGCAATAAGCAAGGTGCTTAATCTAAGCAATGAGTACAACATAAAGCAATAAACACCGATGTTTTATCCCTAGTAGCAACAGCACATCTCAAGTTCTAATCGTTTCTGTCAACTCGAGCTCGAACAAGAGAGGCATGAACCCACTATCTAGCATAAATACCCTCTCTAATGACACAAGTAATTACTTCGTCCAAAGCTTACACAAGTATCGAAGAGCATGCAAGATCATAAATAAAACATATCATAGATAAACTGAACCATAATGTCAAGACTCCATAATTCATCGGATCCCCGCAAACACAACACATTGTATTACATAAAGATGATCTTAATCATGTAGGCAGCTCATAAGATCTAAACAATGGAGCACAAAGGAGAAGAGACAACCATCTAGCTACTGCCATGGACCCGTAGTCCCGTGGTGGACTACTCACGCATCACTCCGGAGGCAGGCATGGTGGTGTAGATGCCTCCGATGACAATCTCCCCCTTCGGCAGGGTGCCGGGAAGAGTTTCAGAACCCTCCCGATCTAGGGTTGGCGACGGCAGCGGCCTCGGAACTTTTCTAGAAAATATGATCGGGTACCGAGGGTTTTTGGGAGGAATAGAATTTATAGGCGAAAGGGCAACTCGGGGAGACATCCAAGGCACCCAGGTGGGGCCCAGCCATGCGTGGCCCACCCCTGGACCACGCCTGGGGGGCTTCTGGCGCCTGTGGGGCCCTCCTGCAGGTGTCCTTCGGACGCAGTCTTTGTTTCTTCGTAAAAATAATTCCATTAAATTTTCAGCCAATTCCAAGAAAATTCCCCGACTAGCATTTCTGAAACAAAAAGACGGCAGAAAACAAGAACTGGCACTGGGCATCTTGTTAATAGGTTAGTTCCATAAATCATGCCAAAATGATATAAAAACATTATAAAAACATGTGGCAATGTTATATAACAAGCATGAAAGAATCAAAAATTATAGATACGTTTGAGACGTATCAGCATCCCCAAGCTTAATTCCTGCCCGTCCTCGAGTAGGTAAATGATAACAAAATAATTTTTGTGATGACATGCTTCTAACACAATCTTGATCAAATAATATTGTAAAGCACATGAACTGAATGAAAGTGATCCAAGACAATGGTCTATTGTTTGAAATGAAGTAAACAATGATTAACCATGTATAACATCTAACCAAGAACTTTTCATGAATAGTCCTTTCGAGACTTGAAAATTATAAAACTTGTCATACTTGATAGCTCACAAAGCAATATACTTTTGAAAAAGGTGTTTGTCGTGTCTCGTTGCACGGACACCGGGAGTATAGGATACCCCCTTTTAGGTTCGGCACGGGGCGCGAAGGAGGCTGAGAATCGTCTTCTTGGGCGGAGTCTAGATCAAGCTCTCCTCTCCACGATCAAAGCATGCAACCAAAGGGACACAAGGAGCTACCCAGGTTCAGGCCGCCCGGAGGCTAAAAGCCCTACTCCTGCATGTCTGGATTGATGAGTTCTTCATAGTGTGGCTTACAATGGAACCTCCCGGCAGGGTACCCGGAAGGGTTTTGGCCGAGGTAGAAGAAGGACAGATCCTGACCCGGAGGAGATCACCTTCCTCTCTACCTTCGCAGCCCTAGTCTAGTCTTGCTCTGGTTCTAGCTTGTGTTCGTCCTTTTCGACCTCTCCCTCCTCCGTGCCTTGGTCCTCCTTTTATAGGCTAAGGGGTTGCCACAGGGTCACGTGAGGGGCGTGAGGGACCTTCGGGGTGAAGGACCCTCCTCATCTAGTTTAGGGGGAGACGTGGCCTCTCCTCAGCCTAGCGTCTCCTTGGGTTAGGTGGGAGCGTCCGCCTTGGGGTGGACAGGAGCTGACACCACCACGGGCGTGCTTCCCCCCGCGCTGCCTTCGCCTTGCTTCCCAAGTCTTCCTGGTGAGGTGGAGTGCTTATCCACAGGAACGTAGGAAGTACCCGGAGGGAGCCTGGCCTCCTGCCGGGAACTCGGGCTCTCGGGTCCTTCCTGGCCTTCTTGCTTGATTCGGGGACCCGGAAGGTCCCCAGGACCGGAGCCCTTAGTCGATAGGCCTTGCGTGTCTTGACGGTGAACCCGCCAGCTTGACTTGAGTCTTGGTCTTGTCCATCTTCATCTTGGGCCCACATGGGGTGGACCCACTTTGGCAGTACTAGGGGAACCCCATGTTCCACTGTTGCGACAGTAGCCCCCGGGCATGGTCCCGGCGGCTCTTGCTCCAGCTGCCGGGGCCATGGCCTAAAGATAGGTCAAAGTGGGTCCCGGGTACCTGGTCTTCTCAGCTTCGCTTCACTGATGGCCTTGAAGGTCTTGGAGTTACTCCGCTCGGGGGAATAACTGCGAGGGCCCCCTCGATTCCCACTAACGGAAGAACCGAGGAGACGCTGGCAGAGGCACTGCCGCGGCTATAAAAGCGAGGCGCACCCCTGGCCTTTCGGTCATCTTCTTCCTTGGTCCAACTCCAGGCCTCCCCACAAGCTGCCAGCGCCAATGGCGAGAGCGAAGAGAGGAGTTGGGCGCCCTCGTACTTCTTCAGCTGCTGCGGAGAGTGGCCCCTCCACTCGTGGTCGAGCTGTTCCGCGAGGTCGTGGGATTCGCGGTCGCGGCGGCCGTGGAGGCCGCGGCACCGCTGCCCCTCTTCCTAGGAGCATGGTTCATACCAGCTTCGCGCCGTTCGAGTTCGCCGTGGATCTGAACCGCAGGCCTCGCAGCCGGCTTCTCCTGCCGGATTCCTTCGCGATGGCGACGGAGGACATCGGACCCTCCGGCTTCTGGCTGCAGGTGGAAGGCTGCCCCAATGGCCCCTCCTGGGCCATGGCGGAGCGCACCACTGAAGGCGCCCTGCTTCTGGGTCCGGGGTGGAAGTCGTTCTCCCGTGCCCGCCGCCTGTCCAGGGGGCAGTGCTTGGTGTTCCGGTACGACGGAGATGCTACGCTCTCCGTGAAGATCTTCGGTGTCGATGGCGGACGCGTGGAGTGCTGCATGGAGAGCAGCAGCGGCAGCTCGAGCTCCTACGACGAGGATGAAGATGAGGAAAACTCATCTGACATCAAGGTCGAGGGGAGCTCGTCTTCCTGAAGGCGAGGAGCTTCGGACGGGCGCCATGGAGATCTCGTTGACCTCCTCCTTGGCGGCCTTGACGTCGTATTTCTGGAAGTAGCGTCTTCCATTGTACGGCGGTGCTCCTTGTTCGGCGGGAGCCAACCTTTTTGTTGTAAAAAAGATCGTCCCCTTGTAGTCCTTGTAAATGAAGAAGATCTTGTTTTCCTCCTTGTCTTCGTGTCGCGTCCGTGTGAATGAGAACGAGTTTTTTGCAAAACGCGCTCCCATTACTGCAGCAGCCGTAGCGTCAAGGGGTAGGTGGAGCAGGGGAGGCCTATAAAAGACCATCCAGACTCCACCCCTTCGCCACATCTTCTCGCCTTGCTCCGCTCCTCTTCTTCCTTTGCCTCCCCTCGTCCCGCAGAACAATGTCCGGCGAAGCAGAGAGGGCCTTGTCCGATGTGTCGACGGCGGAGTCCGTCTTTCGAGGAGCGGCGGAGGCACCCAGCGAAGCTGGAGCCCGAGCCACTGACGGCGAGGTTGCGTCCCGTCCTTCTGCTGCCCAGAATGTTGCTCGCCTGGCGGCCGTCTCTGGTCCTGTTGCCAAGAAGAGGCAAGGATTAGGGCAGTAAGGAGGACGCACCTGTGGTCCATCCTGAAGGAAAGGACTGCCGGTATTCCGGAGCTGTCCTTGGTTGTGGCTGAACTCGAGGCCATTGAGCAGGTTCACTGCTTGCTCTTCTCCATGATTCCGCCTTTCTTCTTGGATGGCCTTGATCTTGATCTGGACTTTTGCAGGCCGAGAGTCAGTCCGTAGGCGAACTGGCGGACGGAATCTTCCGTCTCTTTGGCCCTGGAGCGCCCTGGTCGGCAGAAGGGGTCGAGCTCTTCGACGCGCCTGACAAGATTCTGCACGCGTGTCATCTTTTCACCCAGGCGTCCCCGGAGAGAAGAGTGCACCCGGCAGGCAATAAAACAGAAAGACAGAGCTGCACAGCCAGGAGCCCTGAGCTGGCCTTAGTAGCATAGGCTAGATATGTATCCAGGAAAAGCTTCGACTGAATGTAATCCAGAATTGTAAACTCAGAATGTAAGTTCAGATGAATGCAATCCTAGGGCTCAACTCCCGGGGTCATTTCCCAAACCTCCTTTGCACTAACGCGCCGTCAAGTTTTCTGAGGAGATCTCTTAGGTGACAAGTGCTCTGACCGCCCGCACCAGTAGCAGCACCCCTAAGAGCACTATGCCTTCCGGGAGTCCACTCCACAGCCACGGGTACTAGGCCAGAAGGGAAATCTGACCGTTCGCCGGGGAGGACGCATTACCCCCGCAAAGGTTCTCATCAACTGTCAAGCATGCGCAGGTTGGTGGTATATTGACTCCGAGCGAGATATTATGCCTAGAATGCCAGATGCACATGCAAAGACTTAGCTGGTTTTTGCCGTGTCCTTGATCTACTCTGTCCTTCCCGGGTATCCAGCTCCTGAGCCGCTCTTCAGCATCCATTCCTGTCCCGGGAGAGGCGCTACACACAACACACTTTCAGTAGGAAAAGAATGGACCCTCCCTTACATGTCGTGAAAGTGTTTCATCCGGAGCAACCCGCAAGCAAAGTTGAATGTGCATTTCTGTGTTTAGGTTCTTTAAAACACAGCACTGCCCGTTCCACTTCTTACCGCGGCAGTACGGCACGATCAGGTGGCAGCGCCTACTGATAGGCTGCTCGCGCTCGACCTGTCAGCCACCGGCACCATGTCAGCCCCCTGCTTGGGGGTTGTTACGGATAACACACTTCACGACAACAAGAGAGGCTCACGGAATTGAAAAACTTATCTTTTATTCCTTGGCGACGATTCTTACACCCTTATACAGAACACTAGCCCCTTGGGCGTGCTTAGTTGACTCGAACTATCTGCGATTCATGTTCGTATTCAGGGGTAGAATTTCCGGAGATTCTCGATGTTCCAGGCGTTGCCCTCCGGCCTGCCTTTCTCGTCCTCCAGATAAACAGCTCCGGGTCTCAGGGTATGCGTCACCCGATAAGGTCCTTCCCACTTGGAGGACAGCTTGTTCATGTTATCAAGCTTCTGCTTCTTGCGGAGAACCAGGTCTCCGGGTTCCAGTACCCGTGAACGGATATGGCGATCATGATAGCGGCGGAGCCCTTGCTGGTATCGAGCAGATCGTAAGGAAGCTCGGCACCGCACCTCTTCCAGGAAGTTGATGTCATCAATCCTCCTCTCAGCTTGTGCGTCTTCATCATAGGCAAGTACCCGGGGGGATCCATGCCTGAGCTCTGTTGGCAAGACGGCTTCTGCTCCATAGACAAGGAAGAATGGTGTTTCTTGAGTGGCTCTGCTTGGTGTGGTTCTGAGGGACCACAAGACACTTGGTAGATGCTCAATCCAGTTCTTGCCCTTGTCTTCTAACTTGTCAAAGGCTTGGTCTTCAAACCCTTTAGGACCTCGCATTGGCTCGCTCCACTTGCCCATTGCACCTTGGGTAGGACACCGAGGCAAACACACCTTGATTCCCAGCTCTTCACAGAAGTTGAGGAAGGATCGGCTTGTGAACTGAGAGCCATTGTCCGTTATGATTCTGTTGGGTACTCCGAAGCGGTACACGATCCCTTCAATGAACTTGATGGCTGCTTGAGCTGTCTGTCTTGGTACTGGCATCACTTCCACCCACTTTGTGAACTTGTCGATGGCCACGAAAAGGTATTCATGGCCCCCGACAGACTTCGGTATCTTTCCCACGATGTCCAGCCCCCAGACCGCGAACGGCCAGGAGATTGGAATTGGCTGCAGAGCTTGCGCCGGCTGATGTATGTTCTTCGCATAGTATTGGCAGGCTTCACAGGTCTTGACTAGCTGCTCCGCATCACTGAGGACTGTTGGCCAGTAGAACCCGTGACGAAAACTTTACCCGCCAGTGATCTTGATGCCACATGACTTGAACATGTGCCTTCGTGGATGTCCCGTAGCAGTACTTGGCCTTGTTCTTGAGGGATGCAGCGGAGCTTGACTCCGTTGTCCCGTCGCCGGTAGAGCTCGCCGTCGATCATGACGTAGAGCTTGGCTTGACGAGCCACCCGCTCGGCGTCGTGATCGTCCTCCGGGAGGGCGTGCTCCATGATGTACTTGACGATGTCCCGGGCCCAGGGTGGGTGGGCTCCTTCCACCGGTAGCACCATCCGACGGAAAGAAAGCATAGCTTCCTCCGCTGGAGGGGCTGCCGGGTCTTGAGCTTCTGGGCTGGCTACCCGTGTTGTCGAGGTAGAAGGGTCGCCAGCCCCCGGCGCAGATCTTGTCGCGAGCCTCTCGGGCGGGATCGAAGGTCGCCTGAGGACCTCGATGTAGATCCCGGGAGGCACTGGTTCTTGCTTGGACGCCACCTGCGATAGCTCATCCGCGGCCGTGTTTTCTCCCCGTGGGACGTACACAGCCCGGAAGTTGTCGAAGCGCCGCTGCAGCTTCCAGACCTCTTCAACGTATGGTGCCATCTGAGGGCACGCGTACTCCTTGTTCACTTGTTTGATGACTAGCTGAGAGTCACCCTTGACGACGATCTTGTTGATGCCGAGGCCGATGGCAGCACGAAGTCCTGCGAGCAGGCCCTCGTACTCCGCCGTGTTGTTGGAGATGTTCCCTTGGTAGTGCATCTGGACGACGTACTTCAGCCGGTCCCCGGTTGGTGAGGTTAGGACAACCCCAGCACCTCCTTTCCCCTTGGTGTAGGAGCCGTCGAAGTGCATGATCCAGGCGCTAGGATCTTCCTTCCCGGGGAGGCAGGTTTCCTCTTCCGGGTCGTCGAACGCCGTCTCGGTCCACTCGGCCGTGAAATCCGCCAGCGCCTGACTCTTGATGTTGTCCGTGTGCTCGAACTTGAGACCGAAACCTTGAAGCTCCATGGCCCACCATGATATGCGACCAGTGGCAAGTGGGTTCTCCAGGGGGCTTCTTAGGTTGTACTTGGACACCACCGTGATGGGATGGCTTTGGAAGTACGGCCTCATCTTGCGGGAGGCAATGAGGATTGCCAGCAGCAGCTTCTGCATCATGGGGTACCGCTCCCGGGCGTCGCGCAGCACTGCGCTGACGAAGTAGACCGGGTGCTGCACCTTGCGGGTCGCCGAGTCCTGAGAGGGCTCGGCTTCCCCCTCGACGTCTTGGGGTGGGGACGATGTAGCCCCCGGCGAAGTCTCGTCGGAGGGAGATTCTCCATTCCCGACGGGATCCGCGTCGCTTGGTGAAGTTGCAGTGACGCCAGGATCATGAGACCCCTGGTCACCCGGCAGCCTTTTCTTGCACGGTTGCCCCGGAAGAGAGTTCCCGGGTCGCTTGCCCTTGATCTTGCTTGACTTCTTCGGAGGAGCGTCACGCTCTACCACGAGCACAGCGCTGATCACCTGGTTGGTGGCAGCAATGTACAGTAGTAGGGGCTCCTTCTCTTCTGGTGCCACGAGGATTGGTGGCGAGGCGAGGTAGCGCTTGAGGGACTGCAGGGCTTCCTCGGCCTCGGAGGTCCACTCCACGGGGCCTGACTTCTTGAGCAGCCTGAAGAACGGTAAGGCCCGCTCCCCAAGCCTTGAGATGAAGCGCCCGAGTGCAGTGATGCACCCGTTGAGGCGCTGTACGTCCTTGACCCGCCGGGGCGCCTCCATGCGCTCGATTGCCTTGATTTTGTCCGGATTCGCCTCGATCCCTCGGTGAGAGACCAGGAAACCCAGCAGCTTGCCGGAGGGGACCCCGAACACGCACTTGTCGGGGTTGAGCTTGAAGTTGACCCGGCGGAGGTTCTCGAAGGTCTCGTGCAGGTCTTGGATGAGGGAGTCCTTGTACCGGGTCTTGACCACGATGTCGTCGATGTACGCTTCGACGTTGCGGCCCAGCTGCGACCCAAGGCATGCTTGCATTGCGCGCTGGAAGGTAGCGCCGGTTTCGGAGGCCAAAAGGCATCCGGGTGTAGCAGTAGCAGCCCTTGGGAGTGATGAAGGCCGTCTTCTCTTGGTCCTCGAGTGACATCATGATCTGGTGGTACCCGGAAAAGGCATCCAGAAACACAGCAGCTCGCACCCGGCCGTGGAATCCACGATCATGTCGATCCGCGGCAGGGGGAAAGGGTCCTTGGGACAGGCCTTATTCAGGTCTGTGAAGTCGATGCAGAGTCTCCACTTGAAGGTCATGGGTTTCGGTACCACCACGGGGTTGGCCACCCAGCTTGGGTGGGGAACCGACCGGATGACACCAGCTTCTATCAACTTGTCCACCTCGGCGATGATGAATTCCAGCTTTTCCTTGCTTTGGTTCCGGAGAACCTGCTTCACGGGGCGAGCCCCCGGATTGACCGCCAATTTGTGCTCGATCACCTCCCTTGGTACGCCGGGTAAACCTGATGCCTCCCACGCGAAGACGTCAGAGTTTTCCCGAAGGAAGGCGACGAGCGCGCTTTCCTATTTGTCGGTGAGGCGGGCGCCGATGGTGATGGAGCGAACTCCGTCGCTGGTTAGCGCCACCTTCTTGGTCAGCTGCGGATCGCCATGGAATGGCGCCTTCTTGGGTGGAGTAGATGTGGAGCCCCCGGGGTGCCCTTCGCCCCCGGGGAGAGCCCCATCATCATCCTCCTGTACACCTTGAGGGATGTCCGCCGTGGTTGCCACCGTCTGGTTCAGCTGGTGAACGCAGTAGATAGCATCGTCGATGTCGGCCTGACCTTGATCACGCCCCACGGCGCCGGAATCTTCAGCATGTTGTAGGCGAAGTGGGAGACGGCCATGAACTTGGCCAGAGCAGGTCTGCCAAGTATGCCGTTGTACGGTAGCGGAGTGTCGGCGATGTCGAAGACGATTTCCTCGGTGCGGAAGTTCTTGGAGTCGCCGAAGGTGACCGGAAGGGTGATCTTCCCGAGGGGTCGAGTAACACTTCCGTTCACGCCTTGGAACACCCCAGTGTCTTGTAGGCGAGACAGGGGGATTTGAAGGACAGCCAGGACCTTCGCCGTCAGCAGGTTGAGGCTGGAGCCTCCGTCGACCAGCATCTTGGTGACCTTGTAGTTGTGGATGACGGGCGACACGATCAGCGGCAGGGTCCCGACCCCGGCAGTGTTTGCAGGGTGGTCTTCTGGGTCGAAGGTGATGACTTGGCTAGACCAGTCCAGGGGCTTGGACGGAGCAGAAGCAACCGCGTTCAGCTCCCGGACAAGTCTCTTGCAGGCGCCGTTGGAGGGAGGCAGAGAAGACCCTCCGTGGATGCACCCGACAACTCCCGTGACTTCTTGATACTTGCCGCCGTTGCCTCCTTGGGGAGCCGGAGCTTCCCCGTTGCCGACGTGGGCGGCCTCCGGAGTGTTGTACCCGCGACCACCTTGACCGCCGCGTCCTCCTCCGCGGCCCCCGCGGCCACCGCCTCGGTACCATCCACGGCCGCCTCCGCCTTGGCGACCCGTGGGACAGTCACGAGCGATGTGCCCGGCAGTGCCGCAGTTGTAGCAACCGTCTTGACTGACCCCATCAGCTCGGCGTTGCTCCGGACGGCGAGGTTCTTGAGCATGCGGCAGTCCTTGAGCAAGTGGTTGCCTTCTGGATGGATGTGGCACCAGGGATCACCTTCACCTTCTTCCTCGGAAGTCGGCGCGGGCTTGGTCTTCTTCGGAAGAGGCTCGGTGACGAAGATCCGCTTGTCGGGTCCAGGGTCCCGCTTCTTGTTCTTACTGGAGCGGCCTTGTCCTCGGGTTCATCCTCCCCGGGGAACTTGGCTCCTTCTTCAGCTCGAGCGCACCGGTCTGCAAGCTCCCAGAGCTTACGAGCAGACTCGACGCGATGGATGCTCAGCTTCTCGCGCATCTTGGGGTTGCGGACGTTGGCGTGGAAGGACTGGATCACCAACTCCTCCTTGATGCACGGGATGGTGTTCATCTTCTGGGTGAAGCGCTGGATGAACTTGCGGAGAGTTTCACCCGGCAACTGCTTGAAGTCGTGGAGATCACTGGGAGCCCCCGGGCGCTCGTACCCGCCTTGGAAAGCCCCCAGAAACTGCTCCTTCAGTGCCCGCCAGGAACGGATGGAGCACTTGGGAAGGTTGAGAAGCCAAGTCTGGGCATCTCCCTTCAGGGCCAACGGGAACCAGTTGGCCATCATGACCTCGTCGGCCCCGGCAACCATCGCAGCAGAGAGTAGATCTGCAGAAAGTCCCGGGGGTTCGTGGTGCCGTCGTAGCGGAGAACGTCGATCTTGAATTTCTTGGGCCAGTTGAAGTGGCGGAACTCGGGAGCGAGGGCGAGGCAGCCTTCGGCGAGGTCGATGCCCCGATCTTCCCGGCGGTGACGTTCTCTCGATGCGGGTGCGCATATCCTCGTTCTGACGGCTGTTGAGCTCGTCACGAAGATCTGGGTTGCGCGAGGTAGACGACCCGATGGAGATGGCCTCGCCGTGATCGCGGTTTAGCCGATCAGCCATCGGTGGCGCGGTGCGAGGAGGCGCCGTCTTGGCTTGACGTTCACCACGAGGCTGGCCTCGCGGATCACGTGTTTTGTCTTGTGCTGCTCCGGGGTTGTCGACGGTGGGAGCTTGAGTGGGTTCGACCCACGGACCACCATCGGCGAAGTCGAGGAGCCTCTCGACGCGAGTCCTCCATTCTTGGTAGACCTTGGGGTCGCCGCTGCTTGGAGGGAACTGCATCAGTGCCTTGGCAGCGACTAGAGCATCATGGCGAGCTTGCACGTCCGAAGGCGAGTGCGCGGAGGTCTTGCTCTTGGATGCTCGTGGATCCCCGCTGGGGCGAACGCCGTGGTTCCCTCCTCCAGCGGTGGGCTCCTTGCCGGTGCCGTTGCAGACGCTCTTCTCCCCTGAGCGAGGAGGAGGCATGGTGGCGCCCTTTGGAGCCGCCGCTCCGCCAGGGCCGTTGTCCTTGTCGCGACCGTCCACTTCGTCCGGCGCCACCCTCTCCATGGGAGGCGGGGACGGAGAGGCGCTCCGCCGCGCGCAGCACGACGTTCAGCTGAAGCTTGGGTGCGTGAGGGAGAGACCGGCTTGGACGCCGCAGGATCTCCCTTCTTCCTTGGAGGCATGCTTGACGAAGAACTTGCCGATGAACTTGATGAAGATGAATCCAGCACTTGCGCCCCCTACCTGGCGCGCCAGATGTCGTGTCTCGTTGCACGGACACCGGGAGTATAGGATACCCCCTTTTAGGTTCGGCACGGGGCGCGAAGGAGGCTGAGAATCGTCTTCTTGGGCGGAGTCTAGATCAAGCTCTCCTCTCCACGATCAAAGCATGCAACCAAAGGGACACAAGGAGCTACCCAGGTTCAGGCCGCCCGGAGGCTAAAAGCCCTACTCCTGCATGTCTGGATTGATGAGTTCTTCATAGTGTGGCTTACAATGGAACCTCCCGGCAGGGTACCCGGAAGGGTTTTGGCGAGGTAGAAGAAGGACAGATCCTGACCCGGAGGAGATCACCTTCCTCTCTACCTTCGCAGCCCTAGTCTAGTCTTGCTCTGGTTCTAGCTTGTGTTCGTCCTTTTCGACCTCTCCCTCCTCCGTGCCTTGGTCCTCCTTTTATAGGCTAAGGGGTTGCCACAGGGTCACGTGAGGGGCGTGAGGGACCTTCGGGGTGAAGGACCCTCCTCATCTAGTTTAGGGGGAGACGTGGCCTCTCCTCAGCCTAGCGTCTCCTTGGGTTAGGTGGGAGCGTCCGCCTTGGGGTGGACAGGAGCTGACACCACCACGGGCGTGCTTCCCCCCGCGCTGCCTTCGCCTTGCTTCCCAAGTCTTCCGTGGTGAGGTGGAGTGCTTATCCACAGGACGTAGGAAGTACCCGGAGGGAGCCTGGCCTCCTGCCGGGAACTCGGGCTCTCGGGTCCTTCCTGGCCTTCTTGCTTGATTCGGGGACCCGGAAGGTCCCCAGGACCGGAGCCCTTAGTCGATGCAGGCCTTGCGTGTCTTGACGGTGAACCCGCCAGCTTGACTTGAGTCTTGGTCTTGTCCATCTTCAACTTGGGCCCACATGGGGTGGACCCACTTTGGCAGTACTAGGGGAACCCCATGTTCCACTGTTGCGACAGTGTTCAACCAACACAGAGGAAGATTTAATTTTTCAGCAAAAGCTTCAACTTGTAACATACTTATCACTGGATAATGTCAATACAAAAGTTTTCACAGTTAAACATAAAGATAAATGTAGTAAACTTGCACCAAAATTGATACTATGTGTTTGCTTGAGAGATAAAGATTGGAAAGGAAAACTGACTCAACATAAAAGTAAAAGAAAGGCCCTTCACATAGGGAAGCAGAGATTAATCGTGTGCTAGAGCTTTTTGGTTTTTGAAACATATAGAGACATAAAATATTTCTTTTTTCTAGAGTGGTGTTTTCTATGGTCAACGAATGGTAATAGAGTTCTTGATATCTTTCATACCAAACAAATTTTAAGAGCGGCTCCCATGAGGAACGTTATTTTTACAGCAAGCAGATCATTCCTCTATCTCCTTTGTTTACACATGCAAATGTTTTACTAAATTCTCAGGAACAAAATGTGAGGAGAGTTTTTGGTGAAAGTTGTAATTTATCTTTTATGTGGCTGGGCACCCCGCTGCCAGCTCTTTTTGCAAAATTGATGGACAAGTAGATGAAGCATACAAGTCCTTGGAAAACTTATTTGGCATGGAAGATAATAAATCCAACTACTACTTCCTCATGAGCTTGGAAGCAGTGGCACAAAACATGTAATAACTTTTTAAAAAATTTAAAGGTAACACATGAAAAATTTACTTGGAGTGGCTAGGAAATACCACATGTACGTTGGTATGGTGGACACAAATGGCATGGATATTTGGCTCAAGGATTTGGATGCACGAGAAGCATTCCCTCTCGGTACAGAGTTTTTGGCTTAGCAAGGTATCAAGCAAACACATATCATCAACCCAATACACGAATGACCACAAGATATACATTAAGCATAACCATTAGACCTCATACCGTCTTCCTTGTCAACCAAACATGCTTTAACGAAAAGAATATCTAGACTTTGAGAATATATCAATCAAAACAAGTATCATAATTTTAAGCTTTTTACGGTATTTCTCCACTACTTCCATTCTTAAGTAAATGATCCACAAGTTTAAACATTTAATCTAATTCATCTCTCAAAAAAATTGACAAGCATCAAATTATTCAAGACAATGACCTACAAGATTATGTAAACTTCTTTCACCACTTCCTACATGATAGTTTCCCTTTCAACCAAACACCAATCAACTTATTTGAACAACTCTCTAAGCAAATAAGCATGTAGCACAAGAGGGCACAACCTAAATACAAATAACTAATAGCTCTGAAAGAGATACATGAAAAACAAGAGCTAGAAGCTAAGATAATAAAAGGCTAAACACTCTACACATATAAGTGAAAAACAAGAGTGTATCTGAAAAAGCGGAGCGTGTCTCTCTTCCACACAATAATGTAAGGATCCATTTATTGAAAACTACCAGCAAATAAAACAAAACAAAATTGAAAGTAAAACACAAACGACACTCCAAGAACAGCACATATTATGTAAAGGAAGAAAAATATAGTTTCATGGGATCGACCTGATTAATTGTTGATGAAGAAGGGGATGCCTTGGGGATCCCCAAGCTTAGACGCTAGAGACTTCTTGAATATTTGGTGAAGGTCCAGGGGCCTCCCCAAGCTTGAACTTTAGTCCCTTCTTGATCTTCTTTCATCACCTCGTTCTCTCAACACTTGAAAACTTTCTTCACAACAAAACTTATCACAAACTGATTAGAGGGGTTAGTTCTCAAACAAAATAATCCACCTTTAGTTCTCATTTGGCACATTGCATAAACTTATTCCTAAACATTGGCTACTGCCACAAAGATATAAGTCATGTTCGGTGGATAAAAGAACTTCACTTTGCTCGTAAAAGAAGCAATATAAATATGAAGACAGAATCTGTCAAAAACAGAACAGAACGTAAAGATGATTTTTTTGTGAGCCACTAAGACACCTCAAATCAGAAATCTTAAAACTAATTTAAGTTAGAAAAAACCCAGATTCGTGCTGTAAAAAACATTCAGCTACAGATCACGTTTTGTGAGTTTTAGACTTTCGTGCGGTAACAGACAGAAATCTGTTTCTGGACAGCAACTCAAAAAATTTACTTTCCTTCCATTAGAGGCTATTCTTGGCACAAAAACAAAAAGGATACATGGGAGTTGCCACAGAAGCAACAACACCCAAAACACAAAGAAAACAAAAAAAACAGAAAGTAAAAATAATGGGTTGCCTCCCATAAGCGTTTTTCTTTAACGCCGTTTAGCTAGGCACAATGGCGAAAGTCAAGTATTGTCAATATTGCAACCATAAAATCATCAAGAACATCTTCAGAAGAATAGCTAGCCCTACTAGGAGCACTTTTCGTTGGCTCCTTAACATCAACACTCTTAGGGGCCAGATCAAAGTTTCTAGTTTCCAGAGTGCCTGATTCTTTAATCAAATTTTTAAGGACCTCTACGGAATTCAACTCATCAAAAGGTGCAACCTTTGGTTTGGAAACCTTTGGCACATACATAAATTTGGGTCCCCTACCTACTGAAGTTTCTTTCTTTTTGGTTTTGAAAGAGGAAAAAGTTGTACCCAAAGTATCAATAACTTCTTCTAAGTTGCCAATTCTCAAATTTTGATTATCCTTTCCTTTAATAGTTTCCAGACCATTAATTCTTTTATTGGTATGTCTTAAAGATCCATCCATATTATTATTACTATCAGGGAGCTTCTTATCTATTTCATTTATCCTATCCAAGTTTGGCCAAAAAAAATCTAAAACTTCTAACCTTTCCATAATATGTTTCATGGTAATTTCAGTTCTCGGTTCATTAATAGGTGGAGTTCCTACCAAACTTTCTATAATATTGTAAGCCTCTACCAAGGGAGTGCCAAGGAAGTTTCCACCTGTCAAAGTATCCAGCACGTACCTATACCAATTTGTGATGCCAACAAAAATTTCTAACAACAATAGTGCTCGAATATTTTTTTGTAGATCGGTGTTGTGCATCACTAATTCTATACCAGGCATCTTTTAAGCTCTCTCCACCCCTCTGTTTAAAAGTATGAACTTCAGTTTCAGGTGACATAACATAGGGAGTAGAACTAGACATGATAACTAAGTAAAACGAAAAGAAAGTACTTGCTGGAATTTTTAATTTTTTTGTATTTTTGAGTTTTAAGGCAAACAAAAAGCAAAACAAAACTAATAAAAAAATATACTAAGCAAGACAATAACAAAATAGAGTGTAAGGACGTGCGAAACTCCCCTCGCTGAAGCTTCCAAGTCCCCGGCAACGGCGCCAGAAAACTTGCTTGATGGCGTGGAATAACACGTTCGCTGGGAGACCCCAAGTGTAAGGTTTGATGTAATTTAGCAGCAAGTTTTCCCTTGATTACAAAACCAAGGTTATCAATCCAGTAGGACTTGGAGAAGGCTTTAGAAAGGTGTCAATGGCGTCATTTACGATTATTGACGTGGATCTGCGCACACATGAACAAACTACTTTGCCCCAACAAAATAGAGAGGGTGTCAATCTCTCCGGCTTGCTGAACACAAAGGATTAAACGTATGGTGGAAAATATTATGAGAGCAAAAATGA
This sequence comes from Poa pratensis, assembly GCA_947311845.1. Lineage (NCBI taxonomy): Eukaryota > Viridiplantae > Streptophyta > Magnoliopsida > Poales > Poaceae > Poa > Poa pratensis. The sequence continues at coordinate 43,692,297 of CAMZMU010000066.1, forward strand.
CCAGCGAGCAAATGACTAGTAAAAGCTATTAAAACAGTTGTAAGCAATGTAGGAAAATAGGACCGGGGTCTACAGTTCACTAGTGGTGTCTCTCTAAAAGATAAACGTGTTGGGTAAACAAATTATAGCGGGGCAATTGAAAACATGGGCGCAACACAATACTATCATAACACATGGTTCACCGTTTCATTTAATATGGACATTACGTCAAAATACATAGACCGTTATCTAACTGCATCTATGACTAATAATCCACCCCGGGATCGCTATCCAGCATGTCACCCGAAAGTATTAAATTGCAAGCAACAGATAATTGCAATAAGCAAGGTGTGTAATGTAAACAATGAGTACAACATAAAGCAATAAACACCGCTGTTTTATCCCTACTAGCAACAGCACATCTCAAGTTCTAATCGTTTCTGTCAACTCAAGCTCGAACAAGAGAGGCATGAACCCACTATCTAGCATAAATACCCTCTCTAATGACACAAGTAATTACTTCGCCCAAAGAATACACAAGCATCGGAGAGCATGCAAGATCATAAATAAAATATATCATAGATAAACTGAACCATAATGTCAAGACTCCATAATTCATCGGATCCCCACGAACACAACACATAGTATTACATAAAGATGATCTTAATCATGTAGGCAGCTCATAAGATCTAAACAATGGAGCACAAAGTGAAAGTGCATGTGCCCTCATGTGTGGTTTTGGTAATTAATGACAATTTCTATGGACTAATGTTTGCATTGAGATATCTTTATAGATCTTGTCCATGAAGAAGATTGGAGTTCATGTGTTGGACTCTAGAAGATTATATGATGACCAAGGTTCTATCCAATGGTTTATATGAAGAATGGTCATCTAGATTTGAGCTTATTGCAAGCATGGCTTGGAAAGAAGATTGGGTGAACATTCATGTTTATCTCCAAGCCATCATATACATCAAGAGAAGAAGATGAAGTGCAAGTGGATACATGAAAACGGAGCCTAGCAAGGCTCTCCCATAATGGAGTATGGGGGAGTATTTGGATAAGTCTTCATCAAGCATGTGCTAGCAAGCCCAATCAAGAAAGGTGTTCCAACTTGAGGGACTCAAGATCGTCATGATCTAGCTCAAGTGGAATGCTCAAGGCAAAGGTATGATCTTAGAAGGGTTTCTATTTTACTGGTCTCAGGGTGTTAGTGGGAGACCGGGTTATAGGATAGACGGCGTACTATCAAGAGGGGCTCTTAAGTGAGTAACTTGATCGCATCTTTGTGGAGAGCTCAAAACCTTTGCACACTTGGCGTCATCTTTCTTGGTTCTTATTTGGATTTTCTCCTTGTTTGGTTTTAATGCTTGTTGTGATCTTCATGACAAGCCCAAGTACACCGAAAACGGATTTCGTATGGAAAACTTGTTGCGTTTTCGGTTTTGGAGGTTTTGCCAGTTCGTCTTTTATAGATAGGTTTTACCTTTCTACATTTGGCTTTATCCTCACATGATGGACAATTATGTTTCTCTGCATAATCTTGAAGAGCTCTTTGTTGCGATTCCAACGAGCCCAAGATCATCGAAATCGGAGTCCGGATGAAAAAGTTATTGTAGTTTTTCTCTTTGTATTTGGGTGGCTAGCCTGGCCGGGCCCCAGGACGGCCGCCTCGGGTGCCAGGCCAGCCTGGCCGGGCCCAAGGCTGGCCTCTCTGCACCTCGCAGAAAATGCCCAACGGGCAGATTTCTGCCCCACCTTTTTAAGGGGCCTTCTTCCCCAAATGGTATCTAACCTTGGAAAGCTTGCCTTCCTCGCATTCCCTCCCTTGATTCTTGCATATCTTTGAGTGATTTGAGAGAGGAGATCTAGATCTACAATCCCACCAATCCATCCCTCCTCTAAGTGAGGGGAACCTAGTAGATCTTGATCTTGGAGTTCCATTTGTGAGTTCTTCTTTGTTCTTCCTCTCTTCTCCCCCATAGGTTCATCACAAAACGTGCCTCTGTGGGCAGGGAGACCCTCATGAGGAGGAGTCTCATTGAGGCTGTAGTGGCCGCGTGGCACCCTCAAGAAATAAAATAGCCGTCGTGACAAGCATGGGGTCACACTGGAGTGTGTTCGAGTGTTCTTCAGCCCAGGATGAACACTGGGTAAGGTGTCGATGGAGAATGCCTTGACGAGAAGTCGCAAAAAGGTGCTACAGTGAGCATGTCACCGCTTGCCGGAGGGAGCTGCACCAGCCCTCCTACTAGGGAGGCTGGGTTCTGCGGCTCGCGAGGGTAGCCCCCGAGCCGCTGGCGCCAGGTCCAACCTCTTGGCGACAGTCAGATCCTTGGAGGAGGAGGATGAGGGCTCTTCTGATGCGCTGGCGTGACCAGCGGCCCTGGGGCCAGGAGCGCTTTGGAAGAAGCCCCCTTGGCGAGTGGTGCCTTGGAGGGGCGGGCCTTGGCGGGTGGCGCTTTGGTGGCATAAGGCTTGGCAGGGTACGCTTCGGCAGGGCGCTGGGCCGCTGCCTTCTTTGCCGCGGCCCTTTCTTGCGAGGTGAACTGCTTCTTTTTGGTCGGCGTGAGATGGTCAAGGGCGTCCTCGACAGCTGGGTAGGTGGCAGCCGCGACCTTGTACACATCCACGACAGTGCGCACTGAGTCCTTCTCATCACAGCGGATGGTGATGGTGCTGCTGCAGCCTGTTATCTTGACGACGTTGTAGGCGTGGTGTGTGACCGCCATGAACTTGGCCAAAGCTAGGTAGCCCAGGATGGCGTTGTATGGCAGGTTGATGTGGGCGACGTCGAAGTCGATCTACTCAGTGTGGTAGTTGTCTTGGGTGCCGAACGTGACAGGCAGACGCACTTGCCCGACGGGCACAGTGGTTCCATCTGTCACTCCCGAGAAGGGTCTGGTTGGCATCAGGCACTCGTATGGTACATGGAGCAGGTCGAAAGTGTCCACGGAGAGCACGTTCAGACCTGCTCCCCATCAATGAGTGTCTTGGTGACGGCGACGTTGTTGATGGTGGGCATGCATACCAGCGGAATGGTGCCCACGGCCGCAGTGTTCTTGGGATGGTCGCTGGAGTCGAAGGAGATTTTGTACTGTGACCACTTGATGGGCTTCCCCGCGCCGACCTTCGGGAGGGCGGCGTTGACCTCGCGAGTGAGCTCCTTGAAGTGGCGGTTGGAGATGGGAGCTTGCGCTCCACCAAGGATGCACGCGGCCACCCTTCGGGGCTCTTGGTAACCCCCCGCGTACTCATCACGGAGGTTGTTGTTGTTCTCTTCAGGCTGCGGCTGGGCAGCATTGGCCACTGGTTAGGCGGGTGGTTGGCTTGCTGAGGGTACTGGCCTTGGGGAGGGTACTGGCCCTGCTGAGGGTATGGCCCTGCTGGTTGTAGTTGTTGCCACGATCTGGCCAACGCCCGTTGTTGCGGTCGCCTCCCCGCCCACCGTTGCGTCGGTTCTGGCGGGTGTTGCGAATCTTCTCAAGCTCGAAGCAGTCCTCGGTGTTGTGGGTGTTCATCTTGTGGAAACCGCAGTACTTGCCGTCCCTCTTGTCATCTTCTTTCCCTTCGCGCTTAAGCTTTTGCCGGGCTCAGACTCAGGTTCAGGCTCCCGCGAGGAGGCGGTGCCTTCGGCTTGGCCGGCTTCCAGTTCTTGCCTTTGGCCTTCGCCGTGTCGGAGTCATCCAGCTCGGGACAGTTGCGGGCGAACAGCCGGCCCTCCTCTGCTTGGCGCACCTGTCGGCGAGGTGGAAGGCAGCCACAGAGGTAAGGGAGTCGGCGTAGATACCGAGCTTTTCCTGCATTTTGGTGTTCGTGACGCCGGCGAAGAATGCCCGATGACAGCATCGTCGTTGATGCGTGGGATCCTGTTGCAGACTTGGCTGAAGCGCTGGATGTACTTGCGCAACGTCTCGCCCTTGTGCTGCTTCACGGCGCGGAGGTCGTTGAGGGAGAGGGGACGCTCGTACGTTCCCTTGAAGTTGGCGAAGAACTGCTCGCACAGTTCCCTCCAGGGCCCGATGGAGCCCTGGGGAGGTTCATGAGCCATGAGCGGGGTGGCATCCTTGAGGGCCATGGGGAACCAGTTGGCCATGACCCGGTCGTCGCCACCGGCGGCCTAGACTCCCACAGTGTAGAGCTGCAGGAACTCCACAGGGTTGAGGGTGCCGTCGTAGGGGGAGGTAGCTCCGGGCGGAACTTAGCTGGCCAGACCACGCGTCGCAGCTCTCGTTGAGAGGGCGAGGCAGCCCTTGCTGTAAGTGGCATGGCCGCCAGCTAGGATGGCGCGGTTGGGGTCGCCGGCCGTGGCGAGGTCGTGGACTGTGCGGTCCTGGCGCCTCGCGCCGGCGTCGTTGCTGGCGCTCGAGGTTCACGCGAGCGTACTCTGGGGCCCTTGTGATGATTTGACAGCTGGCGCCGCCGAGATGTGGGGAAGAGCGATATGCGAGGGGGCCCCGCCGGGGCGCGGGATCCCTGATGTGGTCCACCAGCTCCTCCGGCCGGAGGCGGGGAGGTGGGGGAGGGGGAGGGGAGCGCCATGCGCCACTCCCTCCCTGCGACGCGGGGGGCACTAAGGAGTGCGACGGCGCCGGGCGATTCTTGCAGCGTGAACGGGCTCGAAGACCTCGCTAGAGCCACGCGTCATGTCCGGCCTCTGTGGGTCGGTAACGCAGGAGTTCTTGCACCATGAGCAACGCAGCCCCCGGTGTTGGTGGAGCGCGGGCGGAGGCCGACGCGGTGTGGCGTCGGACGGCGGCGGCGTGTTTTGCGGGAAGGGTGGAGGGAAGAAGCCTCTGCCTCCTCTCACCCAGTGCTCCTCCCCTCCCTCGGAGGTGGTGGGTGCCGCGCGCCGACGTAGGTTGTTGAGACAGGGTCGGTGGCGACCCGGCTGGCCACCTTGCGGCGGGTGTCGACCATGACGGTGAGGAGAATCAAAGAGAGCGCCTCAGTCCCCTACGTGGCGCGCCAATGTCGAGGAATTGTGCCAAGGAAAACTCTTGCGTAGTACTGTTCGTAACACTGGGGACTGAAACACGCGCTCAACGAGACCCTCGGAGACTCGGCGAGAAGAACACACACACAGCAAGGGGACACAGCGGTTTACCCAGGTTCAGGCCACCGTGATGGTGTAATACCCTACTTCCTGCTTGTCTGGTTTGCACTGCTTGGAGAGGTACAGTACGTGTTGGGCTCGAGGAAAGTTGGATCCCCTCTAAGGCTAAGATGATGTCCTATTTTTAGTGCTCCGGTCCTCTTCCCAAATGTCTTGGCGGGAAGGGTTGCCACATAGCACAAGACAGGGTACCGGCGCGCTGACCTGCTCAGATAAAGCCACCGTCCATGGTGCAGAGGCAAGGACTTATCGGTGACGTCATCAATGACGTCCACGGTGGCGTGTAGTGCGGTCCGACCGTCTTGCACCAAGGGAAAGTCTAGGGCTCCGCTTTGCTTGTTGCAGATGGTCGGCACCCTTTATAACACCAAGAGGAAAGCTTCGGCCAGCGCACATGCGACGGGGTGCAGACGCGCGCGTCACTCTGAAGGAGACGCAGGTGCACATGGGCCCCTGACGCGGGGGTCACGGGTGTGCAGCGCCTTGTCCGGTATCCCTGAGGCTTGGCGGCGATGTCTCCCTCGCGAGGGGGGGGCCTCGCGAGACGTTCCTTGGCCGTCCGCATCGTGTTCTCCCGGGGCTGCGCGCCTCGGGAGCGAGATCTGTCTCACGAGGGCCGACAGAACGTGCTGGGCTCCGTCGGCTGTTGACTTGTCTTGATATTCCGTGTGTAATCTTCTGGGCCAGAGGCATACGGGCCGTGGTACACTGGTATTCCATTGGTCCGACACATAATTACATTAGAAAGCGAAGGAGTTGACTACATCTTGAATTGCAAATAAACATTTTTAGAAATATAATTTCTCACCTAGCTTCAACATAGGCATGTCATAAACATCACGGTTACGGACCGTAACATAATGAACATTAAAATAAAATTAATACTAATGCTAAGCATAACTAATTACAAAATATTAGGAATTTAAGAATAGAGCAAAAGTGAAAGAGAATAAAGTATATGGAGGTGGTGGTTGAGAGATGATGTGAAAGGGTGAACAACACAAGGACAACGGTGGCCGGATGTGTAAAGCATGGGGCTCGGAGTGCGTCCACATTGTCGGTGTGGGGAAATGGGGCAGACGCGGTCATGGCGGCTAGGGAAAATGTGGGATGTGCTCGAAATTTTCACCAAGTGGTGCAACCGCGGTAGTTTTGTGTATGCTCGTCTAATCCTTCAGCTGGGCCTTCCGTGATGCAACGACATGCACGCCTCGTTAGAGAAACGTGTTAGAAGTATAATACGTATAGCTATTGGAATATTCTAGAGTTAGAGATAGACTCGGTTTAAACCTAGTACGACTTGCCTTGTACTTCAATCCTCTCCCTTTGTATCTCTATATAAAACCCACGAGGGTCCAAGCAATACAACAAACTATTAGGGTTTCCACAAATTCTTACTGGTATCAGACCGGTTAGTCTCACGACGTCGATCTTAGGGTTCTAAACACTTCTGCATCCGCGCCGCCCCCGGGGAAGATCAATCTCTCTCCTCGGGGACGCGGCACCCGGTTTCGATCAAAGATCGATTGGTTCTTAGTTCAGTTTTCAGTTAATAGACTAGATTAGATCTAACTTAGCTACCAAATAAAGCCCTAAATCTATAGATCACGATCCTCCTCCGGCGAAAATCTGGCAAGATCAAGCGCTCACGGCGGCGCGGAAAATCGACAAGCTGGCGGACAATATCCGCCTCGACAGCAAGCTAGGCACACACACCCACGGGACCTCGGCGTTGACTCGATGGCATGGCACTCGCAGCAATGGCGCTTGCAGGCTCCCATGCAAAATCCCAATTTGCGTCTACGATCCATCACAACGTATATGTACATGAGAACTCAGGTACGTGCATGCATACACATGTGCTACACTAGGCCTGCCGCTCGACGCCATCAACTCCACGACGCCAACGACTCTGCGCCGCCGCCGACACGCCGACAGACCTGCGTCAACACCAAGATCTACGCGCCCGCCATCAATTGCACAGCATCAGCCCGGAACTACATCAAGACACGTCTACACTGTACGACTACACCAAGATCTTCGTCGAGCATCTACGAGAAGCGAACGTCAGCATCACCCCCACGCAGGCCGAATGTGGAAATGACTTCATCGACTTCTCCGACAACAAGGTTCTTCATCAACGTTGCCCGGGACGCCTCAAAGTGACAAACGACTACATGCTACTGCTACATCGCCGACACATCATCGCCAAGGCTCATCAATGTGTCTTCATCGACAAACCTCGTCAACACACCGCCGCTGCTAACATCGTCCACAAGGATGAACATGCGCCCCTGACAGTACTACTGCAAGGCGCCAATGACACTGACGAGGGCATCGACCGCGTCGACGGCTAAGACTGCATACAAAAACCTGGCGTCACAATTGTGAAAGCTCCTACGATACAACCGCGTGCACGGTTCTGGCAAAACCGTTGGTGTGCTCGGTGGGTTTCCTCCATTCTGGCAAAACTGGTGGACTCACTTATGACCGCGTCTTGACATCCGCAAGACGCCCCGACGGTATCTCAAGGTGCAAAACGTCATGAAAACCACAACTGCAGCCCGTCATATACATCGCGCATTTTTTTTGCGCCTCTGGCATTGCGGCTACAACGACCATGACGAGTATTACATCGACCAACAACCCCAACCACGGCAACATCACGATCGGCTACCTCGAATCGACATAAAACAACAACGTCTACAACACTTATCGGCGACAACTCCAGTCAACAACGTCTGCGTCGTCACTTGTCCAACGCCACTCCCGCTATGACTGCGGGAGGGAGATATGAGTGAGACCATCAGAGACGCAGTTGATGATGGCGGAGGGAGAAGTACGACGGAAGCGAAGACTTTAAATCCAGTCGCAATCGTCCGTTTCACTCCCGTACGAACTGGGGGGGAATGTTAGATGTATATATAGTAGGTTTGGAATATATTCTAGAGTTAGGGATAGACTCGGTTTAAACTAGTACGACTTGCCTTGTACTCCAATCTCTACCCTTTGTACCCTATATAAACCCCACGAGGTCTAAGCAATACAACAACTAACTATTAGGGTTTCCACAAATTCTTAAAAACGTTCGGTTAGCAATATGTCACCACTGACTGGTATTATTTGCCACATGTTAAGGTGCATATGCCCATCAGAAATGATCTGTCCACATGGTGACGGGCAGAACTTCTGATCGGCGCTAGTAGTGCCTGGCAGCGATGTATTCACTACCCACGGGTGTCAGCGTGAAAGTACTATACTGCTGACCGCCTTTCAGTGGTGGATTTTTCTAACAAAAACATGCATAATCTAAGGCTAGTACTGAGATGCTGGTTGAAGTGTGGGTCGGTGACATGCTATTTTGTACCGATGAGAACGTCAAATCTGAGAGATTTGTCAGCGCTAGTAGTCGAAGCCTAATTAGCCCAAGGTGAGGGCCAAGAGCCCGCAAAAAAAGTAGCCAAAGGTGGGAGAGCCCTAAAGTTGTTATGAATGTTCGCTGTTTGTCTTCCTTGGAGATGAAAATGACTATGATACTTTTGCCAAAACTGGATATCACATTTTATTTTAGGACGAGCATTTAGATGTGAGATTGAAGAACTTGGTATTGGCGTCCCCAAGCTTTTACCAAGCATGGCGAGATTAAGAATTGTTTAAAGCTACTACCTCTGACCCATAATAAGTGTCGCAATTTTGAACTAACACCAGTTCAAAACTGCGACACTTTTTGGATCAGAGAGGGTAGATGTTGCGGTAAAGTGTTCTTTTTTTTTGAATTTTACTATTATTATTAAACCAGCAAAGAGTACATGATTATATCGATTAAAAAACAATACTAAAAGAGAAAGCAAAATCTATGAGATCTTCAAGCCCTTTCTTCTTCCATGACAATCTTGTACTTTTCTGAAGGCGGTCGCGTAGAACAATGCCGATACACCAAACCACAGACCTGTGAATACCAACGAAGGTTTTCCCCTTTTAATTATGAGTAGTTGACCCCACAAACATTTTAGCGTTTTCCCTGCCACAAAATCAGCTTGTTTGACAAAGCCCATCTAAGGCTTAATTGTCGCTACCTGCTGCCCATCTAATGGTTTTTCTGTCTTTTTTTTCCTTTTTTGTGTTTTTGTGTTTTTAACCCTCCGTCTTCAGCTACACAGCTCTCATGCTTCCTTTGAAAAAGATCAAGGGCGTCACAAAGTATATCAAACAAGTACGTTCACTATATATGGTGCATGGTCCTGCAAATTCAGGATGTAATTAAGTTTGTAACGACCAACTCCCAAGCATAAGCTTAGATGCATGATACCTACCGCCTGGCATGCATTACATTATCTGAACTCCGGATGATAACATAATGTGTTTGTTCAGTGCTCCATCATATAAACAATAAAATGTTTCGTGTTTTCCTTTGCTTATCCTTTCGCAAAGTTAAGTGCATTTTTTCATACCGTTGTACCCTAAGCTAGCTAGGGTGCCAGGCTGCTAACCATACCGACATGTAAATGTCAAGTGGCACACTTTTGTTATTAAAATTGAGAAAAAACCAACTTTTGATTATTATGAACACTGCTTAGCTCCAAACAATATGTTTTAGCACTTTTTTATATCACACGTACGCGGGCAGCTAGCACAAAGCATGCATGTTACTAGCTTCAACTTTTACATGTTGGCACAAAGTTGTATCATTAGTCCTATAGCTTTGACGCACTATCTCCTTCCGTGTGGGAACTCATTGTTTAAGCATAGGTAGGGGATCAAACATAGAATATCGGGCCGCTAGTTGGCCTGCTCCTTCATATGCCGAGCTCTGTTTTGGGGTAAAAATGTAAAATTGGTGTGCCAGCAATGTGATCAAGACTGCTTGTCCAATTAAATGTATATTACTGTTAACGTTTTGGAGCACTAGCTGCGCTACTGCTTACTCAGTACACCATATTCCCTAAGTCCGGGTTTGTAAGGCCTTCTCAGATACTGAGTATAACTTTGACTATAAATTTAATAAACAATAGATAGATGAGGTATATGCCAAAAATTGTACCATTGGATTCGTATTTGAGAAAATCCCCAATGGAATAATTTCATGGCAGGTAACATATAGTCCGTTAGTCAAATTCATGGTTAAAATTAGGCTCAAAGTGAGTACGTACGGCACTTGAATCCACATGCTTCTGCACTTGGAATATTGCCTAGCTAGCGGTATACCTGGCAGACTGTTACAAATGCTCGATCGTGAAATAATGTAGTCCCAAGGGGTGACTTAACTCTCTCCGTGAGCCATGAGACACCAACGCTAATTAAGTAGTCTCATACTACAAATGCCAGTACAAACTTGCATTTCTAGTTGAGCTGCGAGCCTCGTGCCTCCGACTCTCAGGCAACCTGCATTGCATCGCATGCATGCACGTGACACCACGATCGTCTGGGCCGGCGGACTATCGTACGCACGGGTCCAAACAAGCCATGATATACCATTTTTACAAATTACAATATTGAAGTTGCATGTTGATGTGAATATATCAGTAACTTCAAGATGAACATGTGCCTCTTAGGACAACTCCGACGCAGCGACCCAAACTGACACGATTTTTGTCCGGGTCGCCAACGGACAGCGCCGGCCTATTTACGATCTTTTATTGCCAATGCACCCAATGTGTCTGACCCATTTGGTCCCCCATTTCCGTTTCTTTCTCAAATGAGATTTCATTTCATTCAAAGATTACATAGAACGATTATATAATGTGTAGCAAATAATCTATCTAAAAGATAGATTTAAACTAATCCTAGTTACACAATAGGTCCTTTTCGGGTTACGGGCGATGGAGATCTCGGCAATTTTATCAAAATTGGCCGTGTGTGGGCGACGCTAGGCTTGCGCCAATCTTGCCGGGACGGACTTGCTGGCTCTTCCGGCGGTAGGACCGTCTGCGGGGGCACACTAGCCGGCTCCTCCAGCCCTCCCCATTTAGTGCTAGGGTTTAGTTAGTGGCGCCAACTTTTTTAACAAAATTGGCCGCGCGTAGTAGGCGTCACTACCGCGGTTTTAGGCGTTCAGGGGGAGCGGCCGGAGTAGCCGAACCCTAGTGCGTCCTTGGCCACGCGCGCGTGCTTGTGGCGGCACGAGCCGCGGTCATTGACTCGCGGGCCGCCTGTGCCATCTAGGCAACCTCCTCCTCCAGGAGCTCGCGGACAAGCGCGGCTCGCCGGGCTCGCTCGTCGCGGAGGACTCGAACGAGGCATGCATGGCCTCCTGCAAGTGCAGGTCGCCACGCCCTCCACCTGCTCACCCTTCCTCCTCCTCCTCGCTGCTCTAGGCGAACTTGGGTCGTCATCCTCCTCCCCCTCGCCGGCAGGAGGTGTGGCGGCGGCGAGTATGAGGTGCGGTGGCGGGGGGCAGGGGCGAAACCCGCTACTCCCCGCCGCATACGCCTCCTCCTCGATCGTACATGTCGGCCCACACGTCCTTCATGTCCTCCTCACCTGCTCCGGCACCGGTGGCGGAGGCCGTGCGCTGGCATGCCGATCCACGCCGGCTCGTGGGCATGCGGCGAGAGAGGTTGCTCGCCCGACCTGGTCTAGGAGGTGTTTGGTGGTGGCGGTGGATTCATTCTGACGGCCGGGGAAGGTGGTGGGAGGTGTTGCGGCCATGGTTGGGAAGGACAGTGGCGGAACTAGGGTTTGACGTTTAGGGTTACCCCGCCGGCGGCATATAAAGGCCTCGCCCACCGCATTTAAGACAGTGGTTGACCGTTCGGTGAGGCTGATTGGCGGACCAGGGAGCCATGGGGGAGCGACACGGCGGACACTAGTCGTATCTACGCGTGTCCACGCCGACGCAAACCGCTCAAATTTGGGCTGGAAATGGGTCCGCATGAACACAAAAACATACATCATTATGTTTGCGTCGGCGCGTTGGGTCATGGCATTTACCCAAACAGACAAGTTCGGATAGAAACGGACCAAATGGGTCGCCGCGTTGGACTTGCCCTTATTTCTCCCCTAGAGCCACAACAACTTTCACAGAAACTCATAAAAGCTCCTAACTTCTATTTAAGAGAACATTGACGTAAAAACAACGTCAACATTTACTAATTCACGGACTTTCAACCAAATTTAACGAACTTCTGCCAAATGCTTAAGCTTTCAACCAAAATTTTAAAAAGCTCAACTATTTGTTAGAGTTTTTGTTAAATTTTTAACAATTTACCTAGATTTTGAAAACTCCCGACCTTACATTGAACCCTAAATAAAGGGAACGGGAAAGGAGCCCACGATATGCCAAAGGTTGGCCTGACTAGGACTACCACGGCGGCGAACCCTACCCCTTGTGGTTCCGACTATATGCAGGGGCTAGGGGCATGACAACAAAACAAGTGGAGAAATGGGACGCAGGCAGCGAGCCGGGAGCATTAGAGATGAAAGGAACAAAGAACGATGAACATGATAGTGTTGTATCTTACCGGAGAATTGATCCAATGGAAGAGATGGTTGAGGAGGAGAATGAGGTTGATAAGTGGTCAGTGACATGATGATAGAAAGGTGCGGTCGTGAAGGAAATTATGTCCCCACGCGATCTGAATTAACCGAGTGGACGTGCGTGATAGATAACTTTCTTAGGTCATATTATGAGTTAAATCTTTGTGTTGTACCACTAAGATAAAATTATATCATGTTGATCTTTATATTACAATATATTTACTTTGTTTGCTTAAGTGAATACACGGCTAGCTAAAATTTCGTAACTGTGGCAACGTGTGTTCAACTTTTGGAATTCAATACATATCATGACGATAATTAGCAATATCCTTCAATGAGTATCCTGACGATAATGATGTGTCCATGAGTGGTGTTCATTTTGTCCTCTTCCATTTCAACCCTTTAAATATACACTCCATTGGCAAGGGGTTACAAATTCCACTACTATATTTTCTCTTGAGATTTTCTTTTGTCAAATTAATATGTGTCGGTGAGGGGTTTATATAAGCTGTATATGCAGTATCAATGCTACGAGTTAATTTATCTGAAGTACTATAAACTCAGTGCTCATGGCAGGTTTGCTAATTGTTCTATATATATGCTAATCATGCATTTGGCGGGGCCTGGAGAACAAGCATTTCAACGACAGGCATATGTGGCGTATCGTCCTTAAGGATTCATTGTTAGTTCTACTATGCAAATCAGTATAATAAAGAGGCTAATAAAGTGGCTAGACGATGTAACTGATTAACTACTAGTCGTAACATTCCAACTCTGTTCATCCTAATTGACAATCTCTGTAGCGGTAAGTGTTAGTCGAGCTAGCTGTTGTCACGCTTTCGTCATGTGTTCGCCGAAGCATTAGCTAAGCTGTACATGATCACATCTCACATATTTCGGCATTTCATAGTTTTTTTTAAGTATATGGGGATTGGGGAGCATGTTAATTTGGTGATCATAGCAGGCTTTACCACACAAGCAAGCCACAAATTAGTGGCAACGTGTGGAATAAATATGTAGCTATAACAGGTAGGGAGGTCAGTAAAGAAGTGTGGCATATCACGCTTATGCAAGTAAATCAAACAGTAGCCACAGGTAGCTGACATACTTGTGGCAAAGATTGGAAATATAGGCTGAGAACCAAGAATTCCATTAACAAGTACATACTGTATATAGCTAGTCTGCTTACATAAAGGTATATCTTTATCGAAAAAAAACATAAAGGTATATACTTTAGAGTGGCTTAGAAAGGTAACAGCCGTGCTACAGCAGTACACAACTAGTGCATATATCGAGCAGTTTTGATATAAATTTGAATCCACCTGCATGCAAAAGGTGAGAATCTATATGGTTAAGTAGTGCATTGCCGCCACGACAAAAAAGGTAGTACATTGACATGCTGTGCCCAGCTCTTTTCGTCCTACAACCGTACCTATATGCACATCTTCAAATGATTCGTATTGGTATATTGTACTCCAGCTCCTATAAATATACATATCTTGAAGTTATGGATTTTATACTATGCTATAAATAGCAAAGGATGAGAGAGTGGTTGATGAGCTCAAAGCAACAGCAAGCTAGCCACTTATCTTAGCCAGTAGCCACTAGTGCTCTGATCTCCTTCCAAAGAAAAGCCCAGTGTCTCAGTATAGCTTGTTACATCTCAGAGATAGCAACTTACACACCATGTTCTTCACTAGGATGAGCAAAGTAGCCCTCCTCCTTGTTCTCATGACCCTTTCCTCTAGCCAAGTCATGTGTTCTCACGGCAGACCACTTGTGGGCCTGGCGATGCATAGGAGGCACTTGCTGCTGCATTCTTCCGAAGAAGCCGCAAATGCGAAGATGATGACCGAAGGCACTCTCATGGCGAACGGCGACGAAGGGCAAGGTGGCGGCCCTTGGGAACCTCGAGGACGCCCGCCCGACCGGGCCAGGGCACAGCCCAGGCGCCGGCCACGCCGTGACCAACAATGGTGGGGTTGGGAGGAAGCTACTTGCTCTAAGCTAGTTACATAGTACTAACCTAAGCTAGTTTGATGTATTAGTTTCATTCACTTCCCAGTAAGTTATCTCTTGAAAAGAAAAGAACCACGAATGTGTTCGTTCCATTGTTTTTCACGATGTGTTATTTCCAGTGGCTCGAAGTCTACATTTCATGCGCTGGTATTCTTCTTAGAGATTCATACTGGTTAATTTGGTTTTGATTTTTTTTTCCGTGTCTGTTCTCTATAACGAACTAGAGTAGCATAAAGATTTGTTAATAGAACAAACTCTTATTCATAGTTTAGTGCCTGAAGCAGACTGTCGGTTGAACGAAAGGGGCCAACCAAACTCTTCTATGATCAGTTCAGTTTATTTTCTTAAACCATTATGTCTAACAACAAATCCATGAGTGACTGATGTATATATTCAGAGAATGTCAAGGAGGAATGTTAATTCATGAAAGGTATGCATGATGCATGTCCGCAATATCAAATTCATGTTCGGAAAAACAAAAACATAAAAATATTAGTTAAGTTCTGCCGGAATTCTGATTGGAAATTCATATGGGAAAGCTAGAGTGAGCATGGATCAAGTTCCAAATTCTAGTTAACCCTCGGAAGAAAAAAGGTTTAGAAAACGCCTATCAAACCCTAAAACAGCGGGATATATCCCAGAAAATGACGAGTTTAGAAAACGCCTATCAAATCGTCTACCGAGTATCACGGGCCCTAAAAATGGTCCCCAAACCCAAAAAACAGCGGGCTAGGTTAAGAATTCTGTGGAGCATGAGCAGTGTCCTGCCCCAGTTCAGGAATTACTGGCTAGTTTCTCTTCTCTGTTCGATGAACCACTGGTCTGGCTGCCGCGAAGGGATTTCGATCACAAGAAGACCGTGCTGCCATGGTCTCGCCCAATTAACCTACGGCCGTAACGGTACAATCCAGAGCAGAAGGACGAGAACAAAAAACGAATGGAGAGATGTTGCGGCAAGGAATCATTTGTTTCAGCACAAGCCCGTCCCCCTCCCCGTGCTACTAGTGCAGAAGAACTCTATGTGACGATTATGTATCAAATTTCATTGCATGCATGCTCTTGTTGTCAAGAATCGCTATCCTCTCCCTATCATCGATGAACTCCTGGCTTAATTGTCCAGAGCAGCCTGGTTCTCACGTTGGATGTCTGAGCAGGATATCATCTGATTTGCATCGGAAAGGGCAGGACCGCAGGAACACAACACCGCGTCTCAGACTCATCAGCACAGGCACTACGAATTCACAGTTAAGCTATACGGTACAGGTGAACACACCACTTTTCAGAATGCTATGAACATCATATTTGCGCCACTTCTTTGCCTTTGTGTCCTCATCTTCATCGATGAGTATTGATCTACAACCAGATATTGGAGGAACACAACGAGCATCTCTGCGCGGTCTGTCAGATTTTGGCGGAAAAATAAACTCAAAGTGGAGAAGTCCAAATGTGAGTTCCTCTGCCACAACTGAAATACCTCGGTCACATAATTTATGCAGCTAGTGTTGCGACAGACCCCAAAAAATTGAGGCTTAGTGGGGCCCACGCCAGAAAATGCGCGTGGTGCTGGTAAATTTTTGTGCTTGGCAGGGTGCTATCAAATATTTGTCAAGAACTTTGGCCTCATCAGTCTCATCCTCGCGAATCTGCTGAATAAGAATTAGCTCTTCATCTGGACACAAGATCATTAGCAGGCATTCGAGTCGCTCAAGCATGCGTTGCTGAAGGCACTAGTTCTTGAGTTGATCCATACTTCAAGAAGTAGTTTGTGGTTGAAACAAATGCGAGCGACCATGGCATTGGTGTGTTCCTTATGCAAAACCAACACCCATTG
Source organism: Poa pratensis (assembly GCA_947311845.1). Classification (NCBI taxonomy): domain Eukaryota; kingdom Viridiplantae; phylum Streptophyta; class Magnoliopsida; order Poales; family Poaceae; genus Poa; species Poa pratensis. The sequence continues at coordinate 43,708,718 of CAMZMU010000066.1, forward strand.
GCGTATTTGTGCAAAGCATTGGGACCTCGGCTACGGGGCTTATCCACTTATAAAAAGGAAACTTTAGCAATCTTGTTGGCAGTTGATCGCTGGAGGGCGTATTTGCGTCAGTCCCTGTTTTCATTCTCACTGATCAGAGGGCTCTCGCGCACCTGGATGAACAACGACTCACCACGCCTTAGCAACAAAAGGCTCTGACTAAACCGCTGGGATTACAGTACAACATTGAGTACAAAAATGGCAACGCTAATCAAGTGGCTGAATCCATGTCACGGCATCCTGCCCTTCATGTTGCGGAGGTTCTGGCTATTACTATGGGCACCCCGGAGTGGCTGCAGGAAATTGTAATGGCTGGGCAGCTGACACTATCACGCAGAAGATGCTTCTCCTAGTGCTAAACCTGATCACATGATCAAGCACTTGGTTTGGGACAGGGGCCATCGTGCATTTAAACTTAACGATAGGATGGAGGCCCTCATTTCTAATCATGTTCATGTTTTCACCGGTCACTTTTGGCAACACTTGTTCAGACAATCAAAAACAGAGCTGCACATGAGCACGGCATACTATTCACAGACGGGCGGCCAGACGGAATGTGTCAAACCAGTGTCTGGAAACATACCTCGCTGCTTTAGCAGTTCCTGCATGACGAAGTGGCGTAAGTGTGGCTTCCGCTGACGAAATTCTGGTATAACACGTACAATCTTACAGTCGTATGGTCACTCAACCTGTTACTTGGGCACTACCAGTGCCTTTGTTCCTATGGTGAAGGGTCTTTGTGGCTCCAGGAACCGTAACTCATGACGGTGTTGTCGCGTCAGCATCTTCATCAAGCCAACAACAAGATGAAGCACTTTGCTGGTGGAGAACATTTAGAACGTTCGTTCTTGGTGTTGTGACTGGTTTACTTGTGGCTTCACTCGTACATTCAGAATTGGGCGCCCTTCGTGGTAAGCTCACCTCCCGCTTCTTCGAACTATTCCAGTGGAACAGAAGGTATTTGATTTGTCATACCGTCTCCAGCTACCTGCAGGTTTTCTTTTATGTTTAATAAATCGGCCGTATGCATCATTTTGATGCAGAGGCTGGGGCAGGACTCCATTTCTTAAAAAAAAAAACTACCTGCAGGTTCTAAACTCCATCCGGTGTTCCACATCTCACAATTGCGCAAAGGAGCACCACCAAGTGAAGTTCATGCAGAGTGTCGTGGGTCGATAAAGCGACACCAACTCATCATGTTCCAAAATCGGTGATGGAGACCAGGCATGTGCGTCGTCGTCGCAAACTTTTGGTGGTTGGTTCGCTGGGCTGGTCTACCGGCTTCCTTGGCTTTTTTTTTTGAATTTTACCGGCTTCCTTGGCTATGTAGGAGAACACGACGGACCTGAAGATATGTTTCCCTTGTGCGCCAGCTTGAGGACAAGAGGCTCGTGTAGGAGGGGAATGTCATGAGCCCACCTGCTCATGGGCCTACTGTTGGGCCAACCCAGCAGGCTCGTCCGCCTACAGCGTATGTGACACCCACCCGCTGGCCAGCTCATTACTTAACACTTATCCTGGTCTATCTGAACATTATTTTAGCACATTCTGTGTGAAGTATCTAACCACGAATCATAAAGGAGGATGTAGACTAGAAAGCAGGCTCAAACCATAGAGGAGAATGTAGACTAGAAAGCGGGCTCATGCCCAATAAGCTTATAGAGAAGTGACATGCAGTTAGAATTGTAGCCCACTAGCCCACGTGTTTTGTTGAGTTGAAATTGTGTTTCCATATTTAACAATGCTACTCCCTCCGGTTCGAAAAAAGTGTCATGAGTTGTGCCACCGAGTTCTGCTTGGTATGTTCTTTCCCAGCGACATAACGGATCGGAGGGAGTAGATAATTCGAAGTAAATACAAAGATGGGAGGTGTAGTAAGCTATCTCAAATATACAATATCAAGGTATTTTCCAATATAATGCCTGGTTCAGCAGCTATCTCAAATATAAACAAAAATCAAGGTACGTCAACTTTGGCGGGCGGCAACAAAGATGTTGCCAGTCCGCTCGTATGAAACGCAGGCTTCTAAATATAAGACCGACTTAATCGAATAACCGATGTATCAGAACAGGTGGCCTACCAAAAGCAACATAGCATGCATTTCCGTTTTGACACATCTCCATCATCGATGTGGACTCGACCGGCAAGATCAATATTTAACAGATATTCTGACCAATATGCAGACGTAGCTATTTTGACGAGTTCTCTTTAGTTAAAACGGAACCCCAACGAAATGTGGGAATCCATAAGAGAACGGTGGAGAACGTGACACATCTGAAACCTCCCTCATACAGTTTTGGGATACTAAACGGACCTCCCCAGATGGTAATCTTAAAGTGGCCGATTTACCCTCTTTTGTAATCAGTTTCGCTACAGCACCTGCTGCTCTAGCTAATTGTCCACCCCTTCCACGTGTGATTTCTATGTTATGCATGGCCGTGCCTAAGGGCATATCGGTTGAAGTAGATTCTTCTTTTCTCTCAAAAAACCCCCGGTTCTTAGAACCGCTTCTGTAGACATCCATCTGTGCAAACGGAAATCATATAAAAAATCTATCTCTGCCATCTTATGATGCAAGAAAGTTGAAGCTTGAGTGTCAGTTACACAGGAAAAAAAATGAAAACAACATTTAAGAGAATTAGTGCTACCTATCAAGAACTCATGAGCCACCGTGAAAAACCCGTAATTCCCCAAGTCAAAACTTTTGCCAGGCACGTCAAAGCCAGCTATTTAAGAAAGAAACACACGAGTCCAGGATCTACACAAGAAATGTGCAGACAGGACAATGTCATGTTCTGTAGTCAGCATTCAAGAAGCTTTCAAACTGGGTACCATTCAGAGCATTATAGACTTCATCCCAGTTTTCAATCTGATCAGATAGTGGTTTCGTGTGTATCTTCACATGCCGGCTTACTAGCTTCCTCGTCGGCACTTTAAGGAAATCCAGGACATCAACAAGCTTCTGCAAGTACCACGTCAACGTAATACTCATAAGCAAGCTGAGAGAAAGCAACAACCATTACACACCGACGTGCAACAAATAATCAAGAGTAACTCACTGTTCTGTTTTGGATGAGATCCTCATAGTACAATGTAATGTGGCGGTTGCTCTTTAGGTTTTCAAGAGCATCACGTGTGTAGTCATCTGCCTGTTTCAGAGTCCTGATTAATGTTGTTGTGTTGAGCCTGGGCTTATATTCTGCAAGTATATTCGCCTGCGAAATAGAAGATGAATCTTCATTCAGAGACTGCACAGAATTGGACGCAAGAACTGAAAGTTTTGTTATCAAGCGCTACCTCATCTTTCGTGTGAACATGGGCCTTATGTTTTCCATTTAGTTGCTTAAGGTATCTGTCATGATTGTTTGCTAGTTGTGATACCATCTGACGGAGAAGATTCCTTCTGAACAGAAATATCGCAGACACTCCTCTTTGGTTGAAGTAATCAACTACATCCGCGTGATGTGCCACAAGACCCTGAGGACATATATTGTCATAAGAACGCGCATTCTGCTTAAAATTAAGTTGTGTACATGACTCACAAATCAACGTGTCTACCCAAAAACACTAATTCGAATATTATGTCAAGTCTAGAAGGAAAGGTAGAAATGCTGTGCACGGTAGTATGCTGCCAATGGAAATAATAAGAATTTATAAATGCACACTGCACACTACTTGCAAATGTCATATAATAGCAACTTTACTTTGTTGTAGTATGGTGGATCTAGATAACGCCATTTACCAGAATGCTGATATCTTACAGAAGATTAACAAACTTACAGTTTTACAGACACTTAAAATGCTATCATCAAATTAGATGCTCTGTTTAACTATTTCAAAGATACCATCATTAAAATCACAATCAATTAAACTTAAAATATCACTTGCTTTAATAAAAAAACTTAAAATATGTGCCCTCGTCCAGAGTTTCGCACACAGGAGAACCAACGTTTCAATTATCTAAGTCACAAGCTTATGTAAGGAATTAAGGAACCACATATATATTGCTTTTGACAGAAACTCCACAATGATACCTACATGAAAAATGAAGAACGGAATGGAGCAAAAAAGACTGATCAAGTAATCACCTGATTAAGCATCCATTTGAAGCCAACAGCAGCAGTGCACTCATTCTTGGAAGCACTACTATTCCAATCCAGATTATACACCTTATCCATTGTCTTTGTTATAGATGAAATATTATTCCTCCTTTCTTTATTCGAGAAAATTTCTCCATTAGAGCTAACATTAATGTGACTGTTAAGAAGGGTTTCAAACCAGCCACTTCCAGATCGCTGCGATGAGATAATTGCAAAGTACCGGACAGGGTTACACATGCATTCTTTCCTACAAAACAAAATTACAATCAGACGTTACGCAAGCCAAGTGTAGATAGCCTAAACATGCTGCAGAACAAATATCACCTGCTGTAGTTTAGTGGTTGTGGATAATGCACAAACTGAACCTCGGAAGGAGGAACCGAGACTTATTGCACTGTTCTGCGACTTCGATCTTCACTATCCGTGACCAGCTGTCGCTTCCTAGCTGCTTCATACACATTGAGCAAATGAACACCCCGCAGATCATAGTCATAGCGAAAACAACCATTCTCAATGCGAGGGCGACTTCTTTGGAGCCTTCAAAACCAGTGTGTCCTGCAAACAAGTTCCGATGAGCCCAAGTACCTTCAGAATAATCAGGTCCATATTTACAATCAACAGATATTAGGATGTCGGAAACATCAATTCAGGCTTAGTACAGAAAAAAAAAACACGATGTGTAGAAGTAAAAAAGCTATCTGGTCCTTAATCTTTGGCCGTAACCCACTTGTGTTCCCCCGAAAAGAGGTTAAATGGCCCATGTGGCCATGTACTAACGTACAGTTCAAGTTGGCGTTCCTTACGCAATAATAACGGAACATAAGACAGGAACCAAACCCAGAGCGGGTAAATGGTAGTAGTAGAGATACTCATTAGGAGTATAAATCTTGAAAACTGCGTTACTTGACTCCACACTTCAGTCTCCAGGAGTACTAAATTTGAAAATGCAGTGAGCTATAGTACAGATTTAGAAGTGGAAAACGAGAAACAACATGAGAACGCGCAGTTTTCCAAAAAAGCCAACGAGTAGTCACTTCAGATCCGAAGTAGTAGCTGGTAACTATGACGAAATAAACGGCTCCACCGTTAAGCCAACGGCAGCAGCAATGAATTCGGAAATTAAACAAGAGACTTCCTAAATTGTGCAACGACAGAAACGTTCGGGTCAAGTATACTTGGTAATAAAACACGATCTAGTAGTAGTACAAAACTTCGATCCAAAAGAAGAAAACAAGAAGGCTAGCCTGACAGTATGAGCTAGCTAGAGCGCAGAACAGTGGTGATACATAATTTGTAAAAAAAAACGAGTAGAATAAAAAGAAATTAAAACGGCGTGCCTAATATTCTGGATCAGAGGTCCGATAAACCGCAACGCCCAGCGCTAACTGATAACAAACGCAATTTCTTTGTCTGAACCAGAAAGAGGCAGCTGAAATGCCACTCAAATGAATCCCTATTCCGACCAAAATTCCCTAGGGCCTGGCGCCTGAGCTCGAAGCTAGGAGGCGCGATTCGGAAGGGAAAGCGGACGCATTCGGCCAAAATCCATATGAGGAGGGAGGATGGGAATTAGAAATCTGACCTTGTTTCCAAACTGGTAGCTCCATTGGTCGCAATCGCCGGGCTTGTCCTCCCCTTTGGAGCCCCCCATGGCGTCGTCGCTAAGAGACCACCACCTGAACCGCCTACACGCAGGGGCGGCCTCCTTTAACTAACCCGCCGCCAGCCACCGCCCGAATAGTCGTCCGCCGCCGACGCCGACGCCTCACTGGCGCATTAACTCGGAGCCCACCGCCGGTCGGGACGCTCCTCTAGCGGCGTCGGGGTCGCGGGCGGAGGGGCCAATGAGGCTGTGCGTCACTGTGGCGCTGCGCGTGTTTGCAGGAGGGAGGAGGCTGCAGCTGCTCGGCTCGTGTTGGAGTTTTGGGCGTTTCCGGAGACCCTTTTTTGGGTGGGGATGGAGCTAGAGAACTCCAAATTCTCCAAGAGAGTGTTTCCGTAGACCTTTTATTATGATGCGCGTCGATCCGGGGACAAATCAATGCGTAAGTATCGGCTGACTTTCTCCCGCGGTGACGTGATTAATAAAGAACGTTCGAATAATATGTGGAAGGTAGAAGGCGTCGGTTTCGTCCTATAAAACTCGTGCAGATGAGGTAGCAGTAGTAGTACGAGTTACGCCACAGTCACCCTGCCTGTACGGACGGCCGTTACCTCTCGCGTGGCCAAACGGCATCACTACGCCACAACAGGAGTGCTGGAGTATTTTAGTTCAGCTCGGCAACGGGCAGGTCAAAAAAAAAAAAACTCGGCATCGGGCAGGGAGGGTGTCCGTGGAATTGAGGTACACTCATTTTCAATAATTTTTTAGACATCCGAATGCATCTTATATCTGATTTTTAGCAAGTAAAACAACTACTACAAAGTAGATTCAACTCGATGCAACACTGACAGTACAGAATAAAATACATTAAATTCATACGGGTAGTCTTCTTTCTCCGATTGTTCGACGGCTGCCGAAGCTCTAAACAAGGAGTAAAAGACTGGGTCACCTGCAAATGCCTCGCCAATCAAGACTTCGAAAAACACAATAGCCACTCCGCCGCGAAAAATGATATCGAATAAACGTATATGAAACACCGGCTAGGGACATAGGCTTGTTGTAATTCTCTACCGCCAATATAGAAGGGTTGGAGAAACCGGATCTTACCATATAGACCCAGACGAAGAGATTTTTTTTAACGGGAAAAGGGTGAAAGGCCCATGAAAACTGCATTAGTCAAGCGGCGCGTACAATCCTACAAAGAGGACCCCAAAGGAAAGATTACAAGACGGTCCTCTGCAATAGCAAACATGACCCTCATAGGATACACCAAAAAGCAATCATCTACACAGCCATAACAATTCTCTGCCATACTCCAGTTAGAGCATCTCCACCGGCGGCTCCCAAAGCACCGCCAAAGGCCCATTGGGGTGTCGGATATGAAAATCTTCCCCACCGGCACCCCCAACGGTCCGGCCTGACCCAAATTATGTCCGGCACCCTCTACAAAGCCCCTAACTTTGAAGGCCCTCTCGGGGGTGCCGGACAGCCGCTCCGACCGACGGAGCCCACTTATGAGTGACACATAACGGCGCAGGGCAGTTTCATTTGCACCGCCCACCCCGTCAGTTTCCCTGCCACGCGATTCGTGACACTGTCGCCGCCCATTTCCCCCGACGGCTACCGATCCCTCGCCACCCTCCCTCCCCCCCCCCCCCCCCCGCCGTCCCTCCCCGAGTCACCGCCGGCCTTCACCACCGCGCTTCGACTTTCAGCGACGCCACAGCTCAACTGTCGGCGCCACCCCCCTCAAACGCACGCAAGGTGTTCGCTGTTTGCCAAGTCTTTCTCTTTGTTTTTCATTTCTTTGTAGCTTGATTACTCATTGGATATTGTTAATAGGCAATGGATAGCGATGATGAAATAATGTTTTTCCAAATGATGGAAGAGGAGACCCTTTTTGATGATGAAGATGATGAAGAGAATCAGCTTGTTCTCGCAGTTCTTTAGGCGACACGGACTGTGCTAGAGGCCAAGCCGAAACGTGGCGGGTCGGCGAAAGAAAGAGGGCCAACAAGAACCGCTATAGAACAAGTCATGTGATGCTTTACAGTGACTAGATTGCGTTAAACCAGACAAACAATGCATATGACTTTCATCGGCGCTTTAGGATGAACCGGAACGTGTTCATGAACATTGTGCATGGTGTTCGAGACTACAATGACTACTTCAAGCTGAAGAAAGATTGCACTGGTCTACTTGGGTTCTCATCCATTCATAAATGGACTGCTGCTATACGGTGTCTTGCTTATGGATGTTCGGCAGATTCTGTGGATGATTACCTCCATATGTCTGAATCCACACCGTTGAAGCAACCTACAGGTTCTGCAAGGCGGTGAACATGGTGTTTGGAGAAAAGTATCTGAGAGAACCAAATGCAGAAGACACGGCTCGGCTCATCGTACAAGGTGAAGCAAGAGGATTTCCTGGTATGCTTGGGAGCATCGACTGCATGCACTGGAGATGGAAGAATTGCCCATTCGCTTGGCAGGGAATGTACAAGGGAGCACATTTTGGAGCGTGCAGTGTTCTGCTCGAGGCTGTGGCGGATTGTGATATTTGGATTTGGCATGCATTTTTCGGCATGGTCGGTTCTCACAATGACATCAAAGTGTTGCAACGCTCTCCAGTGTTTGCAAGACTTGCTGCCGGCCAAGCTCCCGAGTGCAAGTACGTGATCAATGGGCATGAGTATGACAAGGGATACTACCTAGCAGATGGCATCTATCCTCGTTGGTCCACATTTGTCAAAACCATCTGCAACCTTGTTGGTGAGGCAAACGTTTACTTTGCGGGGAAGCAAGAGAGTGTCCGCAAAGATGTGGAGCGAGCATTTGTGTGCTTCAAGCCTAGTTTGCAATTGTAAGGTACCCTTGTCTATCTTGGTCTCTAGAGCAGATGTGGGAGATCATGAACGCTTGTGTCATCAAGCACAACATGATCATCGAGAGTGAGCGAGATGTCAACTTGGTCCTGAATGAGCCGTATGACTTCCAGGGCTCCCTTGCCGAGGCACATCCGGGGTCGGTGTCCGAGTTATTCAATTCCTCGCTAACATCATGAGATTCGAGATGAAATTGCTCATGATCAGCTACAGAGGGATCTAGTCGCGCAATTGTGGGCACGCCGAGCACACCAGCCTGTTGCACCGGAGCCTGCTGCTCCATGAAGAATTTTATTTATTTTTGAATTTGAATTTAAATGGTTGTGATAAAATTATTTTTCCTATGTTTGTACTATTTATTGGAGTATGCATAGATTTTTCTACGATTTAGATAGAAATTCATGCATATTAAGAAAAAAAGGATAGGGGTGCCATTTGAGGGGGTTGGTGGGGGAAGTGACCTGAGAGTGGCCGGACACCTGTCCGGCACCACCAAAGGATGTCCGCTTCGAGTGGTGCCAGACCATATTTGGGAGCTACGAGTGAAGATGCTCTTACAAGCCCTTTTCTTTCGAAAGATTAAAGGCAGGGTATATTTTATACGATAAAAAGCAGAGGGACATTTTTGGAGGCTCGGGATGGAGGTAGACAACACCAAATTCCTCCAAGAGCGTGTTCCAGTCTCAGGGACCCGGCCTTTTATTGTGATGCGCATCCAGTCTCAGGGACAAATCAATGCGTAAGTATCGGCTAAGCTAACTTTCTCCCGCGGTGACGTGATTAACAAAGAACGTTCGAATAAGAGCATCTCCACTCGGGACGCCCCAACGGCTGCCCAAAGGCCTTTGAGGCGTGCCGAACAGAATTTCGCTCCCACTCGCGCCGCCCAAACGCGATTTCGGTCCGACGTGGCTTAGTTTTCTGTCTGGCACGCCCAGCCCACACCCTCATCTTGGGGAGTCCTCGGGCGGCCACGGACGGAACGAAGCGCGCCGCCACGTATGCCTCCGACGCGCGGGCCACGCTTGTCATTGACTAGGCGATACCAATATATGCCGGCTTCCCCCCAATTTCTCCCCCAAATCTCATTTCTCCCGCCACTCCTCCCGCCAAAAGAAAACCCTGGCGCCGCACCGCCTCTGTTTCCATGGCGCCGCCGTCTGTGCCCAAGGTACCCAAGGCGAAGGGGAAGACAGCGGTGAGGTCAAAGGCGACGGGGACGACCCTGGGCGTTGGCAAGGCGTGCAAAGCTCCCCCGGCCAAGGAGAAGCCGAAGGGGATGTCGGAGCATGATTGGTACCTCGACGTCCTCCGGCGCTGATTGGAGCCGCAGAGCCGTGGCGGGCGTCGTGTGAAGCAGAAAGCTAGGGATCTGCCCGACCCGCCGTCGCCGCCATTGACGGCGAAGAGCATCGCCGCCATGAACAAGACCTTCGCCGCCTTGAACCAAGCCTTCGCCTTGGGAGGAAGCCAAGAGAGCAGCGCCCCTCTGCGATGCAAGGTCGGCGGCTCGCCGTCGAGTTCTGAAAGGGCATGGCGCCCCCATGTGTGGTTTTGGTAATTAATGACAATCCCTATGGACTAATGGTTGCATTGAGTTTTACTTGTAGTGTTTGTCCATAGACCATACTTGAACTCCATATGTTGGATTCAAGGTTGATGCCATGAGTATATTGATATAATGAAGTATTTGGCATCAAGATCATAGAGTTGAGCATATTGCAAGTATGTCTTGAAGAAAAGAATTATGTGATCATTCATGGTTATCTTCAAGACATCATCTATTGAAAAGAGAAGAAAAGATACAAGGTTGATCAAGTATTGATCAACACACAAAGCTACAAGATGTACCAAGTGGGATCATGTATCTCTTGGTATGGTAAGCAATTGTCCATATAGCTTTGTGAACTAACCCATGATATGTGTGTAGCATTTCTATGTGTGGTTAGGTATCTTTCTATGGGCTTGCATCAAATGAAGATTTCATATGGCCCATGATCGATGACGTAAAGTGGTGATCGTCATCAATGTTGAGAAGCGCAAGTTCAAGAGGAGCATCTCGAAGATATCCTAGGCTTGAAGCTTGCCACCCATTTAGAGATAATGTTCATGTGAAGATGTGCCTAAGAGAGGCTATCCCATAGTGGAGTATGGGGGAGCAATGTTTGGGTCTTCACCAAGCGAAGCGCAATCAAGAAAGGTGGTCCACTTGAAGAGATCAAGATCGACGTCATCTAGCTCAAGTGGAATGCGCAAGGCAAAGGTATGATAGGGTTTCTATTTTACCGGTCTCATGGTACTAGTTGGGAGACCGGGTTATAGGATAGATACCGTACTATCAAGAGGGGCTCTCGATTGAGCTTTAGCGTATCAGTTGGAGAGAGCTCAAACCTTTGCATTCTTGCCTTCATCATCTTTCTTGGTTCTTATTTGGATGTTCTCCTTGTTGGGTTTTGGTGCTTGTTGTGATCTTCATGACAAGCCCAAGTTCTCCGAAAACGGATTTCGTATGGAAAACTTGTTGCGTTTTCTGGTTGGAAATATTATCGGTCCACCTTCGAGATAGGGTCCACACCTTCCCATGTGTGGTATCCCCTCTATATTTGTAGTAAAGCTCTTGTCGCTACCTTTCCAACAAAATTGGATTCATCTCGTTTGGAGCTTCCTTGCAAAAGTTATTGCGGTTCTCTTTTTCTGGTTCTGCAGTTTCTTCTTAGGCCGGTAGTACCGACCCTCGCCCGGTACTACCGGATGACCCCTTGCGGAACTACCGCGGCCACTACCGGGCCCAGTACCGGATCTCCAAATGCTCTCTGGACTCGCTCGATTTAATCCGGTAGTAGCCCCGGTAGTAGCGCGGTACTACCGGGTGGGGAGCACTACCGGACCAGGCGGTCCAGTACTACCGATGCGCGCATAGAGGAGGCGTTGACCAGTCTGTCGCCAGGCCGCCCGTTCCCTGTCAGCCGGTACTACCGGGCGAGGCCCGGTACTACCGCTGCGGCCTTTTTCGTCTGCAACGGGCAGATTTTTGAGAGGACCTTTTTAAGGGGGTTTCTTCCCCAACGGTTCTCTTAGCCCTTGAGCTAGCTTTTCCCCTCTCTCTCCTCCATTGTTGACCTTTGGAAAAACTTGCCTTCCTCTCAATCCCTCCCATGATTCTTGCATATCTTTGAGGGAATTTGAGAGGAGATCTAGATCTACATATTCATCCAATCCATTCCTCCTCTAAGTGAGGGGAACCTAGTAGATCGTGATCTTGAAGTTTCATTTGTTGAGATCTTCCTTGTTCTTCCTCTCTTCTCCCCCCACAAGCATTAGTTGCTTTTGGTGGGATTTGGGAGTGAAGGATTTGACCACTTCTAGTGGTCTTGCCTTCTTGCATCGGTTGCATCGGTTTGAGTTCTCCACGGTGATACGTGGAAATCGAAGTTGAGAAGCTTGTTACTCTTGGGTACTTGGGGTGCCCTAGAGCTTGTCCTCTTGGGTACTTGGAGTGCCCTAGACGGTCCTTGTTGATCTCGGAGTTTTGGTGGCTCGCGGGATAGTTGGGAGCCTCCAATTAAGTTGTGGAGTCGCGCCCCAACCTTGTGATTCTTGTGGCTTTGGGAGCCGCGGGAATTCGGTGAGAGCCTCCAATTAAGTTGTGGAGTGTGCCTCATCCTTGTACGGGTTCGGCGACCACCCTCAAGTGTCCCATAGTGGTTCGTGGCACTCCGCATTGGTGGAGGCACGAAGGAGATTACGGTGTGCCATTTGACGGCTATTCGGGGATCACTTTGTGACTCCGCACCGCTCCAACGGAGACGTAGCTTCCATTGGGAAGTGAACTTCGGGATAAATCATCGTCTCCAAGTGCCTCGGTATTTCTATACCCGAGCTTCTTACTTATGCTATTTACTTTGTGATAGCCATCGAGCTTGAAGTAATATATCTTGCTGTCACATATTTGCTTATCTTGTTTAGCATAAGTTGTTGGTGCACATAGGTTAACCTAGCTTGTTTAGGTTCCGTGCTTGATAAATTAAACGATAGTTTTATTCCGCATTTATTCAAGCCTAAACCGCAAAGAATTTTAATCGCCTATTCACCCCCCCCCCCCTTTAGGCGACATCCGTGTCCTTTCAAGTTCGTCCTTCTTCGCCGACAGCGTCACCGGCACGCCTCGCTCCAGGTTCTCCCCCGAGTACGGCGAAAGCTAGCAGTACAACGGCGGCTCGACCCCAACAACATCTTCCCTTCGTGTGGCCTCGATCTAAACCACCCCATCGATCTGAATTCGCCGGCGATGCGGAGACAACCCGCCCTCCAGACGCACGCCCAAACCGGTCATAGCCTTTCATTCGACACCTCCCATGTGATCAATGGAATTACCCCCAATCTCACGGATCCCATACAGGTATGAAGACGTGTTCTGGATTCATGGTGTGTAGGACAGACGTGTGCATAGGTGAGTCGTTGAAAGTGCATGTGCCCTCATGTGTGGTTTTGGTAATTAATGACAATCTCTATGGACTAATGTTTGCATTGAGATATCTTTATAGATCTTGTCCACGGGAAAAGATTGGAGTTCATATGTTGGACTCTAGAGGAGTATATGATGACCAAGGTTCTATCCAAGGGTTTATATGAAGAATGGTCATCTAGAGATGAGCTTATTGCAAGCATGGCTTGGAAAAGAAGATTGAGTGAACATTCATGTTTAGCTCCAAGCCATCTTATACATCAAGAGAGGAAGATGAAATGCAAGTGGATACATGAAGACAGAGCTAAGCGAGGCTCTCCCAAAATGGTGTATGGGGGAGTATTTGGAGAAGTCTTCATCAAGCATGTGCTAGAAAGCGCAATCAAGAAAGGTGGTCCACTTGAAGAGATAAAGATCGTCATCATCTAGCTCAAGTGGAATGCGCAAGGCAAATGTATGATCTTGATAGGGTTTCTATTTTACCGGTCTCATGGTGTTAGTGGGAGACCGGGTTATAAGATAGACGGCGTACTATCAAGAGGAGCTCTACAGTGAGTAACTTGATCGCATCTTTGTGGAGAGCTCAAACCTTTGCATGTTTGGCATATCATTTTTCTTGGTTCTTATTTGGCTTTTATCCATGTGAGCATCAAAAACGGATTTCACGAATATCTTGTTGCGTTTTTTATGTCGGAGTTTTTACCGGTGCGTCTTTTCTAAGAGAGGTCAAACTCTCTCCTTATGGTCTCCTCCTCACATGATGGACTATGATGTTTCTATGCACAATCTTGTAAAGCTCTTCATTGCAATTCCAACAAACCCAAGATCATCGAAATCGGAGTCCGGATGAAAAACTTGTTGTGTTTTCGTGTTGGAAATATTATCGATTTATCCGTGAGGAAAGTTCCGCACCTTCCCATGTGTGTCAACTTAACTCTATTTATGGCTCTTGTCGTTACCTTTCCAACAAAATTGGTTTCACCTAATTTGGAGTTCGAACAAAAAAGTTATTGCGGTTTTTCTTCTAAGTCTCTGGCTGGCCAGCCTAGGCCGGGCTCAAGGCCGGCCCAAGGCCGGCCGCCTCTGGCACCTGGCCGGCCTCCTTCGGCAGCCCAAGGCTGGGCCAAGGCCGTCCCAAGGCCGGCCGTCTCTGCCTCCCAGCCGGCCTCCTGTGGCGCAAGGCCGGGCCAAGGCCGGGTCAAGGCTGGCCACTCTGCCTCAGCCAGCATTCGAAAGTTTCCTAGCCAGCCTTGCCGGGCCGAGGCTGGGCCAAGGCCGGGCTCTCGATTTCTGGCAGAAAATTGCCCCAACGGTTGGATTTAGTGGGGACCTATTTACGGGGTCTTCTTCCCCAATGGTTTTCCAAGCTTTGGCACTCTCTCTCCTCCTCCATTGTTGACCTCCAAAGTTTTGAGTTCTCTCAATTCCTCCCATGATTCTTGCATATCTTTGAGAGATTTGAGAGAGGAGATCTAGATCTACAATTCCATCAATCCATTCCTCCTCTAAGTGAGGGGAACCTAGTAGATCTTGATCTTGGAGTTTCATTTGTTGAGTTCTTCTTTGTTCTTCCTCTCTTCTCCCCCCCCACAAGCATTAGTTGCTTTTGGTGGGATTTGAGAGTGAAGGACTTGAGCACTTCTTGTGTTCTTGCCATTGGTTTGTGCTCTCCACGAGGATTCGTGGAAGTGAAAGTTCGTGAGCTTGTTACTCTTGGGTCTTTGGACCCTAGACGCATTTTGTGGCGGTTGAGGCCTTTTGTGGCCACTTGGGAGCTCCCAATCCTTTTGTGGGTTGTGCCCCAAGATTGTTGTAAGGGACTCGATTTCCGCCCAAAAAGGAAATCAATAGTGGAAGGTGAACCGAGCTTTTGGGCAAGGTTCATCGGAGAATAGGGTGAGGCCATTTGTGGCATCTTGAGTTTTAAACTCACACCCCTCCAACGAGACGTACTTCCCTAAAAAGAAGGAACTCGGGAATACATCGTCGTCTCCGCGTGCCTCAGTTATTTCTATACCAGAACTCTTTACTTATGCACTTTACATTGTGATAGCCTTCGTGCTTGAAGTATCCCTTATTGCTATCACCTTGTTGCTTGTCTTGCTTAGCATAAGTTGTTGGTGCACATAGCCTTCGTGCATTGTTTTGTGTGTATAGGAGAACGCCCATATTATGGCCGACTTAATCAAGGACGGCGCCCGGGCGGCGGAGGGCGGCGTAGACGATGACGACGACGAGTTCGACGAGGATGAGGTGTACTACGAGGAGGATGAGGACGACGACGAGGACGAGGAGGGGGTGGCGACCGAAGCTGTGGCCGGCGAGGACGCACCGACAAAGAAGAAGAAGGGCAGCCGTGGCATAGTTTGGACGACCAAGGAGGACGAGTGTATGGTCGAATCATGGAAGGCCATTACTACCGGCGTGATCACCGGCACAAACCAATCAAGCACCGCCTACTGGGCGAGGAACAAGACAGAGTTCGACGAGCGGAGGTTCACCAAGGACTACTACAAGATGAACATGGAGCGTGGCCAAGGCGCCATCGAGCATAGGTGGCGCATCGTTCAACGTGTCGTCAACAAGTTCCACGGCTGCCATGAAAACATCCGCGATCGGCAAGAGAGTGGAAAGGCCCCGTCGGATCAGGTGACCGCCGGCTTGCGATCCCCTTCATGTGTTGCTTGCGTAGTCTTATTTTGATCGTCGTCGGCTTGCAATCAACCTCGTCTTCCTTTGTTGTAGATCATCGACGCCCTTGTGTTGTACCGAACCCTCAACAAGGAGAAAGACTTCCGTTTGATGCATTGCTACAAGCTTCTCCAAAATTGTGAGAAATGGAAGGCGTACCGTAGGACTCTGACCAAGAACGGCCGCGCCGACCTCAACGCCGATCCGCAAAACTCAGAGGGGCGGCCAACCGGGAACAAGAAGGCGAAGGCGGCCTTGGCAGCGGCGGCAAAGACGGAAAGAGTGCAGTCGTCCATCGACAAGGTCCTTGCCGTTGTCTGCTCCAACTCGAGCTTGAGGCGCGACGAGAACAACGCAAGGTGGGCGACCTTGATGCACAAGGCCGACGTCAAGATCGACCTCGAGCAGAAGAAAGCCGCCGTCAAGAAGCGGAGCCAGGATTTCATGATCTTGACGGCCGACATCTCCAACATGGACCCGCTAGCGAGGGCGGCGCACAACATGTATCGCG
The DNA here is from genome assembly GCA_947311845.1 of Poa pratensis. Classification (NCBI taxonomy): domain Eukaryota; kingdom Viridiplantae; phylum Streptophyta; class Magnoliopsida; order Poales; family Poaceae; genus Poa; species Poa pratensis. The sequence continues at coordinate 43,725,011 of CAMZMU010000066.1, forward strand.
CCGCGATCCTGCAAGAGCTTGGGCTCGTTCCGCCTGAGACCGGCGGCAACTAGGGCCACGGCCACGCCCAGGTCGACGATGACCCCGACGTGACCCAACCTGGCCACGGCTACGTGCCCCAGCCCGGTGACAGCATCTAGACCGGCGGCGGCGACAAGCAGAGGCCGGGCAACGACATCTCCCGACGTATTTTGATGGCCCGGCTTTGAGTTTGTGGCCGAGTGTGGCCGATCGTGGCCAAAACTCTGAATTTGTGGCCGGTTGTGGCCGAGTGTGGCCGATCGTGGTCGAAACTCTGAATTTGTGGCCGATCGTTGCCGATGGCGGTTGAAACTTCTAATTCCCGCCATTATTTAAGGTTCCTCTCGTTTGAATTTGTCAAAAAAAAACTCGATTGGGCTGACTTTGGGCGTCGCGAGTGGGGAGCAACGGCGCCCAAAGCCAGCAACTAGTCCGGATGGCGCCCAAACTGCCTGTCTGTAAGGCCTTTGGGCGGCCGTTTGGGCGCCGCGAGTGGAGATGCTCTAATATGTGCAAGGTAGATGGCAGCGACGACGTCGGTTTCGTCCTATCGAACTCGTGCTGACGAGTTACCCCACAACCTGCGTATACGGACGGCCGTTCCCTCTCGCCTGGGCAAATGGCATCGCTACGCCACACGTGCACACACTGGAGTATTTTTAGTTCAGGTCGGCATCGGGAAGGGAGGGGTTCCATCGAATTGAGCTGCACTCCTCTTCAATGTTTTTTTTAAGACACCCGAATGAAAAAATAATAATTAAAAAATGTTCAAGAACTTTCGAAACTTCAAGTATTGTATCCTTATAAAAATATTAGACAGAGAATAACTTAAATTGCACACTTGGTCAAAGATTTGCCAAAACAACACTATATACACGACATATTCGTCATAGATTTGTCTTTTTTACCCTGAATTTAATGAGAATCATTTCCTGGCCAAAATTTTATACGAGTACCATACTTTAACATCAATTTCGTAATTTTTTACTTTTTCTCAATCTCTAAATAAAGTTGTGTATATCAGGTGCTATGTTACCCGAGAGTCATTAGTAATAAAAATATATTGAGACTCACACTGGTCGTCTTATTTATTCAATTATTCGACGGCTACCAGAATTGAAACATGCACTGAGCAAGCAGCAAAATACTGAGTCACCGTAAACGAGTCAGTCAAGATCCAATGAAAAACTAATATATCTAACGGTGCCTACTTTCATTGTCTCTTCCCCAACGCCACAAACGTTGAGGAGGTAGGTCGAATGTTGAGCGTGGAGTTTGATGTCCATGTCCAAGCATGACCGTCCCAAACGAAGCGATAGGGTGAGTGAGGTGATTTGGAGGACGAGCTCCAGGGAGCTCGTTTTTTTGAAAAATTCAAAACGACGTTTTTAAGTTTCAAAAAAATATGAAATAAATTTTGGATGTCGACAATGATTGTTTCTATTAGTGTGTAAAATTTGAGTGCGAAATATTGTGTAGTTTGGGCTGTGTAAAAAATCACAAATTTCTGAATCTGAGATGTGAACGGTGCAAAATTCGAAATTTTCAGATTTGTTAGATTTTCTCTTTTCTGTGTAGGCCGGAATACAAACTATTTTGAATTAAAAAATTCAGAACCGTATAATACATCATTGTCAACATCTATGTTTTTTGCAGAATTTTTGGAAACATTTAAATGTCGATTTAAAAAAATAAAAAATAAGGGCATCATGGAGCCCGTGCTCCAAATGAAAATCCGGGAGATTACTTATTGTAAACGATGCCATCTCCCTTGATAAAGAAGACGGCTACCAAAACCCTAACCAATCTGTTGAAACACTACTATTATTAAAAACTCCACTCATAGAGGCCGGCGTCGAGAGGGGTGGGGAACCCGATCTACGTTGGAGTAGGAGGAGGTGGCGGCGGCTAGGTCCGAGGAGCTCTCTCGTACAGAAGGAAACGATCATTGCCTATGGTGCCAGGGTAATAAAATAAAATAAAATAAAATAAAATAAAAGGAAGAGTAGGATTTGGGGGTGCTTCAGCATTGTTGATGTGGTGGTCCTAGCCCCACCACTACTTAATTTTGTACCGGGAGGCCACGAGTCGTAGACCGAGCTGTGCATCGCCTGATTATAGTACGTACGTACAAGTAGGATTTGAGGACTGGAGTTCTGTCCTGAAAATGCGAGAATGGCACATTCTTCTCTCCATAAGGTATATCAATAACCGTACTTTTTTTCTGTTTGGAAAAGAACAATACCGTAGCTTCTCTTGTACGTATTTTCTTGTAAACATGCAAACGCATCTTTCCTACTACTACTACCTCTGTTACATTACATCATGGAACAGCAACAGAGTCAACAGAGGGAGTAGATATATACGTTTCCTCCTGTTCACGTGGGATTCGGATTACGCGAATAGATTAACAGGAGATCACGATTTCAGTAGGATCTCCACCGAAAATATAATCGTAGTGGTTCTTTGCCCGTACGTAAACGTCAATCACCTAACATACTTGCATCACGCCGTTGAATCGTGGCCGCGGAAATCAAAAGTCGCAACCAAAAAGCCAATGGCAAAACCCTTTCCGACCTGAGCATCATCAAAAGCGCCTTCCATTCCATTCCATGGCGTATTGGCGTTAGGCCAGGATCACGTGCGTGGCGTGGACGACGAACGCACGCTAGTCTGGCTAGGCCGGCGACAGGGTACGTAGCTCCAAAAACCGACACACTTTCAGAAGCTTCTCCCACAAAGGCTCTCGAACCAAACCACGGCATGTTTGGTGCTCGATCGATCTTGAGCGCCTCCATCATTATTCACGCTAGTGGCTCGAGCTTGAAGGCCCTTTTCGTGTTGCTGGTAGCTCCATCGGTGGCCAGCACACCGACCGCACACACATCGCCAGCGCCGCTTTGAATCGACTCTTGGCTCCTGAATCTACTTTTTTTTTCAAAGCGAGTCCCAATCGATCGTGTGAACAAATTTGAGATCATTTTCCCACCTATCGCGCAGTGAGAACCCTTAGCCTAGCCATGTAGCATGTGTGTAATTAAGAGAGAGCAGCACTGAATGTGGAATTGTGGAATCCATTGGGTTGCCTGACATGAAAAACAGCCATAGCGGTACTCCCCAAGTGCTCGTACGTCCGGTGCTCCCGAGCGGGCCTCCAAACTTGGCACCGCACTGGGGGCAGTCGTGTATCGTTGTTATAGACACCAGGTAGACGCCAAATTCTTCCTTTCCCTCTACATTGTTGCGTTGACAGCCAAAACCTTTCAAATTGGTTCCCTCCATTTTTTTACAAACCCCTCAAGTTCTCCTTCCTTGCCGTCGTTGTCGCCAATCTCCTTCTCGTCGCCTCGAACGGGACGGGGACTCTCGCCGCCATCAAACAAATTTATAAAGAGGGTGTCGGACGAAGGCGATTTATCTTTTCTTTTCGCTATTATCGCTTGATTTCATTTATTGACATCTTAATCGATTTCTTATAGTCTACGAAATGTTGCTCAGGCAACTTGAAGATAAAAAAATGCTTGTATGAGATAGTACTAACTTTTTTATGAAACGAGACAAAATATTTGCCATTTCATTGATTAACAAGAAGTTTTAGAGAGTGTTACAAACCAGGTCATGGCCACGAGTGGCCGCCACAACCAAAAACATCGGCCTACTCTCGTGGCATAAAATTACTCAATCCATAGGGGACGGTGGTGTGTGTCTACGGTGTTGGGAAGAAGGGGAGCAAGAACGGCTGCGTGGAGATGAGCTGAGCTTGCTCGAGTGGGGGACGGCCATGGCGTGCTCTGGGCGGTGCGCGGCGTGCACTGTTGTGACGCCCATCCTTCGGGTGCGGGTTCCTGCTGGGTTCTGGCTGCGTGGGGAGGGAGCAGAGAGGTGAGGGAGAGAGGGGGGCACGGTGTTGGGCCGTCACGGCGTCGCCACCTCCGCAGCCACAGTGCCGACCATGGCGCGGGCGCACGGCCGTGTGTCCCCTGGCGCTCTTCTTCGTCCCTGTCCCAAATTTCTTGGTTCCTTCGAGCGCGGTGAGGTGAGTGAAGCTAGAGGGATCGAGTGGCTGCAGAAACTTGCTCGAATCCGAGCCAAATCGATCGAATTTGGATTTGGATTTGGGGATGAACACGGCACTGTCACAAGGTGTTCGACAGTGTCCTGAACCAAATCCAAATTTGAATTTTTGCAAATTATTTTCATATTTTGCTTCTAATATATTTATAAGGATTTGTTGTGAGGTTTTGGATTTTATTGTGCAAGTGCATAATAGCACAATTTTGGATTTAAAAAGATAAAGAAAGGTTTTGAATTTAAATTTAGATTTTTGAATTTAACAATTGGAGAGGGAAAGTTGTAGGAATAAAAAGGAGAGTGATCATATTCACTCCACTGAATTTTGTTTGGGAATAGGATAATTTCTCACTTGGAGAAATTTGGTGTGACACTTGTCACATGATCTTTTTATTATTTTAACTTTTGTTTTATTCCTCTTCTTTTCTCCAAGTTTTTATTTAGAGCAAACACATTACCAGCAACAAGAAATAATTATCATAGGCAACAATATGCAACCAACACCTATAAATTAACAAAAGTTTTTTGTTGGCCCTCATTTTTGGAATAATAATGCTTGGTATAATTTTGGGATGTTACACATTTGGGCAGCCAAAGTGCCCCTCAAACTTAAAATCTTTACCTGGCAGCTTGTGCTAGACCGGCTGCCCTCGGCAAAGCAATTGGCTACGCGTCATGGTCCGTCTGACGGCAAGTGTGCCTTATGTGGGGAACCTGAGGATGCCTCCCACCTGTTTTTCTCTTGTGTTTTCGCCAAGTTTGGCTGGAGTGTGCTTCGGAGACTGCTTGGTTGCAGTTGGTGTCCTGCTAATTTTCCGCAGTTCTTTGCTATTGTGCAGTCCTTGTTGGGACAGCAACGCGGAATCAGCTGGGTGCTGTTTTCGGTGCTTTGCTGGGCCCTGTGGACAATTCGTAATAAGCTTGCAATAGAAGCTAAACTGCCCAAACACCCTTCTGACCTGGTGTTTAAATTTGCTATGTTTCTACAGGTGTGGGCAAACCTCTCAAAGCAGCAAGATAAGGAGCACCTCCTGATGTTGGCCAGCAAACTCAATGGAATCTACTCGGAGCTGGCTCCTGGACGGTCTGCTGCCTAAGCTTTCGCTTTTATCCTAGTCTTATCACCGGTTTGTTAGCGGGGAGGCCGGCCCCTGAACTCTTTTATTTAGTCGTCATGGCAAGCTGTTGGCCTCAGCATGGTGTAATAACTTGTTCTGAACCTTGGTGCGCTTTATTAATTTAAAGCCGGGCAGGGATGCCTTGTTTCTAAAAAAAAACTCTTATACTATTTTCTTGCAAACATGCAAACGCATCTTTCCTACTACTACTACCTCTGTTACATTACATCATGGAACAGCAACAGAGTCAACAGAGGGAGTAGATATATACGTTTCCTCCTGTTCACGTGGGATTCGGATTACGCGAATAGATTAACAAGAAATCACGATTCAGTAGGATCTCCACCGAAAATATAATCGTAGTGGTTCCTTGCCCGTACGTAAACGTCAATCACCTAACATACTTGCATCACGCCGTTGAATCGTGGCCGCGTAAATCAAAAGTCGCAACCAAAAGCCAATGGCAAAACCCTTTTCCGACCTTAGATAGATCGACCTGCGCATCATCAAAAGCGCTTTCCATTCCATTCCATGGCGTATTGGCGTTAGGCCAGGATCACGTGCGTGGCGTGGACGACGAACGCACGCTAGTCTGGCTAGGCCGGCGACAGGGTACGTAGCTCCAAAACCCGACACACTTTCAGAAGCTTCTCCCACAAAGGCTTTGCTTCTGCGGAAAGGCTCTCGAACCAAACCACGGCATGTTTTGTGCTCGATCGATCTTGAGCGCCTCCATCATTATTCACGCTAGTGGCTCGAGCTTGAAGGCCCTTTCGTGTTGCTGGTAGCTCCATCGGTGGCCAGCAGTAGCACACCGACCGCACACACATCGCCAGCGCCGCTTTGAATCGACTCTTGGCTCCTGAATCTACTCTTTTTTTTCAAAGCGAGTCTCAATCGATCGTGTGAACAAATTTGAGATCATTTTCCCACCTATCGCGCAGTGAGAACCCTTAGCCTAGATATGTTTATGTTTAGAGGGACTACAAAGGAAGTTCGATCTTCGTTTTGTAGCCATGTACTTCCTCCGTTTTTAAATATAAGATGTTTTAGGCTTTGTCCACATTCACATGTATACAAATGTATCTAGACATATTTTAGTGTGTAATTTCACTCATTTTAGCATGCATCTAAACAACATGTGAAACACCTAAAACATCTTACATTTAAGAACGGAGGGAGTAGCATGTGTGTAAGAGAGAGCAGCACTGAATGTGGAATTGTGGATAGGTTGGTCGGCCACATGAAGCTGCTAATTAATTGGTGCCACGCCACGCCACGGAGAGCTGCTAATGTTATACTGCCGCCAGCTCAAAGCTGAAAAACAAGACAATATTGTTGGTGTATATTATGTGCTGATAACATCATGCTGGAGATGCTTTTCCTCCACGACTTTGCGTAATTGTCAAGTAGAATCATTCATTCTTTCCTATAGAAAGATATAAAAGGCGGCATCGTCCATTTCCGTTGCAAACTATCATGAAACCGAAAAGCAGAAATGTGCATAACAGCGATAGGGACTTATGTACCATATACAAATAATTAGAGGAGAATGTCATCACTACTTTATCTTTTCTTTTAGCCATTATTGCCTCTTTTTTTTTTTTTGACGTCTGAATCGATTTCTTATAGTCTGCCAAATGTCACTCTGGTAACTTGAACAAAAGTTACCTTTATATGAGATAGCAGTAATATATACTAAGGAACAACAGAAACTCGTGAGCTATCCCCTCACGTCGCCCCCCCCAGGCGGCGCCAGGGGTGACCTCTCCCGCCGCCGCCGGTCTCTCCACTCAACAATCAGCCCCGCCGCTGCCGTCGCCGGCCTCGGCCGCGGCGGTGGCGGCACCCCTCCATTGCCAAAAGGGCGGTCGGAGGGGAGTTTCTTCTGCTCGGGACGGTGGGGCCGCCTCGTGGGGGCGACGGCGGCCAGGGAGGAGGACGCCGGGCCGGCGGGCCCGGGCGGAGGCGACGGAGGTGCGGAGGGGAGTCTGCGCAGGCTGCGGGCGGCGACGGAGGCGCCGTAGGTGCGGAGGTTCGATGCTGCATCGTCTGCGGGGGAGGTGGTGGCGCTGCAGATGGGCTTGGCGGGCCCGATCTGGGCCCGCCGGGCCAGGCTCGGGGTGTGCTCGGGCGAGGTGAAGTGGCCATGGCGGAGGCAAGGGCAGGGGCGCGAGCACAGGAGGCTCTCGGGCCGACGTGCTCCGGTGCCCGGGAGGCATGGAAGCCGGGGCGGCGGCCCCGGAATGACGGCAGCTGCGGTGCGGCATGGAGGTCGCGGCCATGGGCGCCGTGGCCGACATGGCCGGTGGTCGAGCTCGGTGGCGGCGGCAGGGCAGCACTGCCGGTGGCGTTTGCTCCCTTGCTTTACGGTCGGGACGACCTCCGGGCGAAAGCCTGTTTCGACTTGGTCGGAGCGGGCGACGGTGGCGCTTTTTGGCGTCGTTTTCCCTCTTGGGGGCGTCGTTGTGGAGTGCTTGTTCCCGCCCGACGTGGGTGGTGCTAAGAGTTCCGGGTGAAAGCCTAAGCTCCATCGGGAGCGGGCGGCGACGACGGATGCGTCGTTTCCTTGTTGGAGGCGCCGCCTTGGAAGTTCTTACCCCTCACGGTGTGATGGGCTCGCAGCGCTCGGTGCGGGTGGTTCTGTTGTCAGGGAGGCGGATGACCGGGGCGGCGGCCCCGGACGGTGGCGGTGCGTCGAGACGGCGGTCTCGGGTTCCCACGCTACGACGGCTCTATGAGGCGAAGCCGTTGTCTAGCGGGGTTTGGTGGCGACCTGGATGAAGACTGTGTGGGCAGAGGGTTCGTCGACCTGACTGGATCACCTTCGGGCAATGCGAAGGTTGATCTGGTTGTTATGCCGGGGCGGCGGCCCCGGAACATGGTGGTGTGGTGGCAACCTTGATAAAGACTGCACGGGCAGAGGGTTCGTCGACCACGACTGGATCGCTTTCGAGCAACGCGAAGGTCGATCTGGTTGCTACGCCGGGGCGGCGGCTCCGGAGCTGGTGGTGTGTGTTGTGGCGTTTGTTCGACTTGTGTCGTGTGGGCGGCGGGTCGCTTCGTCTGTGTGATTCTTTTGTATAGTTTGTATGGTTTTTGGACCCGGGTTTCCTTATAAACTGGGTCAATTCTTTCTATCTATTCGAGCGATGGTACGACCACTTTGTCCTAAAAAAAAATAGCAGTAATATATAAGAGCATCTTCACGGCACCCAAAAGCACCCAAAAATCCATTGGGTTGCCTGACATGAAAAACAGCCATAGCGGTACTCCCCAAGTGCTCGGACGTCCGGTGCCCCCGAGCGGGCCTCCAAACTTGGCACCGCACTGGGGGCAGTCGTGTATCGTTGTTATAGACACCAGGTAGACGCCAAATTCTTCCTTTCCCTCTACATTGTTGCGTTGACAGCCAAAACCTTTCAAATTTGTTCCCTCCATTTTTCTACAAACCCCTCAAGTTCTCCTTCCTTGCCGTCGTTGTCGCCAATCTCCTTCCTCGTCGCCTCGAACGGGACCGGGACTCTCGCCGCCATCAAACAAACTTATAAAGAGGGTGTCGGGGGTGCAGACGAAGGCGATTTATCTTTTCTTTTCGCTATTATCGCTTGATTTCATTTATTGACATCTTAATCGATTTCTTATAGTCTACGGAATGTTGCTCAGGCAACTTGAAGATAAAAAAATATGCTTGTATGAGATAGTACTAACTTTTTTATGAAACGAGACAAAATATTTGCCATTTCATTGATTAACAAGAAGTTTTAGAGAGTGTTACAAACCAGGTCATGGCCACGAGTGGCCGCCACAACCAAAAACATCGGCCTACTCTCGCGGCATAAAATTACTCAATGCATTGGCTCCCACGAGAACCACATAGTCGCCTCCTCTTTGATTTTTTTTCACAAGCATTGTGGCAGTCATCGACGTGTTCCTAAAGATGGGAGCATTTCGCTCCTTCCAAATCTCTCAAGACACAAGCATAGCAAGGGATGCCAAATCTTTCCGATAGTCACCTATCTTGTGAATCTTCCCCTATAGTACTAATATATAAGGACAATTTTGATTTTCCGTAGCGTTATAACGGCCATTTAAAAATTACCTCACGGGAAGCAGACTGACTATGTCGTGTGAAATTTTTGCTATAGTAGGAGCTTGGGTAAGAAAATTCAAGTTGGATCATCAAATTGCCACTGGGAGCACAGCAGAGCAGCAGCATACACCAGGCCTTCCACATGGCGGGACCAATCAGGTCAACAAGCTCTGGGGACACCTCCTGGAGCAATGCAGCTGCTGGGGCCATGGCCCGGTTCATAATAAAGAGCATTGATATGCAGCTAGTGGCTAGTGCGTTGTCCTTATTTCCTTAAACATCAGAATCAACATGAAAGGATAACATTTCAGCACATACTGATGCCAGACAACATAGATAGGTATAAATAATCGGTCTCTTAACTGCTAGCTACCACATTAATAGAAGAATCGCCCCGCCCTGTGATGATACAAGTTGTTCACAAACTACTGTGCCATGTAGGTATCACACCAGACTGAGAGGGTTGGTACACTATTTGAGTTCACAAACTTAAAGAAGCACTAATACATTGTTGTTAGCCATGTGATAATCAAGAGTGCTCGTGGGATCTGGCAAGCAAGATGAGGAGGCACAATTTTGCAGGCCTGTACTAGCATACTATTTTGTTACCGATACATTTTAAGGCAAAGCATGGGCCATCATTGAGTGGACGGCATGATCGCATGCCTTGCTCAGACCATCCTGGCAGCACCGAGAGTCTCCAACTTTGCACAGATCAAAGCTGCTCAGCTGACTCAAACAAGCAGCTCCACAATGCACGCCGAAAAAGGACCTAGTGCGCACCTGCAATTTTGGCATCGAACATTTCTAGTGCTCACCTATCAGCTCCGTCTCTTTCAGCAAAACACATTTCTCGAGCCGTTCCGCTGGTTGAAAAAAAAAACAGTCTCTCTAAGATGAAACTGCATTAAGCCTCTAGTTACTGTATCTCTCTAGCTTTTCTCGGTTCAAATCAATCGATGCCTGTAGATAGATAGGTTGGTTCTCCATGAACCTTTATGATATGATTAACCGCACAATCCGCCCCATGTACTGGAAGCATTTCGCAGTTTCTTTCAAGCACAAGTTCCTGTCCTTCCGAGACCAGTGCTGCAAATCACAAGTGATGCACTAATCAGATCAGTAAGCATATATACCTTATAGGCCAACCTTACAAAAAAATCAGGAATTCTTGTGTGGTGCGTACCTTGCTAAGCTCATTAAGTTTCTCCCTGGCATCTTTTAGTAAGAGTTCTGCATCAGTATCCCATTTGTAGAACTCTAGTACTCTTCCTTCCAAAATTTTGTCGCAGATCTGTAACATGGAGGAAATACTTCTTTAGAGGATTTCATAAATCCAAGATAGGTATCAATTATGCGCTTACAGAGCTGTAACTGCATGAAGCAACGTCATATTTTTTTTCTCTCGAGAAAACGCAAAACATTTGTGTCTTGTTGCGTTGATAGAAAAAGAGGTTATGTACAACCGGGACCAGACTAACACCCACAGATTAGAATGCTACATGACTAAGGTGATATCTATTGTATGTATTGTACTTATTTACCACTCTAAATATACTCGATTACTGATTACCTGATACTTTAGAACAAACTAAACGATGAAAAATCACTACCACATATACCCTTCTTAGAACCCACTTTGAATTATATCAACATAACCAATTGATTATATCCAGAGACGCGCTATTTGGCACCCAGGGTGAAGAATAATTATTCTACACCCACCCTGTTTGTTCATAACCGTACTTGATTTTTACGTCAGGTAAAGTTTGTCTTACCTCGGAAGTAAAAATGAACGAAAGAAAATATAGAAATAGCATAAATTTTTTGTTTATGCTGACTGTTACGCTGTTAGGACTCGTATATTGCGTTCTAAGTTGATTTTTGTCGTTGTGGGTCAATATGAATAAAATTATTTGTATACCAAACATAAATTCTGAATGTAACAACGTAAGAAAACCCTGGGTGTACAATGACATATCAAGCACCCTGGGTGCTGAATAACATATATAAAAGTAAAAAGACTATATATATGTCTTTTAGGTGTAGATGGTGGGACTTGGGAGTACGAAACGGGTGCCAGTATAGTAGTATAACATGACAACGATGTAAACATGTGGGGCTACCCTCTACTAAGGAGAAATATCAAAAATTGCAAATAAATCACATTATACTAGGCTATGTAATTTTTGAGTTTCAAATGATCCTTAGCAAGGTTCAATTAAGCGCTAGGCTCTAATTGAGCGTTTTGCCTCCGCTTTTCTCTAATCTGAAGGATTAAAGCGCTAAGCGCAATTATCGCTAGCCGTTTTGCTCCGCTCAGCGTCTAAGCGAGCTTAAGCGTGCACTTAAGCACATCTTTTATAACCTTATTCCTTGGCGTACTGTTTATTTTTATTATTTGCTTGAAGTACAACTCTTTGTAGTTTGTAACATATGCAGAGGCTAGGGGAGGTGTTCCCTTCCATTATCTAAAAAGCATGCAGTATAGCAGACCAAACTGCACAATTATTTAAGCCGAACAATTCAGTTCAAGAAATGCATGGTACAATGATGGAGATGGGTTTTGGGCAATACGAAGACTTGCACAGAACATACATTACCCTCAAGAAGTTCATGATACAAATGCACTCAATCTCACAAAGGACAGAGCAGGTACACTGCAAGTATCTGATCCATTTTCATTCTATACCAGCAAATTATGGACATTTCTTGAACTGTCCCATTACATCTTGTATAGAAAAATTGTAAGACACTCCGAAACTGTTATGGACCATCTATTTCTCTTGGTACAAGAGTCTAGACTGAAGGTGGTGGAATTTTGGTACCAATTATATAATATAATGGGTAATAGGTCACCATGAGATTTGTGCTCATATATTTTAATCCCACCTACTGTATGATGGGCTCAGATCTGCCCAATACTCTTACCTCCTAGGTGAAAAAGTTGGCACTTCGTAAAAGAGCTATCTTGTACGTATAATACATTAACTGACAGTCCAAATAAACTCTAAACAGGACTGAAAATTCAATACCAGAAAAAAGAGATGTACTTTGTAGTACTATCAATTCAGGTTGTTATATTGGCGCCGCCATACCGAATTATTACTTTTTAAAAGCGACAATATGATAAGGCAGAAGACAATAAAATAAAATAAAATACAAAGCATCAAATCTTTATTATCTTTTTATTATTGGTAAACCCAATCTAATGGTTTGGTGATGGAAGAATTTCCATGACAACTAAGGTCACTAATTTTTAATCAGGTATGGAAAGAGAGTTACCTTTTTACCTATCTCCAGCCCTCCAGTTGTATGGGAAAAATAAATATTGTAATAATGTGAAAGGAATGCCGGGGCATTGCTCCCAGCCAATTCAGACAGGTAGGCTGCATATGTTGATCCATGAGTACTCGGCTCTGGAATTTCAATTCCTTGTTCTCTGAACCACTCCAGATCTTTTTCAATGCTAGCAGAACGTTCCAACCCACTTTTCCTGAAGTAAACATCTGAATGAACATTACAAATTAATAATATGCAGGTATCATTTGCAGTTTCTGCGTACTGATGTAAAAAGCTACTTGTAAGCTACATTACACACTAGATGCTCCTTGAAGGCCATACATAAATTATAATTTCGATTTCTAAATCATTTACTAGGTGTTCCGCATACGAGGTAACGTGATTAGAAGTTCACGCTGGCAGGTGCTGATTCATGATAACGAAACACCAAGAACTTAACATGCTACCAGTGAATCCCATTCCCAGGCCGAAATTGTAAATGCAGGCATCACATTGCAGCTTTGGATAAGTGAGATCTGCACTAGTTACAGCATAACTGACAAGAAGCAGAACAGTAGAAAAGAATGGAGAAGAAAAATCACACTCACAAGCGACGTCCGTGGAGCCGGCTACGACCCGCTCGACAGTGTGGAAGACAAGTTTGCTGTCCACCAGGTACCTCACAAAGCCTTCAATGCTGGGCATCCACTCCCCCTCCATTACCACGTCGTCTTCCTCCTTCACCTCGTGGTCGTCCTCCTCCTCTTCATCCTCCTTCACCTCGCTGCTCTCCTCCTCCTCCTCCGATTCATCGTCCTCCGCGGACCCCTTCGTATTTCCCTTCAGAGTAGTTCTCTTAGGGTTGCGGAGGCGCATGGCGACGAACCGCATCTCCTCGGCGACGCCCACCGCCTCGCCTGGGAACTGCTTCGGGTACCGCCGCGGATTCGGCGGCTTCACTGACTGCGCCTCTGCCGGTGGCGAAGGGGCGCAGCGTGTTCTGGTTAGGGCGAGGCTTCTACGAGGATGCGGAGAGCGGAAGGGGTGCGGCCGCCGGAGCGGCGCCGCCGAGGGAACGACGACGACGACGAGCGGCATGGTTATCCACTTGGTCTTGGGCGAACAGTCTTCACTGTCACCAGTGCAAAGAGGGAGCTCCGTGGGCCTGGGCCTGGGCCGTGTTACTGGACTGGGCCGGTGGACAGCAAGCGCCTGGCCCAAGCCCACGAATAAATAGTTCACGTCGGCGCGTTACCATCTCTCCCCAAATTCCGAATGCCGCCGCCCGAGGCCGACTCGAGACAGAAAAGAGTGGGGAAAAGCCAAGGACGGAGGTGAGGAATGGCGGCGGCGAACCCGTACGAGGAGCAGCGCAGGAGGCAGATGGAGGAGAACAAGCGCAAGCTGGATGAGCTGCGGCTGCACAGCCTCTCCGCCGCCGTCCGCCAGGCCGCCGCCAAGCCCAAGCCGGTCAGATCCATCGACCTTCCTCCGTGAAAAGGTCCTGTCTTCTTCTCTGATCCGTTGTCTCGCTGTTTACCCCGACTGGTTTACCTGGTGCCGCAGACCAAGCCGCCGAAGCCACGGAATCCGAGGATGGACGCCCCGATCCGGCGGTCCGGCCGCATCGCCAGCCTCCCAGAGCAGCCTGATTACACTGCAAGGGCACATCGCAATGCAATGGCCGAATCACCTAAACCAATTACAGGTGTGACCGACGAAGCGAGAGACTACGCAATCACCAAGGCTGAAGAGCTCAAGGGCCAGCTGGGCTCCGACCACCCCACCTTCATCAGGCCCATGTCCCACGAATCTGCAACCAGGGTACTAAGCTGGTATGGCAAAAAAAAATCGCTTCTGATCTGTAGTCATGTAATCGATTATTTGGATTTTGATTTGTTGGGCTATCTGGCAGGTATCCCGATGCACTTCAGGCAGTATCTCCCAGTGCATGATAAGATGATGGTTTTGGTGGATGAGCTGAATAACGATTTTGACGTGTTCTATAGAATCTACAATCAGCGTCAGTACAACCTTACCAGGTGGAGAGCGTTTGCTGCTGAGCACAAGCTGGCTGACGGTGACTGCTTGGTGTTCCAGCTGATAGAGAGGAGAAAGCTCAAGGTGAGGTTCAACCTCTTCCCTGCACACGATTTTAGATTGGTGTTTCAGACAAGAAAAGATTACCTCGGTAGCATGATGGGAACACAGATTTTTTTTTAAGCAAACCTGCACCGTATCCAGCAATAGTGGATAACTCGATTCATATCGAACTTGGTACTTCCTAGATTCTAAATGTGGCCTTATGATTATGCAAATTTCTGTAACTTGCTAGGTGGGTTGGAGTCATCCTCATGAACGTACAAGTCCACTGTTTTCTGCATCCACGCCATGATTTGATTGAGTAAAATAATGGAAAAGAATGGTTATGGCTATATAATAACTAGAGTTTACTGTGCATAAACATATATGTTTCTACATGTTGTAGAATTAAATTATTATGCAGTGACACTTGGCATGCAAATTCATAATTGTAACTAGGAATCATATCAATAGTTGTACTCCATAACTAGGAACATGTGTACAATTATTAAAAGAAGGACAAACCCGGCTTGTTCGGAATTGCGGGATTTTACATAAAGTATGCAGGAAACAGCAATATAGTTGATCTGTCTTCTCTCAAAAAAAAAATGATCTGTTTCAAGCAGATCTAAAAAGGCGTTTAGATCTTAGCTTTTCCTTATAGCCTGCCTTCAATTGTACATGAAACAGGAGGGATTCTTGCAAGGCTTCGTGATGGATAAAATCCAATTTCTTCTAACTATTACAATATTTTATGTAAATGATGCAGGTTTACATAGTCAGAGCAAGTTCTTACAACAAAAATGACCACTGAAGGTGTGAGCTTCCAGTTTTGCCAGAAGAAAAGGTGAAGTGTTTCTTACCTTTGTTTGCATTGGTTTGATTGCTGAAATAGCTGTTTATATATCTAGTTCCAAATGCTTCTTTGTTGTGTAGCAGGTCAGTTCATATTTACCAAGCTTACTTGGAAAATGAAATTATGGAACTGCTTTTGAGTTACTTTCTTTGCAGTTAGTTTTAGTCATAAAAAATTTAGCTTTTTCTCCCACTTCTTGACTGTTGTTAAACTTCAACATTATTTGTTTAACTTCAAAGAAAAACCTAGGAAAAAATATATAAAGGATTGCAATTCATTTAGAACGGGCTGTTAATCTCTCCAAGATTGATGCATCGTGGCCAAACTAGTTGACTGATGTCTTATAGACATTGCCTTGTTTTCCCTGTACTGCCTAGCCGAAGAAGCAATGTACACATACATAAGACACAGTATTAGTCGGAGGGGAGCACACAAGCCTCTTCAGTTCAATCCCCTTGCTGCTACTTCCATATTCTAATTTCGCTGTGCAGGGTTGGTTATTGATTCAACATTACTTTATGATGATCTCAGTGTGATTCTTCTTAGGAGCTGAAAACGACACTATAGTATTTGACTTAAAAACATGCTATTTGTGATTTTCTGATTGTAGGTGTATGCGTATTTTCAATTGGGATGGGTGCCTGAGAACTTGCCTCGCTGTTTTTTGGAATTTGGAGGGTGATGGCTGTCAACCTAAGGAGACGACATGGGCATCTGTTATTTTGATCAAAGTGGTACCCGAAATGAAATGCTCGATGAACCAGTTGATTGCTCTGTTGGAAAAACTTAGCCTCATGGTGGTTGTCATTGGTTAACGAACTTGTTCAGTTAGTAGTTGTCTTAGTACTATTATTTGTAGTTCGATGTTTGCATTTCCTCAGATCAAGGCCGTCAGATGTTATGAGCATTGAGAATCAGCAGCTGCAACAAGAAATTGCTCATGTTGCACAGTGAGAATTAATCTCAATGAATTTGTGATTTCTGTCCTGTTTATATCAATTATCATGCACCTATGTTGGCAGTGACTTGTTCACTTAGTTTGGCAGGTATACCAGAGATTATTGTATGGTGATTAGTAATTGATCCACTCCCTTCATTGAGTGGATCAATTGACTTGAGCCTCCTGGCACCATGTCCCTGCCCGAAAATGGTAGATCAAGCCTGGGCTGCATTCTCTCTAAAGCGTTCACTATTTTTGCATTCTCTTCCCATACTAGAGTCGCAGAGCGTCAGCCATCCCCACTTTGTTATGCTTATTTTACCGAGGAATTCTATTGTAGATCCAAGTGTCATGCTGGTGTATGGCATGAAGAAAGGACACGATCAGATTCTCACCTGCTGGTAGAGAGAGGTCGGACACGATGTTATATCCCTCCCGCGATAAGGTCAATTCATTAAGCCACCATCTTGATGAGTGCTTCATCCTTGGATTCACATCGGTTTGTGGCAGATCATATCCACGCCAACTAGGCTACTACTATTAATGTAGTATTTTTTTTCTTTTGTGACCTGCTGGTGATGTTGTATGTTTACTTTTTTTAACAATTTTTTTTAGTTTACCACGTTGTTTTTTCTGGGGGGAGAGGGGGTACCTTTATTAGAATTCAAGAGAAAACAGGATACACATGCCACATGCTCTCAGACAGATTTCCAAACCAAACTCTATGACCATGGGACTCATAAACTGCACACTGTCCCAGGTTGTGCACCTCTTTATTCGATCTCCTTGTTCATGGCAAAATGATATCTTCTTGAACTCCTATCGTGATGCGAGCATCTCGTGGAAAATGTGGCTATAGACTCCTCGAAGCTCTTAATTACTACCTCCGATCCATATTAATGGACTCAACTTTATCTAGATACGGATGTATCTAGTTAAGTGTTTAGACTAGATGCATCCGTATCTAGACAATGTTGAGACCATTAATATGGATCGGAGGGAGTACATTATTGTAATCGCTTTCCACCTGGACTCAGCACGAGTTGCGAGTTGACGGGGGACTGCCTCTCTGCAGGCTGGGGATTGGCAGTGTGGCCTAGGAAGACAATTGCTCAAGCCCCCCCCCCCCCCCCCAAAAAAACTACAACCTCCCATCCACTGTTCTTGCCGACAGACGCTTCGACATTCATCTTTCTTTACCATACTGTGGGGAGGAGGGATCCACCCTCATGTCTTGTGGCTGGTGGAGACCACCTGCCGTTTCCTCCTTGCTCCTCACATTGCTTCGTGTCAGAGATGAAGTTTTTTTTTAGGGTTAAATATTACTTTATTGATCATCACAAATCATTACACAAAGTCTGTCGGATACAGTCCGGGGCAAAGTTTCTAAAAACAGTAGAAATAAAGCGTTCAGCATAACGAGCTAGAGTATGGGCTGCTACATTAAACTGACGAAGAACATGACTGAAAGAAATCTTGTCAAACTGGGTGGCAAGGTGCTTGATGTCTTGAATCACCACGCCAGCAGGACCACGATCCACGCTTGAAGAATTGACACGTTGGATCACCGAGAGGCAGTCGAAGACCACCACGAGCTTGCGGAAACCTTCCTCACATGTCAGGGAGAGAGCGCGGCGCATCGCCAACGCTTCAGCAGTTTCTGGCTCCGTGACCATATCAATGAGCTCGCTGCAAGCAGCAAGACATGCACCATTGTGGTTCCTAATCACGACGTCGACTCCCATCTTACGAGACGAAGAGAAGATCGCTGCATCAACATTAATGTGGAATGTACCTTCAGGCGGCGGACACCATGACTGTGAAGAAGGATTGGTATCACGCCTAGTAGAAGTTGCAGGTTTGAAGAGGTGCAGTTCGATCTTCTCCGCATATGCCTTGACCTGTTCAGCCACAGAATGAGGACTTCTCATAGCTTCACCATTACGCAAACCATTGCGAGAAGTCCAAATATGCCAAACGGTCACAGCCAGGATCATCTTTTCCTTGTCAGTTGAATTGAGCATGAAATCATAGAGCCAGGCTTTTGAGGAGAGTTGTTCACAAGCAGTGGTTATGAGTTCTTTTTTGTGGAGGTTCATAATAGATAATTCCTTCACTTCAGTTACACTAGTGGATTGAATAACCTTTTCTTTTGTTCTAACAAAGTGCATGTGTTGTTGGTTAATAAAAACATGAGTTTGATAGACCGGAGGAAATATACTATAACTAGGACAAATAAAGACCCTATATAAGAAATGAAAGGTATTTTAGCATTTTTTTCACTTATCCAATTCTTTGCAATAGTATGGAGAGAGAGAGAGAGAGAGGGAGAGAGAGAGAGAGAGAGAGCTATTCTTAGGCCTTCACCCAACTTGCATAACTGGCACTTTAGGCGGTCAATCTTTCATCTTGGAAGCTAAAGAAAAGGTACCCCCTCATTAAATTGAGAGAGAATAGGGCGATACATACATGTTCACTCATACATTAGCAAAAAATAATTACATAGAATATAACATACATGCATGCAACCGTCAAATCAAACTATTTTACCAATATTATGAATGAGTTACTACTCAAAACTAGATATAGAGACGAAATAAATCATGGAGAAACAATATATTGCACCACACACATATTTTCCAAGTGGTTACATCGAGGAGATGATGGATAAGTTGATGGAGATGATTATGGAGATCAAGACGATGATGGCAGATAGGAAGGTGACACCAGAGGCGATTCTGGAGGTGGCTCGCCCTCCAATTTGCTCTGGCCATGGCATGCACAACCTCTGTTATATAGGATTTTAGCTCAAAACATAGGTGGTGGCGAAAGAATTGACGTAGTCCCACAAGAGGGCTGAAGTATCACCCATAGGGCGCGACTAGCCTCCTAGGACGGGTTGGTCTTGTTGTGGTCCTCTCCGCTTTCAAATAAACGAACGCCTGATTTTTTTCCTGAATTGTTTTGCATCCAAAATGTTCTTAAAAGTTAAAGGTATGCGAAATGGTTATTCTGTCTTCCAATAAAAAATAAAAATAATTGTGATTTCTTGGAAAATCCCAATAATCGTGTAAATAAAAGGAAAAATATAATCACGGAAGATATCGTGACAAATAATAAAAATAAACTTAAAAAGGCATATATATCGTTTTGTACGCTTCACACGACCATGCATTTATGATCCAATCACTCGAGGGCCGAGAGATATCTCGCTCCCGTGGAGAGGGGCAAATCCCATGCCGATTGACCATACTATGCAACATGCTTTCTAAAAAAATGAATGATACCTTTATAACTAGCTAGGTACACAATAGTATTTGATAGTCTCTAACTAGGTCGATTCACATCTCGAATACATGTGCCAATATCAAATCCAAAGACAAAGTGTACACATTGTTCCGATAGAACAACCAACATTATTTCTATGTCTGAAGATGGTCGGGTCAGTCCAACCACATGTTCATAACATGTGTCCATGCTATTGGCTTGACATCTTCATGTATGTGACTTGTGAAACATAGTCATTAATCAATACATGTGGTAGTCTAATATTCACGTGTGTCCTCACATGGACTTCGACTACTAGGGACAAGTTTAGAATAACCATACAAGTATCAAGTTTGAAAACAAGTCACCTACTTGCCAATTAATACAAATATAATATCAAAAAATCATGAATACATTGAAATATAACCATCTATATGATTACCCCTAAAGTATATGCTAACACTTTGTGCATTCGGCCCGAGAACCAAGCCGAGAAGGGGGGAGAGGAACATACATGAGGCATGTGAGACAGTCAAACTAAAGATATGGGGAAGGAGGCGAGACCTAAGGGGTAGACAAACTAAGAACTATCTCACCCTGGGTCTTGTCGTCTGGGGCACCTGCCACCAACGCCATCACCAAGCAGTATCCCCTTTTTGTCCCCATGCTTTGTCCATCATCCAACCTCATAAGTTGTCCTCTCCAATCACTCTTGGAGAGGTCCGAGCAGGGTTGGACGAGGATCACAACATGGGGATGGCTAGTCTCACACTCTCACTAGACCCACATGTAGCCTCACTATCGTGGAAACCTATATTGCCGCACGCCATAACCGCTGCCGTAGACCAGGAGTTCAAGGTGTTGGAGATATGCCCCAGAGACAATAATAATTTAATTATTATTTATCTCCAAGTTTATTATTAATGTTTATATCTTTATGCTATAACTATATTGGGCACTTGAATAGCAATTACAACGTGTTCAAGAGGAAAACCGCCAATACAGGTGTAGAGATACGAACAAGTAAAAGTGTTCATGGTCTTGTCTCTAAGACTAGCCTATCTTGTTACCTGATGATCATGTTTTCCTGATCATGGATTTTATGTAAGTCATGTAACTATAGGAGTTTGTTATCAGAATGATAATAGTACTGAACCAACCCACTATATGATCTTGCTATGAGACTAATCGTCAACGATGAAGATAGCAATTGATCATATGTTTTGTTTTCATTAGCTATATTCCTATGCCCTGAGAATATATGGTGACCGCTTATTCGACACTCATGCTTTGATTGTTACCTAACGTCTTGCCGTGACTGGGGACCATAACGGTGACTTTTGGGTGTGAACTAGAGTAATGTATTGGAACAGAGATTATTCAAGAATGGCACTTACTCCTCCAGACGATGGATAGATACATCCTCTAGGCCATCTCAGTATTATTATTGTCACCCAATCGTCTGGCCAGACACAACGTGATTAATCACGGGACAATATAAATACGGAATGAGAAAAGAGAATGATATTGGTACGAGAATTATATGTGTTATGATTAAGGGTTTAATCCCACTAGAGCACATTGTCTCAGTCTCGAGATATCATTGGTATCATGTACGTAAGGGGATTAGCGTAATGAGTAACACACAGGTTCTGTCGTTCACTCATAAACACACGGGAGCCAGTACGGCCGTCTAGGTCCCAATGCTGGTTTATTGTCTGGTAAGCTCCCAGGCATGACTTTGTGTTTACTGAACCTTTCGGGTCACACACTTAAGCTGTGAGTCAATCCTTTGTTGACAGAATAAAGTAGTAGTTTTGTGGTTATGAGAAAAGGTTGGAGTCCCTCCGATGTCACAGAAACAACTCCGGAGTAATTCGGAGGTGTTCCGGTGAAGTTATCATGAGAGGGAAATAATGCCGAATTAGGGCAGAATTTTCCGAGAGAGAAATATGGCGAACATGAGATGTTTCGGGATGGCGGGAAGTGTTTCCGACATCAGTGGATAGAGTCGATGATTTTATCTATAGAGTATATTTGATTCCGGACGAGTTTCGGAGGTTTGCCGGGAAGGGGGGATGCGCGGGGGAAGAGAGGGGGGTGCCATGCGTGCTGCGCCATACCTAGTATGGGCCGGCCGCATGGGCCCCACCTCCAGGTCGGCCGCACCAAGTCCCCTCCTCTCCTTCCTTGTTTTATTTGGAGAATTAAAAGAGTCCGAATAGGAGAAGGTTTGGAATAAAGGAAATTGGCAAAAATGAAAAAGGAAGGGGGAGGAGTCCTTGATGGACAAGGACTCCCCAACCGACTTGGGCAGCGGGTCGGTCGGCCCTTCTAGGGCCGGCGCACCACCTCTCCCCTCCCCCTTATATACTCCCCCCTCTTCCCCAAGGAAAACAACCAATCCAAGATTTGCACAAGTTTCTCTCTTGATATTGTGCAATTAGACGATGCTCTAATTAGACGGCGCTCTAATCGGACATTGATCTAATCTCTCTCTAGTAGATCTCATGTGTTGAGAATTATATCTCTCCAAGTCTCATATAGATCTAATCTAGTTGATTAGATCTACCACCTAAACTACGCCGAAAGGCGGTCTCTCTTCATCGGTGCTAGTAGCTCTAGGCGGCGAACGCAACTGGCGGGTTGGCGCGGTGCACGTGTGGATACTTCTTGAGCGGGGCTGCGCAAGTAGTCCCTCGACGACAGACCGGTAACAATCTCACCTCCCGGCGTGGACGTGGGATTCTTCATCAGGCTTCACCGACATCTACTTTGACAAACACAAGATCTTCTGCAACGGTGTTTGTAAGTATTCTAGATCTAGCATTATGGGGTGCAGCATATCTTCATAGAATAGATCTTTGGCGGCAAGGTTACGGAAAATTTTAAAGTTTTACCCGCAACCCAGTAGTGGTATCAGAGCCGATCTATGCGTAGATTTGATTTGATCTAGAGCACATGTTGGTGTGGGCATTGCATGGTTCTTGCATTAAGTTTATTTTAGTTGCTTCCCAATAAGTTATGCTTCATATTCCATCGCGGCATAGGCAAGATCTTACGAACTTCTGGCAATCCGCGGACCTTCCGGCTGCTCCTAGTATGCCCGTCGGCGCCAACGAAGTGCTTCAGTAGCTTCGGGTCTATACCTATAGTTGTGGACGTTGTTGTATAATGGACAGGGCATGAGGGTTGGACGCCTCACGGGGGCCACGCGCAGTGTGATCGCTTAGAGTGGGGTTTGCAACGTTTTCGTAATGTTGGGATCTCACTCACCCCGCAAAGTTAATCTAACAACTAGCCTAAACGTGCCTCAATTCGTAGGTAGTGACGGTTCTTCCGTAGATCCTACAAGGCCACGTAAAACTTGCAAACAAACGTTAGAAACGTTGATGGTCCCGAAGAGCAAGGCTTTGATACCTGCAAAAGTAAACGGGATTAGGTTGAGACTCCAAGTGCAGAGTGTATAGTAAGTGGAAGACAGTTTTCCCCACGAGGGGTGACTCGAGGGTTTAATATCGAACTCTCGGGGAATCTGAAGTGGTAGATTTATCTTCTTATCCTTCTTTTGGTTACCTACAAAACAAGGTTAGATGTTTTGGTCCTCAACCTCACCTGTGGTTGTCAAGCACAAGGTGTAAGAATGATATCAGGATAGTTATGCAATGCAAACAAGAAATAAATATGCAATGATGGTGGATGCAATGATAAATGATATTTTTGGGTTTTTGAATGATGTATGCAAGATGAAAAGTATTTTTGTATTTTCGGATTTAATGATGGCTGAAAATAGAAAAGTGGTATATGGTGTTGGAAAGGTGTTTCTTATGATTAAAAATGGACTGGGGTTCATGGTTTCACAAATGCACTCTCTCTTTATAAAGTGGTAGACAATGGAACACACACAGTTAACATATGAGATTGCAACACAGGGTTTGATAACAAGTTACTTAGATATATGGGCATCACGTCCTAACATAGAGATCTTTTGGTTATTAACCTCTCTTATACTCCACCAAGATGCGAACTAAATCATAACACCTCAGTAATTAAGATAACTCAGAGTATAGCATTAAGTATCATGACATGAAGTGAAAATAAGAACATGCTAGATCTAGTCATGGAGTAGTGGCAATGGTCACGCCCACATCCCCGGTAGCATGGTATTTTAGTTTATCCCTAGTGAGGCAACAAAGTAAGGTAAAGATACCAAAGTGGATCGCAGAACTTTCTCTCACGTTCACTGCACTAGCCACCCCCCGTTACTCCAACTAATGCACACGTTCCCCCACACACGCTCTCATAAACATGCTTGATCAAAACAAGTAGACAAGAACGGGGTACATAATATGCATCTATACTCATAACTGAAACAAACATTGCAATCTCAAACATATATTAACTCATAAAGATCCACCACAAAGGTATTACAACGGTGACCGTAATCATGTTCAGCAGCTCATACGGTGCTAATTAGTGAAGCTCAAGAGAGGAGAGATACATAAGTTACTTCCACAAACCCATAGTCCAGAGGTGGACTACTCCCTCTTCATCATGGAGACGGTGGAGAAGTCGATGGAGAAGATGGAGACCACGCCGGCAGCGCCCCGCCGGAGTTTTCCCCCTCCAATCTGCAGCTCCTGATCTCCGTTTCGGTGTTTCTGTGTTTGTGCGGCGCTCCTTCCAGAGAACGTCGGGGGACCTTTTTATAGGCGTTTTTAGGTCAAGACGATGTCGGTGGAGAAGATCGACGGCAACGGAGCCACGAGGCCAAACGGGTGGGCCCACGCGGCCACAGTACCTGGCCGCGTGGGCCACCCCGTTTGGCCTCGGCCTCCGTTTGTTCGCTTCCTTCGCCCACAGTCTTCTTCCTTCCAAATATTGACGCCCGTAAATTTCCAGGTGATTTCGTTGACGTTTGGGTCCCTGAAACATTAAAATAAGAAAACGGGTTTTCTGCCTGTGCAGGGTTAATTCCATAAAAATAGGAAATAAATGAATATTCCCAAAAATCATTATAAAACATTGATATAACCCTTATATGATGCAAATATGATTGGAATATAAGCAATTAAAGTGCAAAGTTCATGTATGCATTTTACATGCATCAACATCCCCAAGCTTAATCCATGCTCGTCCTCGAGTATGAAGATGATAAAACTAACATGGACTTTGCAATTTAATACTTAACAATGATATCAAAGATGATTACTATTGCTACATATAGTCAAATGATTCATTCTTCAAAGGAGTAGCAATATGCAAATAGTTTATGAAGTGATATCAAGTATTCAAGACAAGGATGTTCATTGATAGTTCACAAAGTGTAACAGTAGCAAGTAATATGGAACACATGTATGCATAATGATAAGTAGAACATCCTACAATGGTCATAGAGTGTAGATGAAAATCTGAATATGATAGGTGTACACTTTGGAAAGATGTATATGTGAGTAGAGGTAAAGCATGCATAAGTTTCATCCAACTTCCAAACTCTTCTACTTAAGTTAATGATTGCAATAAGGTATTCATTGGTGTCAAGCTCTCATTGCCCCTATCATAGCATCTTGAATGATTAAGGTTAAAGTGAAAGCAAATATGAGTAGTGTGCTTGATAAAGAATGGGTTGAATGTCTCATGCCCCTTGAATACAAGTACTTACACCATGTGTTACTCAACTTGGGAAACAAAGCAAGTTCAATTAAATATCATTGTAAGCATAATAGTATCATCAAGAGCGTCAACTGGGGTACCTCTTGTCCCAAGATATGGAACAAGCCCATATCAAAATGACAAGACAAACAAACAAAATGAACAATCTCAACACCCTTTTTATTTACCATTTGGAATAGTTTTTTATTGCAAGGTGTATCACAGAAGGTTCACCATAGTATGTAAGTAAATTTCCACCATGAATGATGCATGGCTTAGATTAGCGGCCCAGGCGTCTCTCTAACCATTTACACAAACTCATTTAAACTCACTCTATTTCCACATTTATTTCAACATGATAAGCATCCATAGACAAAAGCACATGATATCAACTAAATGAGATGAAGAGCGTGTTGAAAGCTTGCCATGTGACAGCACATATGGGCTAACTTCCAACCCAAAACATTCATCAAGCCACAAACATCATAATCTTAATCACAATGGGTCAAGTTTTATTATGCAAATAAAAGAACATTGTGCATCAAGTTCGTGAGAGCTATATAACCAATTTTTTCCATTGCAATCAATAACATAAACATTTTCATTCAGAGGTAAGATAACACAAACAACATGTTAAACATACTCGGAATAGCATAAAGCCAATAGGTAGATATGGTGGACTCACTGGAATAACTTTGGTTGAAGGTGTTGGAAACAAGTTTTTGCTTGTTGGAGTTTTTGGGCTAGCAAAAGGGAGAAAGTTGACCATCTAGATGCATGCATGAGTGTCCATAGAACTAACTAATCCATGTTAAACCAAGTAAATAACAATCAGCACCAAAACATGAATAAGTGATAGCTCTACAAAAAGAATTTGCAAACTATTACTCATAAACAAGCTCATGAATCATGCAACTATATGTATCATTAAAAATCAAGTCAAACATCCCTTTTCCCAATCTTATAAAAGCATCCAACATATTTCAACCCATATTTCCAGTAGCTCTCTCATATATAATTGATAGTGTGGTGGTCTCTCAAGACTCAAACAAAAACAAAAAACGACGCTCCAAGTTTATGCGATAAAGTGTTTCGATCGAAAAACAGAAGTTGGACGTGTGCAAACCGAGAGTGTGTAGGTCCAGCGGGGTTGTCTTCACATCCCCAAGCTTATGGTCTTCACCATCCTTGGATAGCTCTTGGTGCATCTCCTCCAATCCCTGTGAAAAAACTTCAAAACACCGTTTCTCCCATCTCTTTTCTGTGGGGTGCATTAATAGTGATAAACAAATAGGTTCCTTGCTGCATATAATCCTTGAACAAAAATTCATATGAATGTCCAGAAAGTGTATAATGTTGTATGCCTACTCATAAACTCAATTGGATCAAAAAGATTCAACTTAAAAGCTCAAAGCATGCATCAAACAAAATGGGACAGAATCTGTCCAGAAAAACAGCAGCAGCAAAACGTATTTTTCTACCCTACCAAACTTTCTCGAAAAATTCCGAAAAATTCATGCATACAGAGGATGAAAAGTTGCAACTACAGTTCAAATATGAGCTCATTCGGAGTTACAGAATAAGAATTAAAAATCATACCGTGCACTGACTCGTGCAGGAATAAAATCTCCGAACGCTATAAGCAACTTTTTCAAACCAAAAAGGGTAAAACTTGGCACTTTATTAAAACTCCAGAACCTAAACTAAACAAAATCTCTTGTTACAGCAAGAGGACACAAAGAAAATCACACATAAAAATAACCGGGTTGCCTCCCGCAAAGCGCTTTCTTTATAGCCATATAGCTAGGCTTCTTACTTGTTGTTTTATTGTGGACGAAGCTCATGAGGGAGCTTGAACTTTGGTGGTTCCCTCTTCCTTGGAAAGTGTTCCATGCACTTCTTGTGTGGAAACTGAAACTTTACATTCCCTTCCTTTGAATCAATGATAGCACCTGTGGTACGAAGAAAAGGTCTTCCAAGAATAATAGGACTAGAGGTTTTATCCCCATGTCCATGATTAGAAAATCCACAGGCACAAAAGTCATATGTAACTCTACCATAACATCACTTACTTTTCCCAAAGCATGTTTAATAGAGTCATCAGCAAGTGCTAGTTCAATAGAGCATTTTTCAAGATTTTTCAATTCAAGCACTTCATATAGTTCTTTAGATAAAACAGAGACACTAGATCCTAGATCAAGTATGGCATGGTGTGTCTCTTTTCCAATAGTTACTAGTACCTTAGGTATCCACATATCCCCAAGCTTAGGTGGTATCATAGCCTCTTGGTTGTACCTAGCAATCTTTTCTTTCAAGACATGATTAGCAATATAAGAACCAAAACCTGCTTGGTTAGTGTTGATGGAAGGATCACTTGCAAATTTTTGTAAGATAGATATTAATTCATGCAAGCTACAATTTTCTAAGTCAAGCAAAGGATCCTTGACTTCATTAAGCATTTTAACTTCCTCAACTTCAACCTCTTTCATTACCCCAATAGATTCTTTAGCAACTCTCTCTTGCTCATGAATGTGTTCCCAAGACTTATTGATAACCTCTTGGCAATATTTTATTGTTTCCTCATGTTTTTGGGCTGTAATGATGCTCTTTAATGATGAGACTTCCTTAGTAAGCTGATCTACCCTTTCAAACAAAGCATCTTGTTTTTCAAACTTAGAGATAAATTCCTTATTAAGCTCTTTTTGGGTAGATATAAAAGATCTAATGGTGTTTTCCAAGTCACTAGAAACATTACCACTAGAAGCATATTTATTTGGCACATATGGGGGTTTATTATAAGAGTTATAATTGTTGTTACCATACCCATTATTACCATAGTTCCTAATGAAGTTGACATCAATATTTTCAGAATTGTTTCCAACTAGTTCTTGCAAAGGAACATTTTCAACACTAGGTTTATTAAGCAAAGCAAGAATAGTATCCATTTTAGATGACAAATCATTAGTTTCTTCAATAGAGTTCACTTTCTTAGAAGGATTAGGTGCCCTATCAGTATGCCATTGACTATAGTTTTGTAAAATGCTTTCCAATATATTTTTAGCTTCTACTATAGTCTTACTCATAAAAGCACCTCCAGCAGCAGAATCAAGTATGTTTCTAGACATGTAGTTTAAACCATTGTAGAAAGAGTGTAATATGGTCCATTCATTAACTCCATGTGAGGGACAAGTTCTAAGCATAAGTTTTATCCTATCCCAAGCCATAGCAACATGTTCATTTTCATTTTGCCTAAAAGAAAGGATGTTGTTTCTATTTTGCAAAATTTTAACAGGGGGATAATATTTCTTAATGAAAGCTTCTTTTAGATCATCCCAAGAATTAATACTACCAGATGGCAAGGAATGCAACCACTCTTTAGCTTTTCCTCTAAGTGAAAAAGGAAATAACTTCAGTTTTAGGATATCACTTTCCACATTTTTAAACTTTTGCATGTCACATATTTCAACAAAGTCATGAAGATGCATAGAGGCATCCTCCATAGCACTACCACCAAATTGTTCCCTAGTTATCAAGTTCAACAAACTAGGACTTACTTCATAACTCTCAGCATTTATCTTAGGTGTGGCAATAGCTCTCGTGATAAATTGATCATTAGGAGTGTTTGTGTAGTCACACAACTTAGTTCTTTCTCCCATTTTAGCAAGTTTTTTTTGGTATTTTTAATTTTTTATGCAAAACTGAAATAAATATGATATGATATGCAATGACACTAACAAAACAAATAAATTGCTTTGTAAGTAAAGATGGATAAGATGGTGCTCACGTAGGTGCAACCTCCCCAAGCTTAGGTGTTAGCACAAGTTGGTGACGTTGACTTTGTTGTGAGATGAATGCGATGATGCACACCCTTGGATAAATCTCTCAGCTACGATTCCCCGGCAACGGCGCCAGAAAACGTCTTGATGGTCCCGAAGAGCAAGGCTTGATACCTGCAAAAGTAAACGGGATTAGGTTGAGACTCCAAGTGCAGAGTGTATAGTAAGTGGAAGACAGTTTTCCCCACGAGGGGTGACTCGAGGGTTTAATATCGAACTCTCGGGGAATCTGAAGTGGTAGATTTATCTTCTTATCCTTCTTTTGGTTACCTGTGGTTGTCAAGCACAAGGTGTAAGAATGATATCAGGATAGTTATGCAATGCAAACAAGAAATAAATATGCAATGATGGTGGATGCAATGATAAATGATATTTTTGGGTTTTTGAATGATGTATGCAAGATGAAAAGTATTTTTGTATTTTCGGATTTAATGATGGCTGAAAATAGAAAAGTGGTATATGGTGTTGGAAAGGTGTTTCTTATGATTAAAAATGGACTGGGGTTCATGGTTTCACAAATGCACTCTCTCTTTATAAAGTGGTAGACAATGGAACACACACAGTTAACATATGAGATTGCAACACAGGGTTTGATAACAAGTTACTTAGATATATGGGCATCACGTCCTAACATAGA
This sequence comes from Poa pratensis, assembly GCA_947311845.1. Lineage (NCBI taxonomy): Eukaryota > Viridiplantae > Streptophyta > Magnoliopsida > Poales > Poaceae > Poa > Poa pratensis. The sequence goes on from CAMZMU010000066.1 coordinate 43,754,866, forward strand.
GATCTTTTGGTTATTAACCTCTCTTATACTCCACCAAGATGCGAACTAAATCATAACACCTCAGTAATTAAGATAACTCAGAGTATAGCATTAAGTATCATGACATGAAGTGAAAATAAGAACATGCTAGATCTAGTCATGGAGTAGTGGCAATGGTCACGCCCACATCCCCGGTAGCATGGTATTTTAGTTTATCCCTAGTGAGGCAACAAAGTAAGGTAAAGATACCAAAGTGGATCGCAGAACTTTCTCTCACGTTCACTGCACTAGCCACCCCCCGTTACTCCAACTAATGCACACGTTCCCCCACACACGCTCTCATAAACATGCTTGATCAAAACAAGTAGACAAGAACGGGGTACATAATATGCATCTATACTCATAACTGAAACAAACATTGCAATCTCAAACATATATTAACTCATAAAGATCCACCACAAAGGTATTACAACGGTGACCGTAATCATGTTCAGCAGCTCATACGGTGCTAATTAGTGAAGCTCAAGAGAGGAGAGATACATAAGTTACTTCCACAAACCCATAGTCCAGAGGTGGACTACTCCCTCTTCATCATGGAGACGGTGGAGAAGTCGATGGAGAAGATGGAGACCACGCCGGCAGCGCCCCGCCGGAGTTTTCCCCCTCCAATCTGCAGCTCCTGATCTCCGTTTCGGTGTTTCTGTGTTTGTGCGGCGCTCCTTCCAGAGAACGTCGGGGGACCTTTTTATAGGCGTTTTTAGGTCAAGACGATGTCGGTGGAGAAAAGATCGAAGGCAACGGAGCCACGAGGGCCAAACGGTGGGCCCCACGCGGCCACAGTACCTGGCCGCGTGGGCCACCCCGTTTGGCCTCGGCCTCCGTTTGTTCGCTTCCTTCGCCCACAGGTCTTCTTCCTTCCAAATATTGACGCCCGTAAATTTCCAGGTGATTTCGTTGACGTTTGGGTCCCTGAAACATTAAAATAAGAAAACGGGGTTTTCTGCCTGTGCAGGGTTAATTCCATAAAAATAGGAAATAAATGAATATTCCCAAAAATCATTATAAAACATTGATATAACCCTTATATGATGCAAATATGATTGGAATATAAGCAATTAAAGTGCAAAGTTCATGTATGCATTTTACATGCATCAAACGTCTAACTTGGTTTTGCAGGATTGTGTGCATGTGTTTTGGTATAGCTATTTTGTTACGGTGTTTTAACATGATGGCGGCGCCAAGACTATTTATCGAGTTCGTCATCGACAATCAAACAAAGAAGAGTTCATCGTGGAGAACCGGGAGGAGGCGCCGGCGGTATGCTGGCGACAAGTACTTGGCGAGTTCTTGGCTACGGCAATTTTCCTTCGGGGATTTTGTTGTGTCCGGGAATCATGAAGATGGTGATCCTCAAGGGCGAGCGTCAAGAACTTTCGGAGAACAACAAAAGGCTATACCCGAACACATGAATTATTATTAATTGCATGTGATGTTTATCCTTTGTTGTTTGCACCTTGATTGCGCAGTAGACGTTTATTAGGGTGAATCCTCAAGTAAAAATATCAAGGAGAACGTGTTCTTCCAACCGTGGCACCGTCAAACCAGATGTTTGTCACCGTGCGTCGTGTATCCACGAGTAATGCGTGCCAAGGGTTTGGGAGGCGGGCGCGAACCGTTCCAGCAGCATGATCGGTTGGTTGTCTTGAAGTCCTAGCATAACAAGTTATGAGTTCTGAACACATGTCGAAAGACAGACAGGAGTTGTAGCTACTACAACTGGCATGGTGCCTACCGGTTGGCCACGACCATTATATGTATCCATACTTGGTTCGTCAGGTTATCGGGTCCTGAATCGCTTAGCGCCAATCATGAGGATTATTGGGCTTAGTGGGAGCATATCTTGGACTTAATTTTATATTGAATTAAAGTAGTGCATTAAATAGATAATAAACTATAAGTCTAAATAAACTTGTTTGTTGTAGATAATGGATCCCATTGAGAATATGCACGAGGATGAGTTGTTAGGAGTTTTAACTGCGGAAAGCATGAACTTTGCTGAATGGGTTCACGGGCTGAGAGAAATTCTCAGGAGTCGCAAGATAGAGCATGCGCTGGACACTCCTGTTCCAGGGTTAGAAGATGACTATTCTCCTATGGAGAAAGATGAGTATCAAGTGAGTTTGGTTATGCTAGACAGGATGAGTCCCGAGCTTAGTGACAGTTATCCATACTATCGCCCCTTCCGTCTCATGGAAGCGTTGAAAGCTCAGTTCTCATACCAGTTGTGTCATGCTAAATACAAATTCAATGGGGAGCTTAGATCGTGCAAATTATCGAGCAGAGGCTCGATGAGAGAGCACAAAGCTAAGTTCTGCAAAATACTCAGGAAGCTTGAGGATATTGGGCAACCAATTCCAGAAAACCAAGCGGTTGACACACTTATGAGATCACTACCATCATATTACTATGCTTTCGTGGCTTGTTATGAAATGATGGGAGTGGAGAAGACAGTCAAGGAAGTCTTCGAAATGCTCTTATCAGCTGAGTTGGATATCTATGTGCATCATTTGATGACAGCATCCTTCTTACAAGACCAGTGGCGAGTCCACAAGAGGTATAAGAGTTATACACAAGTTATTGACATATTCTCGGCTTGAATATATTTTGGTATTTAATACTGAAATTTTTCATGTTGCATGATCGCAGTATGAAAAGGAAAAGAGGCAAGAGAGGTGGAAAGAGGAGGAGGAAGTGGAAGAAGGTGGCACCTAAGGCGCCATGACCACTACTTCATCTCTACAATACAAGTCAATGAAGGAGATTTACACTAGGACTTTAAATAAGAGTTATTTTCAGTTCGATCATTTTGTAATGAGTATTTTATATTTCTGGAACAAGTTTGTTTCGAATTATAAAGTATGTGAAGGAGTTCATTTTATGAATTTGGTTTTATCTTCTTTATTGTAATATGTCATTAAGTTTTGTTTGTTAAGTCTTTATTGTTTTGATTCAAGATATTACTATATTTTTGAGTAATAATAAAGTTGGTTTAATCTTTAAGTTTAGAGTTACACTTTTCGTTGGTTCTCTTTGAGACTCTAAAAGTTTATCTCTAAAATTAAATCGATAAAACTGAAATCACAAAGTGCTGGACACTTAGAGAAATTTGAAATTCATAAAGTGCTAGGCATTTATTGAAAATCAAAATCCACAAAATGCTGGGCATTTGGTAGATTCTAAATTGGCAAAGTGCTAGGCACTAGTAAATTTCGAAATTTACATAAAGGAGTGGAGTCTACCCATTAATTCAATTATATTAAAGATTTAATATGAAGTTGCATATTAATGAAATAGAGTTAATGAAATTATTGAAGTTTCAATGTTTCATATAATTCAGTGGGAGAATGTGAGAATCAAAATAAAGTAATCAAAGGTATTTGATGAAAATAAAGAAAAATGACTTAGTAAATTATTGTAACATTGTTGACGAAAGAAAGTTTTCTTAGTCAAATTACTAAATGATGAATTTTGATGATTCAAAATTATCATGGTAATAAAATCTTTTGCAAGATAAAGATTAAAAGGAGATGTTATAATAATTAAAACAAAAGGTCTTGTTCTGATGTGATGTGAAAAAGAATTCCAAATTACCTACTAAAGTAAATAAATTATTTTGTTTGTATCCAGGGGGCCTATATCAATTTTAACTTGGATTTATTTTGATAGAAAGTTCCAAGAATTTTTCGATTGTGAATCTAAGTATTGATTCGAATTGAATAAATGTTTTGCATAAAAGTAAAGTCCAAAGTATTATATTGGCGGATGTTTTCCACACAAAATTCTAAATGCTTGTTGACTTTAGAATTGGAGAAAAGTGTCTTCTCATGAAGAGAGAGTGGAAATCAAAATACTAAATTAAGACTGGGAGTCTTTGGACAAGTGTTAGAATGAGAGGAGAAACATGCAAATGTTTTCCATATCATTACTTTGTCCAGGAACACGTGTGAGCTATACATGGTTCGAATTAAGTATTAAGATAAAAGTCATGTGAGGAATTTAATGATTAAATCACCTAGTGGTTGAATTATTAAAAGGTCCTGGAACATGATTAAAGGCAAAACAATTACAAACAGAGTAAAGAATACTCATAAATGACGGTATGTGTCATAAAGGAGTCCAAGGAAAATTCATGTAGCTCCAAGATTCAATCTTGAGAGTAGTTTGGACGTGATGTGAAATCACTGGGCATGAATATTTCATAAAGAAAGGACATATGTGAATATCTAATATTCATAGAGCTAGTCTTGATTAAAGTTGTTTTTATCAAGGACGAATAAATGATAGTGAGAAGTTGCAAAACTTATCATATCAATTGCTCAAAGCTATTATTGGACTAAAGTAGCAAAAGTTGATTGCTAAATATAATTAGTTTGGATTATGAGAATAATCTAGATAATTATAATACGAGTGTTTGAAAGTCAGTCGTATTAATCAATTAAGAATTCTATTCTTTTCATTATATAAATCGAAGGGACTTAAAAGACAGTGGGAGCTGATATTATATTTGTTGGATAAGGCTAGGCCGAATTCAAAAATGTATATCTTGTGAAATAAAGATTTAAAAGAGTTTAAATAAAAGGTCGAAAGTGTCTTATTAAAGTTTTATCTATGAGATAGATTAAGAGTTTAATAAACATGAGTATGAATGTGCTAAGTACAATTCTGAAAGGTAATTCGAATTGTGTCTTGAGTCAAAGAAATTTGATCAAGAATTCATAGCGTGATATTTGCAAGACACATTGACATTCGTAGTCAATGATGAGCAAACAGAGAGGAATATGATCAAATCATATTTAAATGTGATTTTGCTTATCTCATTGCTAAATATAGTACATTAAGCCGGAAAGTTTCCAAAGTGCTAAATTTTATTTAGCCAACGGCAGTTAAAGAGAAATACTAGATAAAAGTTTTCTCATAAAGGCAGTAAATTAAAAACATGTAATTGATCATGAGGGTTTGGTAAAAGGACCCAATCGTGATATTACAAAAGAATAACGACTTAGTAGATTTTGTAAAGCTTCAAATAGTGTATGTTGAGAAGTTACTCATATACGTATTTGTAGTGGAATTATGAAATCAAATCTTAATTGATTTAATCTGAGAAATGTATTTGGTCCTTTGATTTTATCAAATCACTAGTATATTATGTGTGGATTCTACAACATAAATAGAATTTCTATAAAGGATTGTTGCATCATTGATGTGAGACGTTGATGGCCCATCACGTAGTTACCCACAATGGAGCCAGAAAACAGTTGCTAGCCCCTTCGCGTGGTACCTGCGTGAAAAGTAAATGGGTTAGGTTGAAACTCCAAGTGCAGAGTGCGTAGTAAGTGGAAGACGTGTTTTCCCCACGAGGGTGACTCGAGGGTTTAATATCGAACTCTCGGGGAATCAGTAGTGTAGATTTATCTTCCTATCCTTCTTTTGGTTACCTACAAAACAAAGTAAATGTTTTGGTCCTCAACCTCACCTAGTGGTTGTCAAGCACAAGGTGTAGAATGATATCAAGATAATATGCAATGCAAACAAGAAATAAATATGCAATGGTGGTAAATAAATATGCAAGGATGGTGGTAGCAATGATAAATGATATTTTTGGGTTTTTTTATAATGAATGCAAGATGTAAAAGTGTTTTTGTATTTTCGGATTTAAATGGCAGAAAATGGAAAAGTGGTAAAAGTGGTTGGAAAGGTGTTTCTTATGATTAAAAATGGACCGGGGTTCATGGTTTCACAAATGCACTCTCTCTTTAATATAGTGGTAGACAATGGAACACTAGAGTTGACATATGAGATTGCAACAAACAGTTTAATGACAAGTTATAATTATATGGGCATCACGTCCTAACATAGAGACCTTTTGGTTATTAGTCTCTCTTATACTCCACCAAGATGCGAACTAAATCATAACACCTCGATAATTAAGATAACTCAGAGTATAGCAATAAGTATCATGACATGAAGTTAAAATAAGAACATGCTAGATCTAGTCATGGAGGAAGTGGCAATGGTCACACCCACATCTCCGGTAGCATGGTATTTCTTTTTATCCCTAGTGAGGTAACAAAGTAAGGTAAAGATACCCAAGTGGATCGCAGAACTTTCTCTCACGTTCACTGCACTAGCCACCCCCGTTACTCCAACTAATGCACACGTTCCCCCTCACACGCTCTCATAAACATGCTTGATCATAACAAGTAAATAAGAACGGGGTACATAATATGCATCTACTTTCATAACTGAAACAAAACCATTGCAATCTCAAACATATATTAACTCATAAAAAGATCCACCACAAAGGTATTACATAGATGACCGTAATCATGTTCAGCAGCTCATACGGTACTAATTAGTGAAGCTCGAGAGAGAGAGATACATAAGTTACTTCCACAAACCCATAGTCCAGAGGTGGACTACTCCCTCTTCATCATGGAGACGGTGGAGAAGTCGTTGGAGAAGATGGAGACCACGCCGGCAGCGCCCCGCCGGAGTTTTCCCCCTCCAATCTGCAGCTCCAGGTCTCTGTTTCGGTGTTTCTGTGTTTCTGCGGCGCTCCTTCCAGAGAACGTCGGGGGATAATTTTTATAGGCGTTTTAGGTCAAAACGGAGTCGGTGGAGGAAAGATCGACGGCAGCGGAGCTCCGAGGCCCAAGGGGGGTCCCACGCGGCCAGGTACATGGGCCGCGTGGGCCCACTCCTTTTGGCCCTCGGGCTCCGTTTGTTCGCTTCCTTCGCCCACAAGTCTTCTTCCTTCCAAATATTGACGCCGTAAATTTGCAGGTCATTTGGACGTCGTTTGGGTCCCTGAAACATTAAAAGGAAAGAAATAGGGTTTTCTGCCTGCGCAGGGTTAATTCCATAAAAATAGGAAACATGTCAAATATTCCCAAAATCATTATAAAACAGTGATATAACCCTTATATGATGCAAATATGACTGGAATATAAGTAAAATAATGCAAAGTTCATGTATGCATTTTACATGCATCAACATCCCCAAGCTTAACCTATACTCGTCCTCGAGTATGAAGGTGATAAAACTAACATGGACTTTGCAATTTAATACTATCAATGGATATCAAAGATGATTACTATTGCTACATAGAGTAAAATGATTCATTCTTAAAAGGAGTAGCAATATGCAAGATAGTTTATGAAGTGATATCAAGTATTCAATGCAAGGATGTTCAATGATAATTCACAAAGTGTAACATGAGAAAAAGTACTATGGACCACATGTATGCATAATAATAAGTAAGAACATCCTACAATGGTCATAGAGTATTGGTGAAAATCTGAATATAAAAGGTGGACACTTTGGAAAGATATATATATGAGTAGAGGTAAAGCATGAATAAATTTCATCTAACTTCTGAACTTCTCTACTTAAGTCAATGATTGTAATATGGTAATCCTTGGTGTCAAGCTCTCATTCCCCTATCATAGCATCTTGAATGATTAAGTTTAAAGTGAAAGCAATAAGAGTAGTGTGCTTGACAAAGTACAGGTTGAAAGTCTCATGCCCCTTGAATACAAGTACCTACTCCATGTGTTACTCAACTTAGAAAACAAAGCAAGTTCAAGTTAAATATCATTGTAAGTAATAACAGTATCATTAAGAGCGTCAACTGGGGTACCTCTTGTCCCAGGATATGGAACAAGCCCATATCAAAATGACAAGACAAACAAACATAATGAACAATCTCAACACCCTTTTTATTTACCATTGGATAGCTTTTTATTGTAAGGTGTATCACAGAAGGTTCACCATAGCATGTAAGTAAATTTCCACCATGAATGATGCATGGCTTAGATTAGCGGCCCAGGCGTCTCTCTAACCATTTATACAAACTCATTTAAACTCACTTCATTTCCCATTTATTTCACCCATGGTAAGCATCCATAAACAAAAGTACATGATATCAACTAAATGAGATGATGTGCAATGTTGAAAGCTTGCCATGTGACAGCACATATGAGCTAACTCTCAACCAAAGACATTTGTCAAGTCCACAACTTCATAATTTTAATCACAATGGGTCATATTTATTTATGCAATGAAAGTAAAGTGTGCATCAAGTTCGCGAGAGCTATATAACCAACTTTTCCACAACAATTAACAACATAAGCATTTTCATTCAGAGGTATAGATAACTCAAATATCATGATAAACATACTCGGAATAGCATAAAGCTAATAGGTAGATATGGTGGACTCACTGGAAAAACTTTGGTTGAAGGTGTTGGAAACAAGTTTTTGCTTGTTGGAATTTTTGGGCTAGCAAGAGGGAGAAAGTTGACCATCTAAATGCATGCATGAGTGTCCATAGAACTAACTAATCCATGTTAAACAAGGTAAATAACATTTAGCATCAAAACATGAATAAAAGATAGCTCTTGATAAAATATTTGCAAATTATTACTCATTAACAAGCTCATGAATCATGCAATTATATGTATCTTTTAAAATCAACTTAACATCCCTTTTCCCAATCTTATAATAGCATCCAACATAATTCAACCCAAATTTCCAGTAGCTCTCTCATATATAAATGATAGTGTGGTGGTCTCACAAAATAAAAATCTAATCTAAACAAACAAAAAGACGCTCCAAGTTTATGCGATAAAGTGTTTCGATCGAAAAACAGAAGTTAGACGTGTGCAAACCGAGAGTGTGTAGGTCCAGTGGGGTTGTCTTCACATCCCCAAGCTTATGGTCTTCACCATCCTTGGATAGCTCTTGGTGCATCTCCTCTAATCCCTGTGAAAAAACTTCAAAACACCGTTTCTCCCATTTCTTTTTCTGTGGGGCACATTAGTAGTGATAAACAAATAGATTTCTTGCTGCATATAATCCTTAGACAAAAATTCATATGATGTCCAGAACATGTATAATGTTGTATGCCTACTCATAAACTCAATTGGATCAAAAAGATTCATGTTAAAAGTTCTAAGCATGCATCAAACAAAATGGGACAGAATCTGTCCAGAAAAACAGCAGCAGCTAAACGTATTTTTCTACCCTACTTAACTTTGTCGGAAAATTCCGAAAAATTCATGCATACAGAGGATGAAAAGTTGCCATACAGTTTAAATATGAGCTCATTCGGAGTTACAGAATAAGAATTAAAAATCATACCGTGCACAGATTCGTGCAGGAATAATATCTCCGAACGCTATAAGCAACTTCTTCATACCAAAATGAGTAAAACTTGGCACTTTATTAAAAATTCCAGAAACTAAACTAAACACTAAGTCTCTTGTTACAGCAAGAGGACACAAAGAAAATCACAAATAAAAACAACCGGGTTGCCTCCCGTAAAGCGCTTTCTTTATAGCCATATAGCTAGGCTTCTTACTTGATATTTATTGTGGACGAAGCTCATGAGGGAGCTTGAATGATGTGCCCTCTTCCTTGGGAAGTGTTCCATGCACAATACCAGGGTCCCATGGTGTTCTCAAACCAATCAAAATAATACCCAAGTTGAACCCTAGTTGAGAGAAAAACAAAACACAAAAGTAATAACAACGAAGTCTAACTTTCTTTCTATGCATTGGCATTTTGTATATGAATGAATCACCATAAATAGAAGTTTCCCAATGCATATTAACAATATTTACTTGCAGCATATAATTATTAGTAACATAAAGAGGGTTCTTATCACCTCTTCTTTCATAATAGTTGCAAGTAGTAGAAATAAATTCAACCATATAACCACAAGAATCATTCAACTTAGATAATTTAGGCACATAAAGAGGATTATTAAATTTATTATGGAATTCATTAGCATGCTTCCCTCTTTCAAAATAGTTAATAAGATCAATATCAAGTTTACTATCATGATTGCAACAAAGATTTGGAACTAAAGATAGTTGCAAATCACATAAGTATTTCTCAACATAAGCAAATTTCTCCTCTATGGTGTAAGTAGGAGAGTTCAAAAACAAAGTGGGACTCTCATGAGTAAGAGCACTATCACAAATAGCAAGTATATCATTTTTATCCTCACATAATTTAGCAACAACTAAACATGGAGGTTTATCAATAAGCATAGGACCATCATCTAAAGCATTATCATATAGCATATTTAAGCAATACTCCTCATTATCATCAATAAGTTCACTAGTTGCATTAATAGAAAGTAAAGGAGCATTTTTAGTTTCACACTCATCATAACATGGATTCTCATAAATAACAAAAGATTTTTGAATTTGAGTGTTACTATCATTTGTTGATGATGAAGTTGGTAGATCCAACTCTTCCCCAAGCTTAGGTTGGAATATATCATTTTTAATCTCCTCTTCACATTCTTCCTCTTCCAAGCTTATGTTTTCATCATCCTCTTGGGGTTGCACGGGCATCCCCAAGCTTAGGATCTTATCCTCCTCTTCCTGCAAAATGTTGGTGCTTTCCGTGGCAGCAAGAATTCTTTCTTTAACATAAACATTATCACTAAATTCTTTTTTGTAAATTTGGAGAATAATAAAAACTTGCCCTTTCATTTCACGAGCTACATGACTAGTTGCAAGAAATTTATCAAGAAGAGAGTCTATCTCATGGGCTCCAACATAAGCAATATATTTCTCAACTTGTTCTATATCAGGGCATAATACTTTATCTTCACGATAACAAGCAATTATAGGATCATTATTATACTTGCATTGATAGTGGGAATGTTTAACAACTCTTCTATTGCAACAAGTTATACCATGTAACTCACAAAACTGATTAGCTATTTTGTGAAGAGCTTTAAACAATTTACCCACTCTATTTCCCTCTTTGGTTGATTGATATTCAGAGTAGGCGTCATACCTTTTAAAATAATCATTACCCATAGACATTCCAGAAAGTTTCTCCATAGCTTATCATACATATTAAAAACAATACTAGTTTTTATGGGTTTTTTAAATTTTTTATGCAAAACTGAAAATAAATATGCAAGACAATGACAAAACAAAATAAATTGCTTTGAAGGTAAAGATGGATAAGATGATGCTCACGTAGGTGCAACCTCCCCAAGCTTAGGTGTTAGCACAAGTTGGTGATGAAGTTGACTTGGTGAGATATCCTTGGATAAACCTTTCAGCAATGATTCCCCGGCAACGGCGCCAGAAAACAGTCTTGATGGCCCTTCACGTAGTTACCCCACAATGGCGCCAGAAAACAGTTGCTAGCCCCTTTGCGTGGTACCTGCGTGAAAAGTAAATGGGTTAGGTTGAGACTCCAAGTGCAGAGTGTGTAATAAGTGGAAGACGTATTTTCCCCACGAGGGTGACTCGAGGGTTTAATATCGAACTCTCGGGGAATCAGTAGTGTAGATTTATCTTCCTATCCTTCTTTTGGTTACCTACAAAACAAAGTAAATGTTTTGGTCCTCAACCTCACCTAGTGGTTGTCAAGCACAAGATGTTAGAATGATATCAAGATAATATGCAATGCAAACAAGAAATAAACATGCAATGGTGGTAAATAAATATGCAAGGATGGTGGTAGCAATGATAAATGATATTTTTGGGTTTTTTATAATGAATGCAAGATGTAAAAGTGTTTTTGTATTTTCGGATTTAATAATGGCAGAAAATGGAAAAGTGGTAAAAGTGGTTGCAAAGGTGTTTCTTATGATTGAAAATGGACCGGGGTTCATGATTTCACAAATGCACTCTCTCTTTAATATAATGGTAGACAATGGAACACTAGAATTGACATATGAGATTGCAACACAACAGTTTAATGACAAGTTATAATTATATGGGCATCACGTCCTAACATAGAGACATTTTGGTTATTAGTCTCTCTTATACTCCACCAAGATGCGAACTAAATCATAACACCTCGATAATTAAGATAACTCAGAGTATAGCAATAAGTATCATGACATGAAGTTAAAATAAGAACATGCTAGATCTAGTCATGGAGGAAGTGGCAATGGTCACACCCACATCTCCGGTAGCATGGTATTTCTTTTTATCCCTAGTGAGGTAACAAAGTAAGGTAAAGATACCCAAGTGGATCGCAGAACTTTCTCTCACGTTCACTGCACTAGCCACCCCCCGTTACTCCAACTAATGCACACGTTCCCCCTCACACGCTCTCATAAACATGCTTGGTCATAACAAGTAAATAAGAACGGGGTACACAATATGCATCTACTTTCATAACTGAAACAAAACCATTGCAATCTCAAACATATATTAACTCATAAAAAGATCCACCACAAAGGTATTACATAGATGACCGTAATCATGTTCAGCAGCTCATACGGTACTAATTAGTGAAGCTCGAGAGAGAGAGATACATAAGTTACTTCCACAAACCCATAGTCCAGAGGTGGACTACTCCCTCTTCATCATGGAGACGGTGGAGAAGTCGTTGGAGAAGATGGAGACCACGCCGGCAGCGCCCCGCCGGAGTTTTCCCCCTCCAATCTGCAGCTCCAGGTCTCTGTTTCGGTGTTTCTGTGTTTCTGCGACGCTCCTTCCAGAGAACGTCGGGGATAATTTTTATAGGCGTTTTTAGGTCAAAACAGAGTCGGTGGAGGAATGATCGACAGCAGTGGAGCTCCGAGGCCCAAGATGGGGGGTCCCACGCGGCCAGGTACATGGGCCACGTGGGCCCACTCCTTTTGGCCCTCGTGGCTCCGTTTGTTCGCTTCCTTCGACCACAAGTCTTCTTCCTTCCAAATATTGATGCCCGCAAACTTGCAGGTCATTTGGACGTCGTTTGGGTCCCTGAAACATAAAAGGAAAGAAATAGGGTTTTCTGCCTACGCAGGGTAATTCCATAAAAATAGGAAACATGTCAAATATTCCCAAAATCATTATAAAACAGTGATATAACCCTTATATGATGCAAATATGACTGGAATATAAGTAGAAATAATGCAAAGTTCATGTATGCATTTTACATGCATCAGACGTCATGATAAGCAAGTTATTGGGTGAGTCATTGACTTGGTAAGGTTTCAATAGACGGTATGATGATATCATTCGGAGACGCTTGATATTATTAATGCTACTACGGAACCGGATATATCGAAATCCAATTCCTAATAAATCCGATTTACATTGTCAAGTTTGACGTGTGAGGAGTTAAACAAGTTTATGTATTTTGATTGGATCAAAATTATGGACACAGTTTCAGAGCACATGCGAAAGCGTGAGTGGCACCTTAGTTCCATTTGGTGTCATGTCATCATGCTAACTAGAATCATTATTGACTCTAGTGCAAGTGGGAGACTGTTGGAGATATGCCCTAGAGACAATAATAATTTAGTTATTATTTATCTCCAAGATTTTTATTAATGTTTATATCTTTATGCTATAACTGTATTGGGCACTTGAATAGCAATTACAACGAGTTCAAGAGGAAAACCTCCAACACAGGTGTAGAGATACGAACAAGTAAAAGTGTTCCTGGTCTTGTCTCTAAGACTAGCCTATCTTGTTACCTGATGGTCATGTTTTCCTGATCATGGACTTTGTGTAAGTCATGTAACTGTAGGAGTTTGTTATCAGAATGATAATAGTACTGAACCGACCCACTGTATGATCTTGCTATGAGACTAATCGTCAACGATGAAGATAGCAATTGATCATATGTTTTGTTTTCATTAGCTATATTCCTATGCCCTGAGAATATCTGGTAACCGCTTATTCAACACTCATACTTTGATTGTTACCTAACGTCTTGCCGTAATTGGAGACCATAATGGTGACTTTTGGGTGTGAACTAGAGTAATGTATAGGAACAGAGATTATTCAAGAATGGCACTTACTCCTCCAGACGATGGAGAGATACATCCTCTAGGCCATCTCAGTATTATTATTGTCACCCAATCGTCTGGCCAAACACAGCGTGATTAATCACGGGACAATATAAATACGGAATGAGAAAAGAGAATGATACTGGTACAAGAATTATATGTGTTATGATTAAAGGGTTTAATCCCACTAGAGCACATTGTCTCAGTCTCGAGATATTATTGATATCATGTACGTAAGGGGATTAGCGTAATGAGTAACACACAGGTTCTGTCGTTCACTCATAAACACACGGGAGCCAGTAAGGCCGTCTAGGTTCCAATGCTGGTTTATTGTCTGGTAAGCTCCCAGGCATGACTTTGTGTTTACTGAACCTTTCGGGTCACACACTTAAGCTGTGAGTCAATCCTTTGTTGAGAGAATAAAGTAGTAGTTTTGTGGTTATGAGAAAAGGTCGGAGTCCCTCCGATGTCACAGAAACAACTTCGGAGTAATTCGGAGGTGTTCCGGTGAAGTTATCATGAGAGGGAAATAATGCCGGATTAGGGCAGAATTTCTCGAGAGAGAAATATGGCGAACATGAGATGTTCCGGGATGCCGGGAAGTGTTTCCGACATCAGTGGATAGAGTCGATGATATTATCTATAGAGTATATTTGATTCCGGACGAGTTTTGGAGGTTTGACGGGAAGGGGGGATGCGCCGGGAAGAGAGGGGGTGCCATGCGTGCTGCGCCATACCTAGTATGGACCGGCCGCATGGGCCCCACCTCCAGGCCGGCCGTACCAAGTCCCCTCCTCTCCTTCCTTGTTTTATTTGGAGAATTAAAAGAGTCCGAATAGGAGAAGGTTTGGAATAAAGGAAATTGGCAAAAAGGAAAAAGGAAGGGGGAGGAGTCCTTGATGGACAAGGACTCCCCAACCGACTTGGGTAGGGAGTCGGCCGGCCCTTCTAGGGCCGGCGCACCACCTCTCCCCTCCCCCTTATATACTCCCCCTCTTCCCCAAGGAGATCAACCAATCCAAGATTTGCACAAGTTTCTCTCTTGATATTGTGCAATTAGACGATGCTCTAATTAGACGGCGCTCTAATCGGACATTGATATAATCTCTCTCTAGTAGTTCTCATGTGTTGAGAATTAGATCTCTCCAAGTCTCATATAGATCTAATCTACCACCTAAACTACGCCGAAAGGCGGTCTCTCTTCGTCGGTGCTAGTAGCTCTAGGCGGCGAACGCAACTGGTGGGTTGGCGCGGTGCACGTGTGGATACTGGTAGAGCGGGGCTGCGCAAGTAGTCCCTCGACGACAGACCGGTAACAATCTCACCTCCCGGCGTGGACGTGAGATTCTTCATCAGGCTTCACCGACATCTACTTCGACAAACACAAGATCTTCCGCAACGGTGTTTGTAAGTATTCTATATCTAGCATTATGGGGTGCAACATATTTTTATAGAATAGATCTTTGGCGGCAAGGTTACGGAAAATTTTAAAGTTTTACCCGCAACCCAGTACAAGGTTATCCATCAATTACCCAACTGTGTGCCGAAGCTAGATGACACCTTCTACTCGTGGCTATTTTTTTTTTAAATAATACACAACATTTATTTTATTCTGGAAATAATACGCCAAAAAAA
Source organism: Poa pratensis (assembly GCA_947311845.1). NCBI lineage: Eukaryota > Viridiplantae > Streptophyta > Magnoliopsida > Poales > Poaceae > Poa > Poa pratensis. Next base: position 43,770,304 of record CAMZMU010000066.1, read on the forward strand.
AATTCAAAAATATTATCCAATCGGCCATGGCGAAGACGACAAGCCCTCACCGTGCGTGCTCGCCGTGTTGGCCGTGGCGTGCCGTGCCGTGCGTGGCGTGCTCGCCGGCTGGCCGCGCGTGCTCGCCGTGCTGGCCGTGGCGTGCCATGCCGTGCCGTGCGTGGCGTGCTCGCCGGCTGGCCGCGCGTGCTCGCCGTGCTGGCCGTGGCATGCCGTGCCGTGCGTGGCGTGCTCGCCGGGCTGGCCGTGCCGTGCCGTGCCGTGCGTGGCGTGCTTCGCCAGCAGCTCGTCGACGACGCCGAAGACGACGGCCGCCGCCACCAGCAAGGGCGCGTTGCCGCGCACCTCGCTCCAAAGCGCGTCGAAGGAGAGCGTGGACTCAAGCCGACAGACCAATCGGCTTTGGCTAAGCCGACTGGGACTAATCGGCATGGCCGATGCCGATTAGTTCCAATCGGTTTCGCCGTTGCCGATAGGATATTATTTTTGTAATTGTTCAAATCTACATATTATTTCTGGAATTTATTAAAAAAAACGTATTATTTAAAAAAATTTAGCCTACTCGTGCATGGCGTCATTGGAGTAGAAGAGGGACCTAGGTTGGTGCTACATTAATACTAGTTATTTTAGGTTTAGAATGTGGTTTAGTTTTTGTTATCTTCAACCATGTTTAGAGTTTGTATGAGTTTAATTAAGTTGAAATGCAGTTGAAATCTTGTTTACTTTCATTTTCACTTCGATTGCAGCACATAACAAAACATAGCAACAACTTAAAGTGGCTTGAGCATAATTAAAGATACGAGCGAGTGATTCTGGTCCATAGTCTTTGCTCTTTCATAAGGTTTTAGCGGGGTCATGTCGAAATGTGCACGTGGTACGACCATCCTGATGTTCACGAGGTTTGGCGGCGGCCTCAGAACGGTGGACTGCGCGAGTGTCTCTACGGCGAGCGGTGTGGCAGTGGTGATGACCTTGCTTTTCGGCCATGTGGATGGCGAGAAGCGGGTGGCGGGGGATCCTGGTGCTGGTGGTGTTTCGACATTGTCAGCTCCCAGATCGTGTTTTGGGAGTCCGACTTGGCGGCGATGGATGGCCCGAAACATAGGGCAGGCCGAAGATTTTTTCGGGCGAAAGCCCAGCGCCTCGGCGTCAACGGCGGCGATGCCTGCGGGTGTCGTTACCGTCATGGGGGCTTCGTTGTGTCTACCTTCGCCGCGTCAGGGCTCCGGGTGAAAACCATGGACTACGGTCTCGACATTGGCGGCGTGTGGCGTCGTGGGAGCATTGTCGTGGAGCTTACGGTTTCGGTGTCGTGCATGTGCCATCGGTGCCTAGTTTGACTCTCATGTGTTCTTTTCTATTTATCCTTGATCTGCTTCGTAAGAGGAGCACCTCCTCACCTCGTATCGGTTTGAACGTTGGGGTTTATTTTTAAATCGGGGCGAAAGTCTCTTTCGAGAGACGTAGCTCTGAAAAGAAAAGGAGAAGACTAAACAGCAAGGGAAATTCAGAAAATTAGCGCAAGAAAAATGGTCAGAAAGATAAAAATCCCAATAGTCAAAGCCCTATGCCCGTAGGAAAGGAGGGCAAAATCTCAAAGATCAACTGCCCCGAAAATTTCCGAAATTTGAAAGCCGCGGCCGAAATTGGCGGCACAAATTGTTGGATCCAACGAACCCACTTTCGTTTCCCCTCCTCTCGGCGGTCTTTGTTCATTGCTTCTGCTGGGAAGAAATAGACCTAACAGGACAGGAGAGGAAACCAAGAAAGAGGAAAGAAATGGCCGAGGTAAATTCGTACGAGGAGCAGCGGAGGAGGCAGGTGGAGGAGAACAAGCGGAAGCTGGAAGAGCTGCGCCTGCACCACCTCTCCGCCGCCGTCCGCGAGGCCGGCGCCAAGCCCAAGCCGGTCCGTCAGATCGATCCCCCACTTTACCTCCACTCTTCCTTTACTCCGAGTCATCCTCTGTCTTCCCTGTGACTAGTCTTGTTTGGTTGGTGTCGCAGAAGCGGAAGGCCCCGCCGCGACGGGACATCGCCGATGTCGGCCCGCCCCGGCGTTCCGGCCGTATCGCCACCCTCCCCGAGCAGCCCGACTATCGTGACAATGTACGTGCTCCGCAACTAAGGTTCCTATTAGCCGATTACAAGTAAGATCTAATCACACGGTGTAACTGAGGGAGATTGGAAATGAACCCGCAAATCACACTCTATCACTCAAGATGTTGTTCTCCTAAAGTTTCCATTTTATTTTCCTGCAAGAAGCTAATATAGGAATTACTCTCAGGTAAAGCTCGGCACCGTGAAGTCACAGAAGAAAAAGGAAGTAAAACCTGATCATGCGTACGCCATTACCAAGGCTGAAGAGCTACAGGATGAGCTTGGCTCAGATTACCCTACCTTTGTCAAGCCCATGACCCAGTCTCTTAGCATGCTGGTAAGGAGAAACTTCCTTAATATAATGTTAAAAAAAATGCGACCACCAGGACCAGCCCTTGGTAGCTTATTTTTATAGTTGAAATGCTCCTTTGTGAGAAATCCCAGAATTCGTCCCCGATGGGGATCAAACCCGGGATGTCGAGCGCGCTCACCCGCACTCCAACCACTGGGCCTCTGCCTGGTTCTCTCCTTAATATAATGTTACCATCCTCTCTGAGAGATGCTTGGTTCTTGGATGTTGATTGGTGGGATATGTGGCAGTACATCCCGGCGCAGTTCAGCATGGAGCATCTCCCAGACCGTGACACGAAATTCGCTTTGGTGGATGATGATGACGAGGAGTTTGACACGCAGTATCGTCTACACAGTAGCAGCCTCAATGCCGGGTGGAGAGAGTTCGCTGAAGATCATGAGCTCGTTGATGGTGATTGTTTGGTGTTTCAGCTGATCAAGAGGACATTGTTCAAGGTGAGATTTTTAGTTGGTCTTCATTGCTATGGAATTTTCGTTGATTTTATTGTGTTTGATGAGATGCCGCGCTATGATTCTTAAGAAATTCTGAAATTTGGTCGGGGGACTATGGTACCATCCTCATGATAACAATGATGTGAAGTCGCTGAATTATCACACACGAAAAAATAGTCCTCACATTATACTTACACAGATAACTGAAACTACCAAGCTCTTATTATTCACAACATGAAGAATGAGAACGAGCCTGTTTCAAATGCCAGTTTTACATGATATTTGCGGGACATAGTGCATTACAAATGCCGGTTTTACATGACATTGGTAGGAAACAATATAATTTCTCAACACCCATATCACATTCTCCCATTCAAAGTGGATATAAGAAATTTGTCTGAGCACTAGATTTCAGTCTTCTTCCTGAGCCTGCCTTTCATTTCACATCTTCCATTATCTCGAAGATTCTTTTTGTAAGGCCTTACTGTGGTGAAAGTCCATGTATGCTCCTAACTGTGCAACCTTTGCCACGTACAAAATTTGCAGGTCTACATATTCAGGGCAAGTTCGTACTACGATAATGACGATTAATGAAGCAACGATCAGGTATAGTGTTCTTGTCAGTTGCCTGCATTGGTTGAATGCCTGAGTTTGATGTTTACAAAATCTAGTCCCAAGTGTCTTTGCTGTGTCATATTGGTTATGAGTTATGACCAAAATGAAGTGTGTTTCCTACATTGCAGTTAGTTGTTGTAGTATCGTAGACATGAAAAATAACTGCACCTTTTCCCATTTCACCTAGGTTTGTATTTCATTGTGTGATCAGCAAAATTTCAAGCTTATTTCGTTTCTTTCTGCTAACTTTGCGGAAATTGGAGGACCACAATTAATTTAGGAAAAGTTAATCTCTTAAGGATGGATGCTTCTCTGTGGACAAAAGTATGTTGACATTTTGTAGGAACATATTGAATCGCAATTTGGATGGATTGTTTTTGTTGGTAACAACACATTTTCTTGGCCATGCGTGTTCTGCTTATCTTGCCCTTCCTGAGACATCAATACTTGAACTGTGTACTCAAGTTTTCTACATAAATTTGTGTATAAATTTGTAGTTCGGTACCAGATAAGATACTCATGTTTCTTGTATGTTCAGTTCACTTTTGCAGACATTTACATGTTTAGTATCTCTAAATATTTTCCTTGTATCAACATGAAAGTTACACTCTTGGCTGATGTTGGAAAACTAGTACATTACTAGCTTTCCATGTCAGCTGAACTAGATTGGTTCTGGTGGTTTTTGTTATTTTGAAACAAAGAACTTATAAATCTGTCTGCCTCTGTATCAAAAGAATGCACACAACAAGTTGTTTTCTAGTGTGATGTGACTGGCGTATTTGTTATGTTATATCTGAGGAAAACCATGTTAGATTGCTAGGTTACTAGTAGCTATTAGATTTTCCGGTGCTTATTTGTTAATAGTGGCATTTTCAGGTGCTGTAGAGATTCAGCTCTACCCTGAATTGGATCCACAACAAGTTGGCAGATGGATAATGTTCGAAATGTTAGCTTCGTAGTCTCCTGGTTTATTTACCTATGGCCTTCTCCTGAACTCATAGTTCAGAAATCTGCACTGTCGTCGGGGGTTAGTTACGTATGCACGAATTTAGTAAAACTTGCCATGTAACTGCAAGTCCTATGGCAATTGCTGACATTATGTATATTCTGTTACGAAAAAGCAAGTGTGCAACTTGACATGCGATGCCCGTCATGATATCCCTTCGATGCGTTCTTTTGACGTCAAATCCATTCTGCTCTGTAATGTTTCTGTTTTCCTTGACAAATCTTTTTCACTCTCGAAAAAAAGATTTGCTTCGTTTCTGTGATCATAGATGCATGTGGACGGGTCTGAATCGTGACACGGTCCTGGTCGTTCCGCAGTAGTTTCAACTTTTGACACTGGAAGTGTTCATCAACGAGTGTAGTTTCAACTAATTTGAGTCAGCCATGGCCATGTGTATCCAGAGGAGTGGATGATGCACATGCTAGCAAAGGGTAACATGGGCGGCATATATATAGACGTGTGCACTAGACACGTTAGGTGTACTAGTGCACTAGACACCTAATTAGCATTGCCAATAACCATGAAAGTTTCTGAATTTTATTCACAACATTGACAAACCTATGTCTGCATTGCCGCTGAATTTATATTCTAAACTTGACCCACATGTAAAAAAAGACAAATATTGTTGTCAATAGCACATGGATGTCTAAAAAAAAATTATGTCTGTACAAACTGTGTCTGGACGAGTCTAGAGAGCTCCTGGTCCTGGACTGAAAGAACCAGACCAATATCTTTTCATATAACTCACGGGTAAATTCTGATCACTCGTCCACAACATCAAAACCCACTTAGGGTGAAAATGTATTACTTTCACTATGTCGCCTAACCGCATTCAGTGAAACTTGTCTGTACGAGACTCACAAATCAAGACATAGTCAATTGTTTTGTGGATAAGTGTAGCTCCTTATCTAGGCGGATGTCTAACCTTAACCAAATTTCACTGAACTATAAATATATCAAACAACAAATTAGAACTAAATGCACTTGAATGTGTTTATGAGATCCCCGTTTAATTTTATGAGTTACAACTCATTTACTCAATTTTTTTTTTGAAAAACTCAAATACACTTTTGACTTGCATGGCACGTACATGGTGTTTAGTGCCATAGTGCTAGTGGAAAAAGGAAAACACCAACATAAGAGGCGGGCTGCTCTACTCTTCGCTCACCGATAGAGCAACAACATACACGCTCACTCGCTCACCTCATCCGTGCGCGTTTCGTTTTGTGAATCGAGTCCACAAGCTCTGGATGTGCGTGTCAATAAGGAGTGCATATATGCCATGTTTTTGGGCCGTTCTGATGAACTAGCGCGGCTATACACCCTTGTTTTCATGGCAGTTGTATTACGAAGAGCAGACCTACGGGACCGTGTAACTTCACAAACACCGGGCCAGGGGCGATAAGATTTTTTGGAAAGCGACATGACTGCTCCGTCTGTTTGACTACAACCACGATGACCAATAGACTACTTCAACTACTTTCTCTCGACTACCTCATCTCCACCATCATGAGCGACAACGCCAATGGTGTTCATGTTGCCTTCTCGATCAACGATCAACACATATGTGCTTATTGTCTCACCGTTCCCACTGCATTTGGTCCATACATTAATCTAATAGATATTTCTAATTTTCTCCTATGCGGTCCGTTTTGTTAGTGTACGTTGTGATCTTCACTTCCGGGTTTAAACCTATTCAAAAATTGCTTATTGTTCCGACAAATTGTGGCAGTCAATTGGTGTGAATCACACGAAAACGTTAAAGAGAGATTTGCGCAAGTCGAATCCAAGGATTAGGAGTGGCATTTTCTTGTTGCACATTTTAAGCCGAACATGGAATAAAAACCACTTCTAAAACCCATGGAATCTGCACGATATGTGGCAAGACATGTACTACAACGTAGTCGACATGTATTACAGCTTACTGAAATTTTCTTCTAAACCAGCTACACCCATCTGCATTTCTAAGAATTTCTTTCTGAAGGAAGATTAGATAAGGAACAAAACCTTACAGGTAAATCCAGAAAATTAATTGGACAGCTCGATCCTGCGTGTCCTTCCTGGCGCGCACGTTAAAGCCGTCCGCGCTTCCAATAACGGCTTTAACTAAGTCCTCCCTTCCCCCTCCAGCTAATCCATCCGACCCTTCTTAATCCATCCCGAACTTCCAATCCCCCCAAATCTCTTCTCTTTCTCCTCCTGATCGCGTTCGCTCCCTCCCACTCCTCCTCTGCCCAATCTCGCATTCTCCCCGCCCCCATCCGCAGAATAAGTAGCGGCGGTTTTCTTGTCCCAGGTTCTGCAGTTCTTGCAGCGATTCCATCCGATTCTGGTCAATGCTCGCGTTGCTTCTTGGCCAAGCCGCGTAGTCTGGGATCCATGCCCTTCTTCTCCTAGAATTGCGGTTTCTTGAGTGGGAATTCCGGTGTGCCTAGGGGACAAAAAAAATCCGGCCTAATTTCTTGCTCGATCCAATTTAGTGCTGTCGCATTTGTCCGATCGATTTCGGGGCCGTTTCGTTCGCCCCTGTTATAGATCAACTCCGTCCAGTTTCCAGGACTTGGGGAATTGGGTCGTGTGGGAGACTTGGAGGCTCAACCCCATGGAGCTCCACACCGAGTCAGATGGGTCAGGTGTGCCCCTGGCCGTCCTCCTGAAGCGAGAGCTTTGCAACCAGAGGGTGGAGAAGCCGGACATCCTCTTCGGGGAGGCCAACAAGAGCAAGAAAGGGGAGGACTTCACGCTTCTAGTGGACAAGTGCCACCGCACGCCGGCCGAGGCTGCCGGTGACAATGCAGGCGACGACGACACCATCTCCGTGTTTGCGGTAATGCCTCAACGCCCGTCTTCTTATATCTGCAATACCATCAATGTGTCGATTATTTGTTGTGATAATGCCAGTGGGACGGATCAAAGAAAAGTTTTGTACGCATTTCAGTTTCATACATGGTAGCTAACACAGCGAGGACTTTGAAATCCGTGAATCATGTGGCTGTTTCTGTCTTTCACAACTTATGATGTGTTAGTATGAATATATCAAAAGCACCATTCTCGACCCTTTTTTTAAGCTTTGGTCCATGAAACTCTGTGCTTGCTGCAGTGTGTTAGTTTATCTTTTTCATAGAGGTGCATGATTGATAGGCCATAGTTTGCGGTGTGTGCGCATCAAGGCACATGGGGACATATGTCAGCTAATATTTTACTGGACCTAATTGTTTTAGGTCTGGTCATTTGGGTGGTCAGAAGACTATTGGAGTTTAGGTAATTTTTGTATATCAACTCAACGTCCTAGATGTGTTAGGTCTTTCGCCCTTCCAGCAGTTGGAAAATATGAATATGACCCTAGTAGTAATTTTTGTATATCAACTCAACAAGGCCTTTGACATGCAACAATGGTTATCCCAATTCACAATGGGTTATTCTCCTAAACAATCCAGTGCTACACTATGAGTTAAGACTATAGTGTCACCTAATCTCCAAATTTCCTTACACCAACTAAATAGTGGCTAGTCTGACTTGAACTATTATTCTGGCTTCTTCCCTGCAGATTTTCGATGGCCACAATGGACCTGCAGCTGCCATATACACCAGAGAGAATCTCTTAAACAATGTGTTGGCAGCTATTCCTTCAAATCTTACAAGTGAGGAGTGGACAGCGGCATTGCCAAGGGCACTAGTTGCAGGGTTTGTTAAGACAGATAAGGACTTCCAAACAATAGGTATTATTCTTTCATTAGCTGTACGTTTATAAGCACTACCAGGATGACTTCACTTCTTTTTTTTACGTGGAAGTAATTTTTTGTTTACTAGGATGCCAGTTACACATATTTATCACCCATAGTATAGTAGTTCTCAATGTCTGGGTGATCTTTGGAAAACATACTATATTTGTGCCGCATATATTGCATGCTACCCTCAGTATTGTTGTTTGGCGGTGTAAATTGTAAAGTGATTGTTGTATTGTTTTCAGCTGCACGATCAGGGACCACGGTGACCTTTGTTATAATAGATGGATGGGTTGTCACTGTAGCATCAGTTGGTGATTCACGCTGTATTCTAGAATCTGCTGAAGGTTCAGTATACTCTTTATCTGCTGACCACCGCCTGGATGCCAATGAGGAGGAGTATGTGCATACATCCAGAATTCCATTTTTCTACAAGCATCCAGGCTTCCTTATATTCCTGTAATATCGTTTAGCTTTGTGATTAAACTATGGTCCATGACTACAGGGTGGAGCGTGTAACTGCAAGTGGTGGTGAAGTTGGGAGAATAAATATTGCTGGAGGTGCTGGGGTATGTTCTTTTATTTTGTGTATGTTTTTCAGCTGCCAGATTAACAACCGTCTACTACTACGTTAATACATATTTTTTTCTTTCCCTTTGGTATGCCATACTGTACATGTAGTTTCAGTGATTATTTTTAATTCACCTTTTTCCTCTTGAATCATTATTCAGATTGGTCCACTCAGATGCTGGCCAGGCGGATTGTGCTTATCAAGGTCAATTGGTGATACCGATGTTGGAGAATTTATAGTTCCTGTCCCACATGTGAAGCAAGTAAAGGTGTGAAATCCACCTATTTTTTTTCGTATCAGAACCACTAGTGGAAAAGATTCTGTCATATTATTAGATTATATCTGACACCGATAAATTCCAAATAAAGAACAAGGACATCTTAGATTAAAACACCCAGCTTTATAAATCTGCACTACTTGATCATAATAGATATGAGATTTGATGCATCAAAACTTATGCAGCTGTCTAATGCCGGAGGGCGGCTTGTCATTGCTAGTGACGGTGTGTGGGATGAACTGTGCTTTCAAGAAGCTCTGAACTACACCAGGGGGCTGCCAGCTGAGGCTGCTGCAAATCGAATTGTTAAAGTACTGAAACCTTTTTACGTCCCAGGTGCATCTGTTCCTGGTAGTGCATATCTTGGTATATGCTTATGAATCACGATCTTCTTATGTAGGAAGCTGTGAGCTCAAGGGGGCTAAGAGACGATACTACTTGCATAGTAGTCGACATATTACCTCCAGAAAAGCTAAGCCCTCCGTTAAAGAGGCATGGGAAAGGAGGAATCATAGCTTTATTCCGTCGGAGGCCCTCTGACGAATTGTCTGAAGAACAGACAGACAACGGGTGTTTTGAACCTGATGTCGTGGAGGAACTCTACGAGGAGGGCTCTGCAATGCTTGCTCAGAGGTTAGCATTTCTGTAACACACAGAGGACACTTGAAATTTTTCGTTTAAAGGACATACTGGGAATATGCATCAGTATCCTATATTATGGATTAAGGATAAGTATCAATGATGTCCTTTAGGTGCCAGAGTCACTTGCCAGTATGCATGCCCATCATGTTAATTTCATTTGTTAGATCCACTCCCTCCGTTCCTAAATATAAGATGTTTTAGCTTTTTCCTGATTCGTACGTATCTAGACATATTTTAGTGTTGATTCACTCATTTCAGTCCGTATTTAGTCCACATTAAAATGGCTAAAACATCTTATAATTTGGAACAGAGGAAGTAGGTGATATTTGTCACGTTATTCTGGTGAAACAAAGGATCTCTTCCTCTTTCTAAATGATTGAACTTGTCAAAAAATTATCTTCATGTTCCCCCCCCCACATTCAACAATGTTTTTTCAATTCATTTTGAATCATATACTTTATGACTATTCTTCAGTATAAGATTTCTACATGGGATATACACGTGCATATTTTACAATATACAGCCTAAACCATTTTTTAAATGGTTCGCAGGTTGAATATGAATTATCCAGCAGGAAATATGTTCAAGTTGCATGATTGTGCAGTCTGCCAATTGGAGATGAAACCTGGTGAGGGCGTTTCTGTTCATGGCAACATGCCGAAGCATTCACGGGTTGACCCCTGGGGAGGTCCTTTTCTCTGTTCATCCTGCCAAGCAAAAAAGGTGGCGATGGAAGGGAAGCTGCATTTGACAAGTATGAATGTCTCTAATCACATGATTGAACTATTTTTACATTAGGATTATAGGTGCTGAATCTTGATTGACTTCTTATTTCCAGATTCCCAATCTACAGTCCAACCTGTTCCCAAGTAGCCTTTCAACGGTTTTGTATACTAAAGTTCATACAAGCTAATATTACTAACAAATGCGTCGGCAAATAAAGCAGATTTGTCAAAATTATCTATCATCATCCAATCGCTGGTAAACAGACTAAGGAGTTAAGGAATTTTCGCTACAAATTCATCTCAAATTGGAAGATGAATTGGATGTCGGTACAGATGATAAAGATTCGTGGCATCATTCCTATGAAGCACCACCGTTATTTTGTTGAAGGTGCACTCTGTTATGTGAAGAATCCAGAACAGATCTAGGTTCAGTTGAACCAGTGACCTTAAGGTGTGTATAGGCGTCCTTGACATTGATTAGCAAGTATCCAAGAACTCACGCTCTGGGTCCATCTGCCAATACCAGTCATGGATCTCTTTTTAGCTTGAACCTATAGTTTTCTCGTTCTGTGTGACAAGTAACTATTTTTCAGTCTCTAATGTGGTGCTTTTGCTTTTGTCTATTCTCCTACTATGACTTTTTCCTTACTGTCCGCTTTTGTTCGTGCTGTGTATAGACGTGAGGTCCAAAACTGACATATTTTTTTGTATTCTTACCACGATTCTACAGTTGTATCATACTACTCACAATTTCTAACAAATATTTTTTCCTTATAATAATACCTTCTTTTTGCACTTCGGTTAATGTCACTTGGGTGCTTAATTCTGAACTTTTCGCTTAGCATTTGGTGCTTATGGATCTTGTCCTGGAAAAAAAAAAGGAAACTCCCTTTACATATAGCGTAATTGTGTTCTTCAAGCTGTGAAGTGAAGAATGAAACTCAAAAAAGAAAGGAAGAATGAAAGGAGCACTTGCCAGTTGCCACCTCAATGGGAGATCAGAATTAACCTGAACTATAACACGATATAATTATTTGAACAACAGAAGAATGATGGGTTCCTTTAACATCAGATCTGAATATCCCTGGGCATTGCATATTGTTTATCTGAATCATCTGACAGACAATGAGATCATTTTTGTGACTTGGAATGGCCTTGATGTTTTGAGTCATTTGATCCTTGTGCTTACAGCAAGCTGAACATGCTATTGCGTATTGACTGAGGTATATTATGTTATCTTGTTAGATGGAGAGTTCATACCATAAATCTTATTTGTATCTTTCTCGGGATGCAGGTATATCCTTGTAGGTATGTAATCAGTAATCTCAAACGAAAATCACTATACTTGAGTTTTGGTGTGTCCTTTTCCTATACATATTTAAGAATGCTAAAGTGCTAAACTTGTGGGATACTTAAGTTTATTGGCTAACTGTTACAGATTATTACACATACCTGTTTTAATTGGAATGTTGATATGGTAGTAGAACCCTGAACTAATCTACAGCTAAGCAAAACTAGATATAGATAGGATAATAGCAGCTTGATATCTTTACTTACGAATAGTTCATGCAGTCTGTTGCTTCTTTACTCTATATGCATGTCATTGGTAAACGCCGCTGCATACCTTGCAGCTTGAAAGCTGGATTCAATGTCTCACTCACATGTGCCACTGAAACCCATATGTTTGTTAGTCTCATACCAGTCTCACTTTTCAAAAATGCGAACTTGTCGAACTTTTTTCTCCAAATTCGTCTCAGAACTGATCTAGATTCTTTTTACACTTGGCCTGATCTAGATCTCCACTCCTTTTGTGTTATGAAAGAGACACAAAACTTGTATAAAAATTCCTAGTCCTCCTTCATCTCAGAGTTTTTTCGCATACAGTACACCTAGCTTCTAAAATTCGTCTTCCATGTGCTAAGAACACAAGCACAGAGTGTGTCGATGCTTACTGAATAAACATCAAATTCATCGGATTTAGATCTTAGTGTTGCAGACCTACAGGATAAGGATGATGCTTTGTTGTTTATGAGGTACTTATTTATCTTTTAAAGCAGTATTTACTGCTATTGCCGTGAGATGTATTTTTCCACTTGTGTGAGTGCAAAGAGAGGCAATGGACCTAAAAGTGCTGGAGTAAATGGAGATAAGGTAGATACACCCAAAGCTGTGTGTGTTTCCTTCCGAAAAAATATGCCGTAAGATCAACCATGCTTGATAAATGTCCCCGTCATTCTACAGTTGTCTGTCACTTCTTTTTGCCTAATTTGCTGGATCTTGGCTCTTCTCAATCTCCTTTGTTTGGTTAGACAGAAAGGTCAATTATAATACTAATGTCATACAAGACCCTAACCCTTCATATTTCATAGAGATGGGGATCTATCAACAATTTTGAAAAATCATACAAAACAAACGGTATGCCCTCATTTGTGGTGTCTCCAACAAATCACAAGGTTTCGGAAAACCAATTTGTTTTGACTTATTACACCATTTACAATTTTACACTGCAATATAAAGCAAGATACATCTGTACATATGACCAATTTTATGTTTGTGTCTGTGCCTTTGTAGACCAAAGGGTAGACATTTGCGGGAAGAATGACTTCTTCTGTAGCTTCTTGTCTGAAACAAATCCATCCATACTATTATCTGACATGTGCAATTTTGATTCTGTAAGAACTTCCTTATCTTCCTGGTAAGAGACCTTGTGTTCAGCAAATGGAGTACCCAAAGGATTAACTGCATGTTTTGCAGCTTCATGAGCTTTCCGAAGCTGTGCATGTTCAGATCTCCATTTCCTCAACTGCTGCTCGGCACCAAGTTTCCCCTCCGTTGCCCTGTCAGCCCTCTGTGATGCGATTTTCAGAGCATCCTTCTTTTGACCTATTTCTCTGGACACTTCATGCAGTCTCTCCAGGCTTCTTGATTCAGATTCTTTTGCCAACTCTATCTGCGCCAACGCTGCCACCATCCTCTCGCTGGCGAGTTCTTCAGCTTCATGAACCCTCTTGCTAAGAGCGTAGTAGTCCTTACAGGAAGCGTCACTCCTCTAGGAGAATCTTCAACACTTCTTGCCTCCTCACTCTCTTGCAATGCTTGAGCTGCCACTAGTGCTAGCATCTCGGATGCTTTAGACGCCTCAATTTCTTTCAAAGCTGCACCTAACCTGATCTCTGCAGTTGCGGCAGAAGCCTTGGTTTGCTCGGCTTCTTCCTTGGCTTTTCTCAGTTCTTCTTGTGCTGAATGAGCTGCCACCTTGGCATCATCTGCTTTATGGGCTGCTTGCTGCAACATCTTTGGAATCTCTATCATTTTTCTTCGGCTTTCTGCTTCGTTAGTGTATAACATTTCTATCTCCTGTTTTGTTCTATTGATCTCAGCTTCTAGAGAAGAAACTGTGATAGTTGCCATACTCTCCCTCTGTTGCATTGTAACAAGTAAAGCTTTCTCCTTATTCAGCTCTGACCTGAGCGATTCTGCAGCAACTCGTATTAAGTTGGCTTCGTTTTTGGTTTTCTCTACGTTTGCTCTAACATCCTCAAGCTCCTTTCTTGCTGATGCTAGAGCTTGCTTGATTGACCTACTGATTTCTTTAGCTTCATCAGAACCATTCTCCTCAACTGCTCCATCTTCTTCACTCGATTGTTTCCCATATAGGCAGCCATCTCAGTATTGAGGCTAAGTAAATTGCGGGTATTTTCAACAAGTTTGGATTCCACAGAAGTTTTGGATAGGAGTTGTTCATTGAGTTGCCGTAACTCGTCTTGTGCCTGCTGCAACTCTCTCTCCCAGGCCAGGCAATCCTGCTCTTTTGCCAAAGCTGCTCCATGTCTGTGCTCTTCAACTTCATGATGTGTGGCATGGGCCAACTCGAGCAATTCTTTGGATGCGATTAGTTCTAAAGTGAGTTCCTCGACTCGCTTCTCAGGCTCCTTCGCAGCAGAAGCAACTTCCTCTGCTCTTTTGATTGCTGCATCCTTTTCTCTTACTAAGGTGGTATACTGTTCATGTGTTGATCTCAGCCCTCCTTCACTAACTTCAGTTCCTCAACAGCCTTTTGATTCCTTTCTTTGGCAACTGCCAGCTGTGTTTGGGCTATTACACTAGCTCCGTTGTCAATCCCCTGCTCCATTTCTTGTGCCCTAAGCTGTGCAAGTTCAGAGTCCTGCTTTGACTGGTCGAATTCAATCTCTGCTCTTTCCAGCTTGTGCTTCAGCTCCTCTATAAGCCTTTTAGCTCTCTCTAGCTCCTCAACCACTTGCGACCTCGCCATCTCCGCAATTTCTGAATCCTCTTTGAGTTGTGGGATGTCTTGTTGAACCTTCTGAAGTTCAAGCTGCACGGCCCTGCGTCTCTGCATACACACAAGTTTCTTTAATGATAGTAAGATGCACAATGAAAATTTAAGTATCTTGACATCATGAGAGGAAACATATTCTGTTCCCTACTGTTTCTCCAAAAAGAGAGTGCATTTCTGCTGTGGGATGCAAATACACATAAAGCAAGATAAATTTGCGCATTTGAGCATGGTCCAGGTGCATTTTTTTTTTGTCGAGAACAACCATATGCAGTGCTAAAAAGGTGGCATTACCTCCAACGTATGAGTCTTGTATGCTTTCCAATCAACAATTCCTCCGAACTTGGTGACAGCCTCTCTAACAGACTCAAATGGCGCAGCAGTGTCAACAAGACCTCTGTATGGCCTTTCAGATTTCCGTTCTGTTTCTGCTCTCTCATTTGGGGTGGCAGCAACGTTCTCTCGATGATCTATCTTGTCCCGTTAGATTTTGTTCCAGCTGCTACTGGAGTACTCTCACCGGATGAACCATTCTCAGATACATTTGTTTCTTCAGTCTTATTTGCTGAAGTAGCAAGATCTACTTGTCGTTCAATGAATCATTGGATACTTGAGCTGGATCGTGTGAGAACCTTTCTGGCGATGCAGGTACAGTATGACCTATATGGCTCTTCGAGTCCTCATGGTGCTCCGTCAAGTTGTGAGGTAACTTTTCTTGAATTTCCAAGCATGGACCTGGACTCTCAGCAGGAACTGGTGCCGGTTCTCCGGCTTGCTGTACGCTTGCATCGCTGTGATGAATGCTATCAGTAATTTCCATGATAGCGGGGAAATTGATGACTCTTGGGTTCTTTTATTCAGCAGGATTAGTCTATTCTACTCCCAAAGCTCATGTCTTGCACACGATTTTCTCCTGAACAAATTTCGAACAAAAAGAGGGTTAGCTTAGAGATGCTGAAGTCGTGATCTTTCTCATAAGTATTAAGCAGAGTGAGTTTTTGAATTAAGACCAACTCGTCAGGCACACTTGCCGGGTGGTATTCAGGTTAACCGAAAAGCACAACACAAATAAGTCCTCCACGTTTACAGAAAAATATAGGCTACGCCAACAAATTCTAGTGTTGCATTTGGCTATTATTCTGAAAATCAGCCAGGTTTTCATGTGCTTGTCATGTCTGACGAACACCCTTGTGCAGTAAAGCTGGAGGCATGCTGCCATAAACAGCCAGCTCAAGAGAACCATGACATGTTTCTATAAGGCCATAATCATTAAGCATAGGTACGGATTGGCCTTCTCGCCTACAATAATTCAGTGACTGTGCCACCAAACCTTATATGATTTCCATATAGAGATGTAGCCATATTATCTTTTCTAAACAAACAAAAAGCAACGCATTTGCAACTTTTTGCTTAAAATGCAGTACTTATCAAAGCTTGGGAAACATCATGAGTAAACAAGGGCCAGCTATCTCAAGTTCATGTCCTAGCATTGTCTTAATTGCCAATTAAACAATCAAGGACTATACAGTCGGTGAAATCTATGGAGTGTCTTCTGGGCATCCAACAAGATTACAAAAACAATTTAGTTTTGCCACAGCATTAGCAATGTTGCTCATTTATCGGATGCAAGCCATCACTATATACTAAGGGATTTTTTTTGGAAGGCTAGTATCTTGGTACTAATCAATAAGCACCATGATGATGAAACATACTAGTAAGACTTTTTCTTTCGAGTACATGAGTAAGACTTACTGGTTAAACCACAAATACTTATTGATTGCTAATTTCTCAATTGATATTCTCTTGACATATAGACATGTTATACTTCCATATAGACACGTAGCCATATTATCTTTCTCTAAACAAAGAAAAGGCAAATAATTTGGAACTTTCTTTACTAAAAATATACTTATCAAAGCTTGGGAAACACCATGAGTAAACAAGGGCCAGCTATCTCAAGTTCATGTCCTGGCATTGTCTTAATTAACTTAGTGCAAGTTAATCAATTATCAAGGACTATAGAGTCCTTGAAACCCGTGAAGTGTTTTGTGGGCATCCAACAAGGTTACAAAAAAAAATCATATTCCCCAAAGCATTAGCTATGTTGCTCATTTGTCGGATGCAAGCCATCACTATATACGAAGGGATTTTTTAAAGGGTAATATCCTACTAGTACTGATCGATAAGCAACATGACGATGGAACATACTAGTAAGACTTTTTCTTTCGAGAACATGAGTAAGACATACTGTTAAGCAGAACTATGTCTGGAAGCAAGTCATTTATTGGTTGCAAATTTCTCAACTCTTCGCCATTCAGATGACATGAAACAAGCGACATTATTAAATGGAAACTACTTGGCTGCTACTATAAATCAATTCCAGACCAAGAGACTATCGCAGCCATCAGAACCAAGTCAGCCTTCGTCATGCTTGTTGATTTGATCAACGAAAGGGATACCCATTGACCCGAGAATTACACCCCAGGAAGTGGAAGAATAAGAAAAATGCGCAGAACTCTTGGAATCCCCCGCCAAGAACTTGCAATCCTTGCCAGGCGAATCCGCCTGAACCCAGCTCTCTGCCTCTGCCTGACCGGGTGAATTTAGTAGCAGGAACAAAGGAAGATATGATGGATGAACTTTACCCGGCTGCGGGATGATGAATGAACTCCTCGCGACCTCCCGCCGGCTTGAGACTCCGCTACTCTGTTCGTCTCCCTTTCTATCTTCCGTCCCCTCAACTTTCTCTTTTCTCTTTGAATTGCTCTGCTTGCTTTCCGTCGTCTGCTGGAGTGCTGGGTGCGTGCTCTCTTTTTCTCGAGGGGAAGGAGACCTGACCGGGTGTTGGCTTTGCTTGGAGAGCTGTACTGTGTAGCCCGCGTCACTGCACACTCGTCGTCGCTCTCGGGGCTAGTGATTACGTAGCGGCGGCGGATTAGGATGGGATTTGGTGGCGTTTTTGCCGGGGGCACCCTCTGCTTTGCTGAAACCTCCCTAGATTATTGCCGCCAAACGCCATCTCGGCGAAACGGAGTACAAGACTGTGTGCCGCCAAACGACAGCGATGGCTTTAGCTCTTGCAGACTAAGAGCATCTCTAACAGCTGATGTAAAATAGGTCACCGATTTTGCATTATACATTACCAATTTTTCGGTTTTAGGGCACGAAAATGACCGGCGCTTTACCGGCTGATGTATAATAGGGCACGGCCGGCTCCAGCGGCTGCCCTATTATGGGGCACGGCTGTCGCGCAACAGCCCCTCATTTTCACTATGATTTGCATACATATGTCAAATGAATAGTATAAAAGATGATCTAAAAATGAATTCAAACAAATAAAGGTCAATAGAAATCAATTATTACAACACAATACAAATTGTTCATCAAATGGTTCATCATCTTGCAAACAAATCAACACACAATAAAATTGTTTCGTGACATGGAGCAAACATGAATCAAAGTACACGGTGTTGCCTTTTGCGCACCACTCCTCCATGAGATCCTTTTGAAGATCCTCGTGCACGTCGGAGTCACGAATGTCGTGGTAGGACTCAAGAAAACGTGCAACTCGGTCTCCACCTCGCCTCGGCCTCATCGGCCGCCCCATCAACTCATAGGTACCATAGACCACATTTTGACCACGCTCATCTTGTATTATCATGTTATGCATGATCACACATGCATTCATGATGTACCAAAGCATTTCTTCATCCCAAAACCTCGCAGGTCCCCTGACAATAGAAAATTGGGCTTGCAAAATCTCAAATGCCCTCTCCACATCTTTTTTTGCAGCCGCTTGAGCAGTGTGGAAATCAACTTCCTTCTTGCCTTGAGGGGCAACTACGGGCTTCAGAAATGTAGCCCACTTGGGGTAGATACCATCCGTTAGGTAGTACCCCATGTTATATGTCTGGTTGTTTGCTTGGAACTCAACCAGTGGTGACTCCCCGTTTGCTAGCTTTGCAAAAAGAGGAGAGCGTTGAAGAGCGTTGATATCATTGCAAGAACCGGGCATACCAAAAAATGCATGCCATATCCAAGTCTCATGATCCGCCACAGCCTCTAAAATAATGGTGGAATCCTTTTTTGCCCTCTAAACTGTCCATGCCATGCAGCAGGACAGTTCTTCCACCTCCAATGCATACAATCTATTGAGCCTAGCATACCAGGAAAGCCACGAGCCTTGTTCATCTCCAAGAGTCTCGTTGTGTCTTCAACAGTGGGGCTTCTCAAAAACTCTGGGCCAAATACATCAACTTTTGCGACAGCAAAACGCTTGACACATTTGACACTCTGGCTCTCACTCATTGCCAAATGGTCATCAACCAAATCAGCTGGGATGCCATATGCAAGTTGCCGCAATGCGGTTGTGACCTTTTGGTAGGTGTTGTGCCCAAGAGTCCCGCATGCACTTCTTCGTTGCTCAAAAAATCGATCATGAGCCTTCAGGCGTTCCGCAATTTCCCTGAACAAATGGATAGACATTCGAAAGCGACGGCGAAACATATGCTCTGGATAAACAGGAGTGGGATTGAAGTAGCTGCGCATGAGCTTTGCATCGGCTTCCAAACGTTCCCTCTTAATCTCCTCACGGCCAAAGACCGAACCTCCACGCTTCGGTCGCTTGGTCTTGTTGTGCAACATCAAAATCAAAGCAATGTCTTCCTCCTCCTCCAAATCATACTCCTCATCGGAGGAATAGTCAATTAAAACCATCTACAAACACAATTTATCTATGTTCAAGTCTCTAATAAGAAATCAAATCAAAAACTAAAAAAAATATGGGCTATCACTTACCTCAAACAGCTTGCATGCGACTCTCCCGGAGGTGGTGCGGCCCGGTCGCCGTGCTGGTCCTGGTCACGCGTAGTGGATAGATCCTCGCCCGGGGCACGACGGCGACTCGGTGGCGCGGCAAAATCAGCCGGAGACAGCCCAAATCGAGCACGGCAGCGGCGGCGGCGCACGGCCGATTCAACTCACCGGCGGGCGGTTCCGTGGCCGGCGACGGCGGGGAAGAGGCGGGAATAGGTAGGAGATACTGCGGCAGTGGCCGGCGGGGAAAGGGCGGGCGCTACGGTGGTCGATTTCTGGCCGGCGGCGGCGGGACGGGTCGGGGGTGGTTCGGCAGGAGGGGAAAATGAAGTTTCCACGCGGCAGTTGGGCTGCGCGCGCTCGGCTGGCGGGATATAGGGCAGGCTGCGTTCTGATGTATATTTGCATCAAAATGGGCTCTGATGTATAATTTTTTAGGGCACGGAGTATAATAGGGCAGCCGCTGGAGGGTATTTTTTGCTGTTTTGTGCCCTATAAGGTAGGTTTTATAGGGCACGGTCGATTTTAGGTCAGCCGTTAGAGATGCTCTAAGGCACCGCCCAGTGGTGGGCTAATTTTTTTAAAATAATACATTTTTTAAAACAAATTCCAGAAATAATATGCGTTTTGAACAAATTTCACTAATATTGCACCCTCGGCTGCGGTGCAGCCGATAGGACCCTATCGGCCACAGCGTGGCCGATAGGCTCGTCGGCTGACGGCGAGCGACCTACTCGGCCACGACACGGCCGATAAGCCTGTTCGGCTATGGCGTGGCCGATAGGTCCTGCTCGGCCAGGCTGTCGTCGACTGATGCATGGGCGCAGGTGCGTGTGCGTGCGCGAGGTGGAGGAAGGCGAGGGCGGGCATGCAGGTGCCCGCGCATCCTCCGCAACGCCTTCGGGCTGGAGCGCGCCGCGGCATCCCGCGGCGGCGCCACGGGCAACGGCAAGCCCCGGTTCCTCATCATCTCCCGCAAGAGCTCGCGTCGGTTCCTGAACGAGCGCGAGATGGGAGCCGCGGCCGCGGAGATGGGGTTCGAGGTGCGCGGATGCGGCCGTGCAGGTGAGGGCTGAGCGGCGTTCCGGCAAGGGAGCGGGCTGGAGAAAGGCGAGGGCACGCGGAGTGCCTCGGCGGCGGTGTAGTGGGTTTGTCATGTCAGATGTCATGGATGACTTCGTAGGTGTGGGATTACGCGAGTCAATCGTCTCCGAGCTTAGGATCGTAGGACACGAAGAAGACAATGTTTACCCAGGTTCGACCCCTCGATGCGAGGTAAAGACCTACTTCCTGCCTATCCTAGATTGGAATTGATATGTGTATATGATGTTACAATGGAGGCGATCTGATCTCGGTACTCGCCTTGAGTTCTAGGGTTCGAGAGAGACTTGTCTAGTCCTGCGAGTCCTCCTTATATACCCGGAGGCTCGCTAGGTTACAAGAATATTACTTGGATACTAATCTTTGTGCCTTCCAAGTCAAGTTATCTTCAATCTTCCAGATCCTTCTCTTAGCACGCTGCGATCCTTTATGTCGGCCCATCTTCGTGTAAGCTCATTGACGGTGTGGCCGTGAACTCACCATAAGCCGCATTTCACTCGTGGGCCGCGGGTTAACCCATTAAGTATTCCCCTGACATTAACCCCCAAGATCGGTTAGGACTTCATGGGAGAGAAGCCTCCAGGTGCTTGTTTCATTCGGTAAGCCGCGCCTTGAACGTCCTGGCCGATCTCTGATCCATGTGCTTTTTAGCAGTGTGTCGACTTAAGGCCACAACGCTGCGTGCGACTTATTTTTTAGTCTTCTCAATCTTATCGGAATATTTTTTTCCTTCAATAACGGGTTGTTCCCCATTCTGCGGGCGCAATCTGCTCCTTAGATTTTGGGCCTCCCAGTTTATAAGCTGCGGCGACCCTAGGTCAAATTTCACGTGCCTTTGTTTCCTTCTCATTTCTCGCTGCGCCGCCTTCTTCCCCAATCGAGCTCAGCCTCCCAATCTCATAGCACGAAATGGCGCCTAAGGGAAGGCCGGCCGAGGAGAAGGCCTCTCGAAGGATCTCTTGCAACTGGGATGGATCTTGGGTCACGGAGGAGTTCCTCGAGGGGCTCGCCACCCAGGGTTTTCTTCCTTCGAAGGTGGATTGCCACTGGCGGGCGCCCGGTGACGAGGTAGCACCACAACCTCAGCCCGATGAGCTGGTGATGTTTGTGGAGCACGTGGATCGTGGACTCACGCCGCCCGGCTCCCTCTTCTTCCGCAATCTTCTAAAGCAGTTAAATCTCCGCCTTCATGACATCGGACCCAACTCCATGCTCCAGGTGAGCAATTACCATGTTTTGTGCGAGGATTATCCTTGCGTAGTCCCTAGCATTGATCTATGGCTCGCCTCCTTCAGCTGCAACAGCCAGCTCGAGACAAAAGGCAGAGCCTATGTCCAATGTGGCACTATCTCTCTGCAGCATCACAAGAACTCCATCCTTCCCAAGCTAGCCCTAGCCAACCGAGCCAGGGATTGGCAAAAATCTTTCTTCTACTGCCATGATACTTCTCCCGCAGGCGAAACTCGTCTTCCTCCCTGGTCTGATATGGCCTTTGTGCCTTCTGACGCGTTGAAAACCAAATCTCGTCAGGCCACCATGCCTTTCATCAACGAGTCGCTGGACAAGATCCGCGTCTTGATAAGTCGCGGCTTGACTGGCCTCAACCTTATCTCTTGCTGGACGAAGTGGCGTATCCAGCCTGTGAGTCCCCGAAGTCGACTTTTCATCAAGTATTCAGGCCTCCCTGGGGATGTTGATCGCATCCCTGCCAAGGACTGGGACAGTGAAGAATGGGTAGATTTTATCTGCCGTGTGACCGAGGAGAAAAACGTCTCCTTCGACAAGGTGGGGCTCCCCCCTTTTAGTGTGACCAACAAGCCTTTCGAGGTAAACTTCTTTGCCATCTCGCTGTCATATTCACTCAATACATGCATCACCTTTTTGCTTCTCCAAGTAATTTGGCTCGTGTTTGCATCAGGCTGATGAAAGTTATTGGTCGGCTCCTGCGGCCGGCCCGGGCACCACTGCTGCCAAGCGTGCCCCAAGGAAGAAGCTACTGCCTGCTTTGGAAGGTAGTGACAATGTCGATATCCCTTCTGTCGCCACCGCTGGCTCAGGTGGCGAGTCAACTGAGCTGTAAGAGGACGAGAGTCCCGTACCAGCTGCCAGCTCATCTGCCGTGGCTGGCCTGACCCCTCGCAGGGCCTCGAAGAGGCTATCTCGAGAGGAGCCGGAACTCAGGGCCGTCGAGAACCCTGAGATCATCAAACGTCGCAAGCCTTCTGAGGTTGCGACTTCTTCTTGGTGGAGATATGCCCTAGAGGCAATTAATAAAGTGATTTTATTTGTCATATCTCAATTGTTCATAATATGTTTTTATACCATGCTATAACTGTATTAAGCGGAAACATTAATACACGTGTGGTATGTAAACAACCAGGTCCCTAGTAGCCTCTATTTAACTAGTCCGTTGGGTAACAGATGATCAAGGTTTCCAGATCATGGACAATTACGTCAGTTGACAACGGAGTCATGTCATTGGGTGAATGACGTGGTGGACATACCCAAAAGATATAGAAACGTAGTGCTCATACCTTCGACTCTGAGATCATATCAAATCGCTGCTTCTGGAAGGTGCTTTGATCGCATCAAACGACATGTCTTATATAGCGTGACAATAAAGGTGACACTTTCGGGTATCCGAAGGAAGCAGTGGAGGCGAGTGATCAAGAGCGGGATTTGCCAATCCACGTAGCAGGATAGATACTCTGGGCCCACTCGGTGAGATTACATCAATGAACTTGCAAGCATGTGACTAGGTCACGGGGATATAATATCACAGACGAGTAAAGATAGATTTGTCAATGACGAGATCATGCTCGATAATCGGGATACCAGAGAACGATGCTCAGACAATCTAAGTATCGCTAGGCAAAAGGATGAGACTGGACGTCTAAAGGTTCGAACGATAAAAGACTTTCGTGGACGCACAGGGGCTATCATGGGTATCCAGATCCCGCTGTTAGTCATTGATCGGAGAACGTATCTCGTTCATGTCTGTGTGATCCCGAACCGTAGGGTAACACACTTAAGGGTAGGTGACGATTAGATTGGATATACGAGAGAAAGAAACCGGAGATTCCGGAAGCATTCCGGGACATGTTCGATGTTGATCGGAGGCAACGAAATATGTTTTGGAGCTTGAATGAATAAAATAGTATGTATTTAATATTAATAAGTGTTATTAGTGATTAAATATATTTTTTATTTAATTAATTTCAAATTTTTAAAGGCATTAAACCTAAATGGGCCTAAGGCCCATTAGGGGAAAAAACCCCATTTGGGAAATGGGGGGGAGGGCCTAGCCGGCCTAGGGTGGGCCGAATGGGGCCCACCTAGGTGGCCGGATGTCGGGGATGTAATCCTCGGTACCCCAGAGTTGATGGTTTTATGGAGTTAGTAGAAGAGAGAAACAAGAACTAAGCGGCTAAGGAATAAAAGACAGGAAAAGAAGCTCGGCTGGGCCGAGTTCGCCCAGCCTCGTGCGGCCCGAGTCTCCCCAGCCTCGAACTGGGCCAAGACTCCTCTCACCCAGAGCAGGCCGGCGTCCAACACTTCGGTGGTCCAAGCTCCCCGGATGGGCCAACATTCCCTTTACCTCGGGCGGGCCGAGACAGGGTATCCCGGGTGGACCGAGTTGGGCTGCACTCCGGACGTGCCGATGCTGCATCTCGATCGGGACTTGCCTCGTTGCCAGCATCGATCGAACCTCGGATGAGCTGCTTCGGGCAGGCCAACTCCGGACGGGCCGACATGTTCCCTGGCTGGGCCGCTTCTTGGACCGAGGTTTGTTCACAGCAGGCCACCGTTTCTTCATCTCGGATCGCTACCCGGAGCAGACCGAGGCAGCGCCTGGGCTTCGACCGAGACTGCAGCGTACAGCCGCGCTGCTGCACGTCGGGGCAGACCGAGGCTGCGCCTCGTCCTCGACCAGGACCGAGACAGCGCAGCGCCTCGGGACACGCTACGTCCTCTCGCATTGCTACAACCCGGGTGCATTCTGCCGAGGTCTCCCGCAACCGAGGCTGGCTCCATGTGCGACGCTGCTGCGACCGAGACAAGCTGCCACTCGTATTGCTACCGAGGTATCCCAAACCGGGTCATCTCCTCCTGCTCCTTGGACTAGCATCTCCAGGCGCTACTTCGACACCTCGGCGTGCTGCCTCTACCCCGGCATGTGCACCCCACCTGCATCCCGGTCACTTCCTCGACACGTACAAGATTCCCCTGCCATCCCCAGAATATCCGGAAGACAGGAGCTAGAAGACAAGGACAAGGGACGTGGCTACAGTGGCATGGATGTGACTATAGTACAGCTCCATGACGCTTGTACAGTGGTGACAAGACCCCAGTGGTCATATCGTGAACAGTGATTGTACAGTGACGTGCGGGCCCCCCTTGTCCCCTGGGCTCTCCCTATATAAAGAGCACCAGGGGGAGAGCTCTCCTTACCCACGCACGGGCTCTCTTGCCCCTTGGGCTCATTCTCCCCCCGTTCTCTCTGCTGGCTCCCTGGAGCTCATCTCCATAGCTCGTTTCATACAGCTCGAGGAGCATTTTGTACAGTCCGTATACTGAGAGGAGAATACACCAATAGGCTAGATGCTGCAGTAGGGGTTTTATCTCCTCACGAGAGCCCCGAAGCAGGGTAAATCCTTGTGTTGATCTGTTCTTCCGTGTGTGCTGCTTAGCGCGCTATCCCTCCCCGAATCCTCCAGCGTCCATCGGCCCCAAACTTAAGCCTACCCCTAGGCATCTGTTGTTTCGTACGACGACAGTTGGCGCCCACCGTGGGGCTGACAGTGGCGCTTGCTGGATCAATTCAGACGGGACCTTCGTCATCAACGCGGGGACTCGACATCGCCATTGTCCCCCGCGCTCTAGCTTGCCGCTGTGAGCAAAGGCTAGCGCTGCCTCCACCAACGGACATCATCGGCAGATCCCGGGTGAGAAAAGTGACTCGGGGACTCGACTCCGACATCATTCCCGAGTTGACTTGGTCAAATCCAAGTTGGCATAGCCAAAACCGACATAGGAATAGCCAAAACCGACATATCCATGTCCTGCCGACACTGTTCATCTGACATATCCATGTCTAGCCGACACTGGAAATCCGACATATCCATCCATGTCCTGCCGACACTGTTCATCCGACATATCCATGTCTAGCCGACACTGGAAATCCGACATATCCATGTCCTGCCGACACTGTTCATCCGACATGTCCATGTCCTGGCGACACTGTTCATCCGAGGTATCCTGAAATCCGACATATGCTGATATGCTGGAAATCTGAGTTGTGCTGGTAACTCCGACATATGCTGATATGCTGGTAACTCCGACATATGCTGATATGCTGGTAACTCCGACATATGCTGGTATGCTGGTAAATCCGAGATGTGTGGGTATGCTGGTAAATCCGAGTTAAGCTTGGGAAATCCGAGATAAGGCAGGAATCCGACATATGGTGGTCAAATCCGACATAAAGGTGGTCCGGGCCGAGATATTGGTGGCTCAGGCCAACATATTGATATCCATGCCGACATCTGCGTCTACTTCGACTGCTCCAATAACATTGCCTCGTAAGTATCATTTATATGTCTGCGTCACGCTTTTAGATAGTCCCTAACAGTACTCGGGGACTGCCCCTTCGTATCTTGCTTAGTTGTTTTCCCCGGGGGCAAGATGTCTTGACCCGGGGACTGGCTGGTCAGTCAGTTTTTGCTTTTTCTCCTAGATCTGTAAAGTGACTCGGGGACTCGGTTGAGTTCGAGTCTGTGTCCTGTTGCATAGTTTTGCTGCTAGATTTAATTCGGTTTGTTAAATAGAGTTGTTGTTCCTGTTAAATATTTGTTATATATGCTTAAACTAACATTGAAAGGTGATATCGGTTTTACCGAGACGATAATCATTTCCGAGATCATGGTTTTATCGGTTGTCTCGGATTATCCAAAGTATGATAGCATTTATCGGTATTCTCCAGATCGCCGTTTATTTCGGTTTGCTGTTATATCTCGATATCATTCATATCCCCGATCGCCGTTTATTTCGGTTTGCAGTTATATCTCAATATCACCTCATATCTCGAATCACCGTTTATTTCGGTTTGCCAAGATATCACGGCATTTTATCTCATATCATCAAGTATCTCAGGATTGCTATCTTTACCGACTTAATCAATTATCATGGTTCTTCAGTTATCCCAGTTTGCCAGAATATCATAGCATCACTGTCCCGGTGCAATGAGTCAAAAGGTATCTGATCTCATTGAGTTTTACGTGTTGAGAATGTCTCAGCTCGTCATCTGACAAGTGCCTATGAAGGCAAAGTGTCAGATTTAGCCCATGCAGGCTATATGTTGGATCAGCTAAGGCTGCCAGCATATTTGTGCGGTAAAAGCCCAGAGTGGCTAAAACCAGCATTCGAGATATGCTTATGTCAAACCAGCAGTGGCTGGAGACATCTATGTCGTAAGCGCCCAGAGTGGCTAAAACCGGCATTCGAGGTGCCTATGTCAAACCAGCAGTGGCTGGAGACATCTATGCCGGTAAATGCCCAGAGTGGCTAAAAAACCGACATATGAGATATGCCCAGAGAGGCCGAGGTACCGAGACATATGAGATATGCCCAGAGAGGCCGAGATACCGAGACATTTGAGATATGTCCGTGCAGACATATGCTCCGAGACATATGAGAGATGTCCGTGCAGACATACGCCTTCGGTAATGCCCAGAGTGGCTGAAAACCGACATATACTGGTGCCCGTGCAGGCAAATTGTTATTTATATGGAGATTTTGGTGTTGGTTATTTGTTTTTGTAAGACTGCGCGCGACTCTGCGAGTCCCCCGCAGCCTCGGGGACTAATGTCGGGGATGTAATCCCGGTACCCCGAGTTGATGGTTTTATGGAGTTAGTAGAAGAGACAAACAAGAACTAAGCGGCTAAGGAATAAAAGACAGGAAAGAAGCTCGGCTGGGCCGAGTTCGCCCAGCCTCGTGCGGCCCGAGTCTCCCCAGCCTCGAACTGGGCCAAGACTCCTCTCACCCAGAGCAGGCCGGCGTCCAACACTTCGGTGGTCCAAGGTCCCCGGATGGGCCGACATTCCCTTTACCTCGGGCGGGCCGAGACAGGGTATCCCGGGTGGACCGAGTTGGGCTGCACTCCGGACGTGCCGACGCTGCATCTCGATCGGACTTGCCTCGTTGCCAGCATCGATCGAACCTCGGATGAGCTGCTTCGGCAGGCCAACTCCGGACGGGCCGACATGTTCCCTGGCTGGGCCGCTTCTTGGACCGAGGTTTGTTCACAGCAGGCCACCGTTTCTTCATCTCGGATCGCTACCCGGAGCGGACCGAGGCAGCGCCTGGGCTTCGACCGAGACTGCAGCGTACAGCCGCGCTGCTGCACGTCGGGGCAGACCGAGAATGCGCCTCGTCCTCGACCAGGACCGGGACAGCGCAGCGCCTCGGGACACGCTACGTCCTCTCGCGTTGCTACAACCCGGGTGCATTCTGCCGAGGTCTCCCGCAACCGAGGCTGGCTCCATGTGCGACGCTGCTGCGACCGAGACAAGCTGCCACTCGTATTGCTACCGAGGTATCCCAAACCGGGTCATCTCCTCCTGCTCCTTGGACCAGCATCTCCAGGCGCTACTTCGACACCTCGGCGTGCTGCCTCTACCCCGGCATGTGCACCCCACCTGCATCCCGGTCACTTCCTCGACACGTACAAGATTCCCCTGCCATCCCCAGAATATCCGGAAGACAGGAGCTAGAAGACAAGGACAAGGGACGTGGCTACAGTGGCATGGATGTGACTATAGTACAGCTCCATGATGCTGTACAGTGGTGACAAGACCCCAGTGGTCATATCGTGAACAGTGATTGTACAGTGACGTGCGGGCCCCCCGTCCTTGGGCTCTCCCTATATAAAAGCACCAGGGGGAGAGCTCTCCTTACCCACGCACGGGCTCTCTTGCCCCTTGGGCTCATTCTCCCCCCGTTCTCTCTGCTGGCTCCCTGGAGCTCATCTTCATAGCTCGTTCCCATACAGCTCGAGGAGCATTTTGTACAGTCCGTATACTGAGAGGAGAATACACCAATAGGCTAGATGCGCAGTAGGGGTTTTATCTCCTCACAGAGCCCCCGAAGCAGGGTAAATCCTTGTGTTGATCGTTCTTCCGTGTGTGCTGCTTAGCGCGCTATCCCTCCCCGAATCCTCCAGCGTCCACCGGCCCCAAACTTAAGCCTACCCCTAGGCATCTGTTATTTCATACGACGACACCACCGGCGCACCCCATGTGAGGTTTAGTCCCACATGGGTGAGCCATGGGGTGGGCCTCCCTCGTCCACCTATAAAGGAGGTGCCCCATGCCTTGAAAAACCACCCCATATCTTTCTTCTTCTCTCCTACCTTGAGCGTGGTTCCGTTTCTGGAGCAGCGTACGAGGAGGGAAGTCTCTCCACTATACGCACACCGCTGTGCTACTAGATCCAATCTTCCGCTTCCGCTGCTCTGCTGGATCTGGACCCCGGACGTCGTCATCTACACCGTACGTGTGTGGAACTACGAGGCGCTACACGGGTGGCGCTGGGAGTACGTCTACTTCCTCTACATGACCTTGAGGTCGGCTTCGTCGGCTTCATCGACAACGTTTGTGCGGGAACGTAATCCCGCTTTCGGTCTACAAGGGTATGTACTCGTTCTCCTCCGTATAGTATATGTGCATAGTTAGAGATCTTGGCTAGTTTCTGGTTATCGTCGGTAGGAAAAAATTTATTTTCTGTCTACGATCCCCTTCAGTGGTATCAGAGCCGATCTATGCGTAGATATATCTGTACGGTTTTAGAACACATGTTGAATGTGGGCATCGATTCTATATTTGTTACCCTCTAGCATGTACTTGTTTTATCGCGGCATTGTTCGATGAAGCGGCCCGGACCGACTTTACGCGTACTCTTACGCGAGACTGGTTCCACACTTGACATACGGCTTGTACCGTATATGTGGCTGGCGGGTGTCTGTACTCTTACAATAGTTGATATTGCATTTACAATGGAGGGCCTGAAAGGGGTGTAATAGAGACAATTATTTAATCGCTGTTGTGGTTGTTCGTAGGTAAAAAATGGTTCTTTACGAAAGCCTAGTAGCCACGTAAAATATGCAAAAGATAAAGTAGAAAGCGTCTAACTTTATTTTGCAGGGGCAATGTGATATGGTCAAGGTAAGTTTAGTAAATTGTTTATAAACTGTGGGCGCGAATGAGACCATCGGCGCAAGACCATATGATGTCGCATTAATTTCATTTTGATGTTATGTTATTGTGTGCATCTTATATTGTGTGTATATATATGTTTGTATATTAGTTACACGGTGGAGTAATATAAGATGATCCCTCCTAAATACCAAATAGTGTTCTTTATTAGCGTGCACCACCGAAAGTTCTCCGATACGAGCAGGCCGTGACGATCGGGTGTCAGACGTATCTGCGTTCGCATAACGTGGGTGTAAGCCACGTTGCACAAGCAATACGCTATAGGTTAATTTTGGCGAGCCTAGCATGTACAGACATGGCCTCGGAACACAGTGACCGAAAGGTTAAGCACGAGTCACATAGTTGTTGTGATCGACATAGCGATGTCCACTTTTGAAGTTATGCTATCGGCCGTGACGATCGGGGTAGTATAATGGATTAGGATCGTGTAATCACTAAAACGATGTGAGGGATGTTCGTTTTGAGTGGGAGTTCTGGTAGTTTTATTTTACTAAAACTTGAACCCATATTTTATTATGAACAAAGTCTTATGTTTTGCAAATTCCATTGTAGATGTCTCGCCCCACCTTTAACCTAGGCCTGTTCCTTGAGAAAGAAAAGCTTAAGACCAATGGGTCGAACTTCATGTCCTGGTTCCGCAACCTGAGGATCCTCCTCACTTCCCACAAGGTGGCCTTCGTTCTTGAGGCTGTCATAGGTGATCAGCCTGCAGACACCGCCTCCGATGACGAGAAGAACGTCTATCAGTCGAAGGTGGAGATTTCCTATTATGTCCAGAGTGGCATGCTCTTTGCCATGGAGGTGACCTGCAGAAGCATTTTGAGAAGAAGAGTGCTTATGAGATAATCACTGAACTCATGATTGTTTTGCACCACAAGTCAAGGCTGAGAGGTATGAAGCTACCAAGCTGTTCTTCTCAGCCCAGATGGAAGAGCACGGCAACATAAGCGAGCACTTGGCCAAAATGTCTGGCTGCGTCCAGCTCCTGAGTGATCTGGGATATGGGATTCCAGACGAGCTAGTTATAGACAGGGTGCTGCTTTCGCTGCCCCTAGCTATAAGGATGCTATCATGAACTACTTCGACCTAGGGACGTCAAAATCCTTATCTGAAGTACTTGATGCTCGAAGTGGCCGAATTGGAAATCAAGATGGAAAGGATGGTATGACCGTCAAACCAAAAGCAAGCAACTGCTTCTTCTGCAAAGACGGCGGTCACTGGAAAAACAACTGCCCCAAGTACCTAGCAAAGAAAGGCAAGATTGCTATCAAAGAGAAAGGTATATTGATATACATGTTATAGATGTTTACCTTACTAGCGCTCGGAGTAATGCATGGGTATTTGATACCGGTTCTGTTGCTCATATTTGTAACTCCAGGTGGAGTTGCGGAATAAACGACGCCTGGCGAAGGACGAGGTGACGATGCGCGTCGGCAATGGATCAAAAGTTGACGTGGTGGCCGTCGGCACGCTCCCTCTACATCTACCATCGGGATTAGTTTTGGTTTTAATAAATGTTATTTTGTACCGGCTTTGAGTGTAAACATTATCAGTGGATCTTGCTTGTTGCAAGATGGATATTCGTTCAATTCAGTATCAAATGGTTGTGCTATTTCGATGAATGATATCTTTTATGTTAATGCTCCTGAGAGTAATGGTTTATTCTTGTTGAATCTCGATAGTAGTACTCACATCCATAACGTAGATGCCAAGAGGATTAGACTTAGTAATGATACCGCCATGTATATGTGGCATTGCCGTCTCGGTCATATTGGTATAAAGCGCATGAAGAAACTCCATTCTGATGGACTTTTGGAGTCACTAGATTTTGGATCTCTTGACACTTGCGAACCATGTCTTATGGGCAAAATGACCAAGACACCGTTCAACGATTTATGGAACGGGCGTCGGACTTATTGGGAGTTATACATACAGATGTGTGCGGTCCAATGAGCGTGTCGACACGCAATGGTTATCGTTATTTTGTAACCTTCACTGATGATTTGAGTAGATACGGGTATATCTACTTAATGAAACACAAGTCTGAAACTTTGAAAAGTTCAAAGAATTTCAAGTGAGGTTGAAAATCAACTCAACAAGAAAATCAAGCACCTTCGATCCGATCGTGGTGGCGAGTATTTAGTTTTGAGTTTGGCACACATCTAAAGGCCTGTGGAATTGTACCACAGCTTACGCCTGCCGGACACCACAACGCAACGGTGTGTCCGAGCGACGTAATCGTACTTTATTAGATAGCGTGCGGTCTATGATGTCTCTTACCGACTTGCCCGTATCGTTTTGGGGATATGCGTTAGAAACAGCCGCATTCATTTTAAATAGGGCTCCATCCAAATCCGTAGCAACGACACCGTATGAGATATGGCATGGCAAGAAACCTAAGTTGTCGTTCCTGAAGGTTTGGGGTTGTGAGGCGTACGTTAAGAAACTACAGCCCGACAAACTCGAACCGAAATCGGAGAAGGTCGTCTTTGTAGGATATCCGCGGGAAACCATAGGATATACCTTCTACACAAGCCGAGGGCAAAACGTTTGTCGCAAGAACGGCACCTTTCTCGAGAAAGAGTTTCTCGCTAAAGGAGTAAGTGGGAGGAAAATAGACCTCGACGAGATAGTTGATCCTGAACTCGAAATTCCGAGTGGCGCAACGGAAACTGTTCCTGAACCGTCCTCCATAACAGATGGAGTGGGAGAAAATGTCGAGGAGCTATTTACCTCGTAGGTCTGGAAGAACCCGTACCTCCTGAGTGGTACGGCAATCTTGTTTGCACCGTCATGTTAATTGAACAAGACGAACCTACGAGTACAAAGAGGCGATGGAAGGACCCGAGTCCGAGAAATGGCTTGAAGCCATGAAATCCGAAATAGGATCCATGTATGACAACAAAGTATGGACTTTGTGGAGATTCCCGAAGGGCGCAAGGCCGTCGAGAATAAATGGATCTTTAAGAAAAGACTGATGACGACGGTAACGTGACCGTCTATAAAGCTCGACTTGTCGCAAAAGGTTTCCGACAAATTCATGGAATTGACTACGATGAAACTTTTCACCGGTAGCGATGCTAAAGTCTATTCGGGTTTTGCTAGCAGTAGCTGCATATCATGATTATGAGATATGGCAGATGGATGTCAAAACAGCGTTCCTAAATGGAACATTGAGGAAGAGTTGTATATGGTACAACCTGAAGGTTTTGTCATCCAGAAATGCTGGCAAGGTATGCAAACTTCAGCGTTCCATTTATGGACTGAAGCAAGCATCTCGGAGCTGGAATCTTCGCTTTGATGAGGTGATCAAAGGTTTTGGATTTGTCCAAAATGCGGAAGAGACCTGCATTTATAAGAAAATGAGTGGGAGCTCAGTTGCATTCCTAGTTCTATATGTGGATGATATATTACTAATTGGGGATATGTGGAACTTCTGAAAAGCGTGAAGGAATATTTAAACAGTAAATTTTCGATGAAGGACTTAGGAGAAGCTGCATACGTATTAGGCATTAAAATCTATCGTGATAGATCAAGGCGCCTATTAGCGTTAAGTCAAAGTACTTACCTTGACAAGATATTGAAGAAGTTCAATATGCATTTGGCAAAGAAAGGTTTCTGCCGGTTGTCAAGGGAAAATTGAGCACAGCTCAATGTCCAGTGACGGCTCTTGAAAAAGCCGGTGGATGGCACTCGATATGCTTCGGCTATAGGATCGATCATGTATGCCATGTTAAGTACTCGACCCGATGTAGCATTGGCTCTCAGTTTGACGAGTCGATTCCAAAGTAATCCTGGCAAGGATCATTGGATAGCTGTTAAGAACATACTGAAGTATCTTAAGTATACCAAGGACATGTTTCTTGTTTATGGAGGCTGTGAAGAGGAACTTGGCGTAACAGGTTACGTTGATGCAAGTTTCTGCACAGATCCAGATGACTCGAAATCGCAAACAGGTTATGTGTTTAAGGTGAACGGAGGCGCTGTGAGCTGGAGAAGTGGGAAGCAACCCATAGTAGCCCAATCTACAATGGAATCGGAGTATATTGCTGCTGCGGATGCTGCAAATGAAGCTGTTTGGCTGAGGAAGTTCGTCATCGAGCTCGGAGTGTTCCCAAGCGCGCAAGACCCTGTGAACTCTACTGCGACAACACAGGTGTTATTGCCACGTGAAGGAACCAAGGTCTCACTCAACCGCCAAACACATTCTCCGACGCTTCCATGTGATACGGCAGTACGTCAAGGAAGGCGATGTAAAGATTTGCAAAATACATACGGACCTGAATGTTGCAGATCCGCTGACGAAACCTCTTCCACGAGACAAGCATGAGAAACACCAAGCTGCTATAGGTGTTAGGCTTTTACCAAGTTGTAAACTAGATTAAATTGTACTCTAGTGCAAGTGGGAGACTGTTGGAGATATGCCCTAGAGGCAATTAATAAAGTGATTTATTTGTCATATCTCAATTGTTCATAATATATTTTTTATACCATGCTATAATGTATTAAGCGGAAACATTAATACACGTGTGGTATGTAAACAACCAGGTCCCTAGTAGCCTCTATTTAACTAGTCCGTTGGGTAACAGATGATCAAGGTTTCCTGATCATGGACAATTACGTCGTTGACAACGGAGTCATGTCATTGGTGAATGACGTGATGGACATACCCAAAAGATATAGAAACGTAGTGCTCATACCTTCGACTGTGAGATCATATCAAATCGCTGCTTCTGGAAGGTGCTTTGATCGCATCAAACGACATGTCTTATATAGCGTGACAATAAAGGTGACACTTTCGGATATCCGAAGGAAGCAGTGGAGGCGAGTGATCAAGAGCGGGATTTGCCAATCCACATAGCAGGATAGATACTCTGGGCCCACTCGGTGAGATTACATCAATGAGCTTGCAAGCATGTGACTAGGTCACGGGGATGTAATATCACAGACGAGTAAAGATAGATTTGTCAATGACGAGATCATGCTCGGTAATCGTGATACCAGAGAACGACGCTCGGACAATCTAAGTATCGCTAGGCAAAAGGATGAGACTGGACGTCTAAAGGTTCGAATGATAAAAGACTTTCATGGACGCACATGGGCTATCATGGGTATCCAGATCCCGCTGT
Source organism: Poa pratensis (assembly GCA_947311845.1). NCBI lineage: Eukaryota > Viridiplantae > Streptophyta > Magnoliopsida > Poales > Poaceae > Poa > Poa pratensis. Next base: position 43,805,385 of record CAMZMU010000066.1, read on the forward strand.
TAGTCATTGATCGGAGAACGTGTCTCGTTCATGTCTGTGTGATCCCGAACCGTAGGGTAACACACTTAAGGGTAGGTGACGATTAGATTGGATATAAGAGAGAAAGAAACCGGAGATTCTGGAAGCGTTCCAAGACATGTCCGATGTTGATCGGAGGCAACGAAATATGTTTTGGAGCTCGAATGAATTAAATAATATGTATTTAATATTAATAAGTGTTATTAGTGATTAAATATATTTTTATTTAATTAATTTCGAATTTTTAAAGGCATTAAACCTAAATGAGCCTTAGAGGCCATTAGGGGAAAAACCCCATTTGGAAAATGGGGGGGGGGAGGGCCTAGCCGGCCTAGGGTGGGCCGAATGGGGCCCACCTAGGTGGCCGGCGCACCCCATGTGGGAAATGGGGGGGGGGGGCTAGCCGACCTAGGGTGGGCCGAATGGGGCCCACCTAGGTGGCCGGCGCACCCCATGTGGGGTTTAGTCCCACATGGGTGAGCCAAGGGGTGTGGCCTCCCTCCTCCACCTATATAAGGAGGTGCCCCCATGCCTTGAAAAACACCCCATCTCTTTCTTCTTCTCTCCTACCTTGAGCGTGGTTCCATTTCTGGAGCTGCGTACGAGGAGGGAAGTCTCTCCACTATACGCACACCGCCGTGCTACTAGATCCAATCTTCCGCTTCCGCTGCTCTGCTGGATCTGGAGCCAGAGGTCGTCATCTACACCGTACGTGTGTGGAACTACTAGGCACTACACGGGTGGCGCTGGGTGTACGTCTATTTCCTCTACACGACCTTGAGGTCGGCTTCGTCGGCTTCATCGACAACGTTTGTGCGGGAACGTAATTCTGCCTTCGGTCTACAAGGGTATGTGCTCCGTTCTCCTCTATATGTATATCTGCATAGTTATAGATCTTGGCTAATTTCTGGTTATCGTCGGTAGGATTTTTTTTGTTTTCTGTCTACGATCCCCTTCACTTCTGCCACCATGCGCGTGTTTAGAGCCACCGCCTCCGCCGATGATGACATGGGAGTTAACTCTGGTAATTCTATTTGTCTTGATATCTTATTTGTATATCTTCACTTTTGTTTATACTGACGTGTAAGTCCTTGTCTTGCAGATTCTGGGCTCCAAGCCTTGTCGTCCCCTTCAAGTGACAATTTTGTTTTCACTATCAGGATGGCACCAGGGTTAGGAGCTTTCTTCCCTACTCACAAGTCTTTTCTGGTGTATGTCCTTTTTATATGAACTTCTATCTTTTTACAGATCCAAGGTTGATGTTGCGGTTGCGGCTGACTTGGAAGTCGTCCCGGAGGTCGCAGTTGAGCCGCCATCGGCGGCTCCTATTGATACTGAGGTCGTAGCGAAAGAAGGCATCGCGACTACTGACGACGCGCCCATTGCTGCTGCTACTGAGGCTGCGGCTGCCCAAGAGACGGCCTTGGAGGATGGGACTGCCCTTGCCGCCATCCAGAACACAGAAAAAACTTGTCCACTAGTTGGAGACAAGGCGACCGAAGATCCTAAGGAGCAGCCAGTTGAGCCGCCTGCGGCGAATCTCAATGATAATCAGATGCCGCTTGTGCCGCATACTGGAGCTGCGTCTTCCTCTTCCTCAAGTCGCGCTGATCAATTGGCGCAGGCCATCCTCGCGTCCAGTGACAAGCAGTCTGCCGAACTGCGCGAAGCATTGCTATGTCTATCTGCTGCTCACAAGGTAACATCCTGGTTTACCCTCTGCATCATGCCATATAGGTGTCTCTAGCCCCCAAGGATCGAGTTATTGCTTTGGACCAAAGGAAAACTTGATTATTCTTTCTGCCCTGTCACTTTGCAATTGTAATAACAACTCACATCTTGTAGCTCAACTCTTCATGGCGACTTATTTTTTACTTGTTTTCGCAGGAGGAATTGCAGGCTGTGCTAAACGAGAAGCAAGCATTGGAGAGCAGTCTTCAACAAGCTCCTGCTGAGTTGGATAGGCTTCGAGAGCTCCTCCGTCAGCGTGACGAGTATATCAAGAAGAAGGATGCCAGGATCGGCGAGCTCACTGACGAGAGCTATAAACTTTCTGAACAGATCAAGTCAGCCAAGTTGCGGCTTAAATTTTTTGAGGAGAAAACCCAAAAGAGAATCGGTGATCAAGACCGCCAGATCCGCGCCCAGAAAGATGCCATTACTGATCTTAATGAGGACATGCGGCTTAAAGCTGTTGAGATTGACCGCCTCGAGAAGGAGCTGTCCAGGCAGGGAAGAGAGCTGAAGAAGGTTTCCGACTCTTCCAACCTTGTTCATGGCCTTGTGTGCATCATGACTCAGGAGCTGTCTGGTATGCTTCACAAGCTATTGTTGTTTCTTGCTTATTGAATTCTTGTTCGTGCAAATGTGCTCATTGATAAACCCTATTCTGTAGGTGAGGATTCTCCACTTCTTCGCGGGCGCACCCAGGAGCAACTTGACCACATCCATGAATTTGTGCGGAAAACTTGTGAGTCCGCAAAGCAGCTGTCCAAAAAGCTTCTTCCCTCCAAGCCTGTTCCGCCTACAGGCGAAGGTTTGTTGAAGAGGTTGGCCAAGGCGACTCATTATGTTGTTGACTGGAAGGAATCATCTGCTCGTGCCGGTACGACTCACGTGCTTGCTTTGGTGAAGACATATTACCTGGCCTTTGATGCTGCCAAGGTATCTCAAGGTAGGCCGCAAAAGAAATCAGATGGCACGGAGTTCAAGTTGGAGGAGTATCTCGCCACATGGAAGAGTATGCGCGGGCATGCTACCCAGCTCGTCGATGGGGTTGACCTGGCCACCTATCTGGGGAAATATCATCCAGATGGGCAGAAATTTGAGAGGCTGCCAACAGCATCAACCGGTCAGTCGACTTCGCAAGGCAAAGGCTCTCCTCCAGGTGTGACAAGCTCATCCGCCGTTGTTCCTGTGACTGCCGATACTCCAAGCGAGCCCGCTGCTGTTATTCCTCCCACCAAGCCTGGTAAGCCGCCAATGCCTCCGTCCCAAAAGCAAAAAGCTGGGAAAAAGTGAGAAAAACATTGCTAGAGTCATTTAGCCCTTAGTGGCTTGTAATAACTTGGAAGTGTTTCTTGATACAATGTTAATGTTTGGTAGTCTAGTCAGTACGAAGTTGCGACCTATGGTTTGGTCCTTATGATTTATCTCGGTTTATCCCTTACTCAGGCCCTTGCGTGACTCAGTATTTGCTAGGGTAACATGTGTGTTCAGGGTCAAGAGCGTCCATTATAGGCAATCAAACTCGATTGACACCGCACCCCCAGTACTTTGGTCACATGTTGCAAGTTGCATCTGATTTAAGGTTGAGTATAATCACTATAATGCCACTAGTTTGGCGATTTCAAGGTAACAAGCCACGCTCATAAAACTGCAAAGCCCCCAAGGAACCAATGATTAAAGAAAATAAAAGACGCAGTGACTCAATTGATAATTTGAGGCGAAACGACATCCTCCTACATAGCAGAGGTGCCGGCTTTATTTCATAATCATATTCTGATACATCTGAAGAGATCGCGCCTAGGTGGCGATCAGTTCTGATACATACGCAAGTTTTCTATTCCTTGCTAAAAAAAGGATGACCTGATTGTCATTTGTTTTGATACCTGAGCCCTGAGTGGCTCTAAATTGATATTTTGAACCCTGAGTGGTTCGTTTGCAGTCGCTGTTAGCGACTCGCGATATAAAATTGGGATTTTCCCTTCTCATTATTTCTGTTGTTCGGCGGCTCTTGCTTTTCTCGCCTCTCTGTTGGCTGTTAGCTTGAGTCGCAGGTCAGGCAGGTGCCTTTTGGCTTTCACGATGTCATTGAAGCCTTGTTGTGGCTCGTGAACATGCAAGCCTTCTGCGACGCAAGCCGCTCTGGCCATGGCCTTGTCGCCCTCCTCGCATTCTTGTGCTATGTTTCTGTCACCATCAACTATGATGACTCCATGGGGGCCCAACATTTTGAGCTTCAGATATACATAGCATGGTTTTGCCATGAATCTTGTGAATGCTGCTCTGCCAAACAGCGCATGGTATGGGCTCTGAAAGTCCACAACTTCAAACCAGATGTACTCGCTTCGGAAGTTGCTTTGTGTTCCGAAGGCAACTTCCAAGTTGATTCGCCCCAGCGGTTGAGCCGACACGCCTGGTACTACACCATGGAATGTTGTCCTTGATGGCTGCAGCTGTTTTTCTTGGAGATGCATCTTTTTGAAGGTCTCATAGTATAGTATATTTATGCTGCAGCCACCGTCCATCAATACTTTGCTTAATTTGTATCCTGCGACTTGAGGTGAGACCACGAGCGCGAGCTTGCCTGCTTCATTTATTTCTTCGGGATGATCTTCCCTACTCCAGACAATTGGTTGCTCAGACCATTTCAACCACTGTGGTATGGCTGGGACTACAGAATTGACGGCTTGGTTACGCCGTCTTAGCTTTTGCTCCCTTTTTGATGTATTGACCACAATTATGTGGTATTGCCCTAGTTGTTTTGAGAACTGCGGCTGATCTGCAGGTGGATTTGGAGCCACGTTGTTGTTGCCTCCGTCGTGGTCGCCTCCCTCATTGTTCTGATGGCTGTTATTCCCATTAAGTGGTTGTCCATCCTTCCTCTTTTTATAGTGGTAGCACTACGCTTTTGTGTGGTTAGCCGGGCGTCCATCTTTTCCTATGTGGATATCACAGGGGCGATTGAAAACCTCCTCTAAATTTACTGGGTGGAAGTTTCGTCCTCTGCCGTTGTTGTGCTTGAAGCGAGTATTGGTGTTCACGACTAGCCCTGAGTTTTCTTCCTCATTTTTGCGCTTGTTCTGACTCGCATTGTTGTTACTGTTTTGTTGCTGTTGAGGCTTGTTGTTGCTCTTCTTTCCTTTGCCAGCAATTTCCTTTCTTCTCCATCTGATGCATCTTTCGTCTTGTCTGAACCAGCGTATTTATTAGCCGCAGCCATCACCTCACTGAGGCTCTTGACTTTGTCTTTCATGCGGCCTAATTTGTGGATCAGTGGCTTGAACTTACAGTTTTTCTCCATGACAAGGACGACAGAGCTAGGTGATATGCTGTCCGAGGAGTGTATAATTTCTGCTACCCTTCTCATCCAATGGCGACTCGACTCGCCTTCTTTCTGTACACAACGCTCGAGATCTTCTATACTGCAGAGTCGCTTGCATGTCCCCTGGAATTTTTTGATGAAAGCCTCCTTCATCTCGTCCCAGGAGTTTATGGAGTTTGGCGGTAAGTTTTGGAGCCATATGTAGGCGGCGCCTTCTAACATCATGTTCAAGTATCTGGCACATATTTCCTTGGATGCGTTGAGAATGCTCATACCCATCTCATAGTTGTTGAGCCAGGTGACGGGATCCATACCGGCGTTGTAGTTCGCGACCTTACGGGGTCCTTTGAAATCTGCTGGGAATGGTTCGGATCTGATTTGTTCACTGAAGCAAACCGGCCCTTTGAATCGCGTTGATAGATTGGATGGAGCTGGCCTTCCAGGTTGATTGACGACCGTATGCTGTTGCGCGGCTCCTGCTTCGATGACAATGGGTTGGATTTGCTGCGGCTAAGGTTGTGCCGCCGGCTGATTCTGATTCATCTCTCTTTGTCGCCTTGCTGAGCTTGAGGTCGCAGCTTGAGGCGACTCAGCGTGGATGCTTCTCTCTACTGTAGCCCTGCTGTTTTATGGGGTGGAGTTCAGCCGTCCCGCGTGTTCAGACATGTTTGCCTGCTGTACCACCGTCGTGCTCAGCATCTCAATGGCACGTCGCGCCTCTCTGTCGATCGGCGTGTTTCCTGATGGCATCAACCTGGCCAAGATATTGGTAGCCGCGTAAACATTGTCTACATGACTGACATAATGTCCTTGCGGCGTGTGAAATCTTTGGGACCGAGGTGGCTGCGGCTACACGAACACTGGTAGCGATGATGGTGGCATGATAGCCCTGTTGTTGGCCTGAACCAGGGCTATGGATCCTGGAGCCTCTGTTGCTCTCGTTGCTACAATCGAAGGAGCAAGGGCCACGACTGATGGAATTGCGGCTTCTAGTGCTGCGACTTGACGAGCTATGGCGGCGGTGATTAAGGGTACCGCGTTTGTATGAGCCGCGTTGGTTGCGACCAATGGAATCGCGTCAGGAGACACCGCGGTTGCTGGTATCGCGGTTGTGAGTGCAGTGACTGTCGGCCCAGGGGGGTGATTGGAACGACGCCATGGGATCCACAATGTTGGTCCCTGGCAGTAGGCGACTAGCTAGACGCCTATGAGGCAAAGTGTTTGATCCTCCCTGTTGAGATTGCAGGAGGGCAGCGTCTGCCGTAAGCCGCCGCTGTTCCTGTTGAAGGCGCAAGTCCTCACGTGCCAGCCTGCCTCGCTCATCCACGATCCGCTGAACTTCATCATAAAGTCTGATCCTTGCGGCTTCTATTTTTGTCACCCTAGCTACGGCGTTTACTGCAGATATGGGCGTAAATAATGGGCTGCCATGTGGTAAGGTAGCTCCCGCGTTGAAGGTTGCCCTCTGTATTGTTTCCTCCACGGCTAGGGCTCCCGATGGGGTTTCTCTGGCTGCGACTCCTGAGGCTGCGACTCCTGGGGTGACTGCTACGGGTGCCGCGCTTCCTGGGCCGAGTTCTGTGACTACTGAGCCTACAGGCGCGACTTTCTTCTGCCACTTCTGGTATCGTGGGGGCTAGGCTGCCGGGTGGCATTCCCAGCCCTTCTCCTGTTTCCACTGTCCTGTAAATCCCCTCCATGTGGGTATTGCCCATGGATGATGAACTGCCGCCTCCGGGGTTTCCACCCAACCTTTCTTCGAGGACAAACTCAATGGATTGGGCTTCCTCTCCCTCGAGGTGCAGTGGTCCGTTGTTGGTGGACTCTTCTTCTTCGTCTATGGTTACAGCGACTCCTTCCTCTGAGTCGCCTTCACGTGGCGGGCTCGAAGATCCGTTGCTGATGAAGCTGACAAAGACGTGGATAGATCCAAACGGGATGACATGGCCGGTCTCCAGATAATTGGCTTCCGACCCCCAGCTTGAATCATCGATGAGGGATACGCCGTTGACTGTCATGATTTGGCCGACAGTGAGATCTTCAACTCCTACCATTGATCCTGCGCGGAACGTGACGCTTTTGACCGCAGGCCCCACGGTGGGCGCCAACTGTCGTGGGTTTGTCATGTCAGATGTCATGGATGACTTCGTAGGTGTGGGACTACGCGAGTCAATCGTCTCCGAGCTTAGGAACGTAGGGCACGAAGAAGACAATGTTTACCCAGGTTCGGCCCCTCGATGCGAGGTAAAGACCTACTTCCTGCCTATCCTAGATTGGAATTGATATGTGTATATGGTGTTACAATGGAGGCGATCTGATCTCGGTACTCGCCTTGAGTTCTAGGGTTCGAGAGAGACTTGTCTCGTCCTGCGAGTCCTCCTTATATACCCGGAGGCTCGCTAGGTTACAAGAATATTACTTGGAGGCTAATCTTTGTGCCTTCCAAGTCAAGTTATCTTCGATCTTCCAGATCCTTCTCTTAGCACGATGCGATCCTTTATGTTGGCCAAGCTTCGTGTAAGCCCGTTGACGGTGCGGCCGTGAACTCAACATAAGCCGCATTTCACTCGTGGGCCGCGGGTTAACCCATTAAGTATTCCCCCGACAGGTGGCGTGCTGAGTCGTTCCCGGCGAGCGAGCGAGGGGGAAGACGCAGGATCCGAGCGAGGAGAAGAATTGGTCAGCTACAGTGATGCCGACTGGGCTATCGGCTTGGACGTGGCCGATTTGTGGCCACGCCTGACCGATAGGCGCGCGCCTCCAGGCCCACAAACCTGCTCGGCAGCGGTGCAGCCGATGGTGCCTTATCGGCCACGGCTGGGCCGACAGGCACCTATCGGCCACAGCTGGGCCGAGGCTGCAATATTTGTAGAGTTTGTTCAAAACGCATAATATTACCAGAATTTCTTTTTAAAATGTATTATTTAAAAAAATTACCCAGTGGTGGGAGGGGCTGATGCCTTCTCACCCACCCGAGTTTAAGTCCTCATGCTTGTAATTTCGGTGATGTTGCACCCTCCTCTCTCAAAATACCACGTGGCTCTCCCACGTAGAAATCATTTTGCTTTAGCTCTTGTGTGCCATCTTCTGTGCCATCTTCTCCATTTAAATCGGATGCCTCATGAATTAGTTGTGTAAGAGCATCTCCACCGGCGCTACCAATAGAGCGTCCGATAACGTTGCCGGACAAGTGTTATTGGAGCGCCAGCACATGTTGCTGTCCTATTGGGAGCGCCTCACCTCACCGGCCGCTCCCAATAAAATTTAAACTAGTTTTCACTCAAATAGTAGCCAATTCAATCTAAATTCCAGAATAAATCATATTACATAGTTTGACACATAAAAGTGTTTCATGAAAATAAATAAAATAACTCATACAATAATTCAAATTAAATTAAATCGCACACTCAATTAGGAGGGCTGGCTGCTTGTCCTTTGGGTGCCCAGATGCGCAGCTAGATCATTTTGCAGTTGTTCGTGAGTTTCTTCATCTCGGATTTCGGTGTTTATTATGAGGAGAGTGGAAAACTCTCCAGGCAAATCATGATCAACCTAGGGGCAAGAGGGCCCTCGTGATAGTACGGGTGCTCATCGTGAAGTGGAGGAGCAACGCGTTCACTCTCGATGATCATGTTGTACATGATCACACAAGTCATCATCATCTCTCACATCTTCTCTTTCGACCAGGTTAGAGCAGGGTACCTGATAATAGCAAATCGAGATTGGAGCACACGAAATGCCCGCTCGACATCCTTCCTGGCATCCTCCTATTCTGATGCAAAATGAGATTGGTTTTGACCTAAAGGGTTGGACATGGTCTTGACAAATGTAGACCATCTTGGATAGATGCTATATATGCTAGATAGTACCCCTTGTCATATGCATGGCCATTGATCTCATAGTTGCATGGTGGAGCATGACCTTCAGCAAGTTGGCTAAAAACCGGTGAGCATTGCATCACGTTGATGCCATTGTGAGTTCCGGTCATACAAAAAAAGCGTGTCGGATCCACAAATCCTTATCTGCCACAGCTTCTAGTACGACACTACACTCTCCGACATGTCCTTTGTAAATTTCTTGCCAGGCAAATGGGCAATTCTTTTATGCCGAATGTATGGAATCGATACTTTCAAGCATATTAGGAAATTCTATAGCTGCGTTTTGTGCCATATCCTAGCAGTGTCAGCTTTATTTGGTTGTCTCAAATACTTTGGCCCAAACACTGCAACCACCGCCCTACAAAACCGATACATTGTCTTGATACATGTGGACTCAGCCATGCGGAGGTAGTCGTCCACTATATCTGTCGGAGATTCATATGCAAGACATCTCAAGGCAGCGGTGCATTTCTGAATAGAAGAGAAACCAACCAGCCCGACGCACTCTGTCTTGAGATTGAAGTAGTCATCATACTCTCGCACGCCCACCACAATTTTCATGAAGAACTCTTTGTTCAGCCTAAACCGTCGCTGAAATTCCTCCTCCTCGTGTGTGGGATCGTCGGCGAAGTAGTCTTGCCATAGCGTCATATGCCCCTCCATCTGTTTGCGGTCTTTGTTCTTCCTCTTCCCCGGCTTCGAACCTCCAATTCCGAGCAGTGGCATTGATCTCACCTAGCAAACCAACAAGGAAAGTGATGATCGCCAAGTGCTCATCAAGCTCAGCGGTGGCATGGACGGTGAGCAATGCGTTGCCATCTCCAGCTTGTCGTCGCTATCCATATTCAATTAGCTAGGTTAAGCAAAACAATTAGCAAAAAATGAGCTTGGCAATGCGACGAACACGTTGTGGCCGAGGTGGTCCTGGGAGGCGGCGGCGTCGTAGAGGCGACCAAATACTTTGGCCAGAATGAGAAGACGACGGACGAGAGGGACTGGGAGAGCGGGGGATGGTCGCGGCTAGCGCAGCGCGGGGTGGATCAGAGTCAAAAGAGGGCGCCGGCGATTGAATGGAGGCAGGGGATGAGTTCAGCACGGAAGGGACGGTGGGGAAGAAAATAAATGGTTGGGTCGTTGTCGTGTGGTGCCCGCCCGTTAGTATCCGATGTGGCACACGCTGTCGCGGTTGACGACGCCCCCAGTTTCCTCCCTACAAACACGACGCAAAGCGGGGTTGCCGGACGCTCTATTGGCCCGTCCGACAACTTTGACGCTATTGGAGGCCCGGTGGGGGGCGTTTTGTTGCCGGCGCGCCCAATAGCCCTATTGGGAGCGCCGGTGGAGATGCTCTAACTAGTTTAATTGCAACGGCACCCTTAAGTTTTTCTGTGATCACACATGGCTCACGTAAAAATTCTTTTTTCGAAAGTACGCCAAAGGCGTACCATAATTTTATAGAAGCCAGAATGTTGAGTACAAGAACGAGTACCAGTTGTTGCGAACAAAAAATGTAGTACCAACTCCACACTAGGGCTAGTCCGAAGACAGTCACCACACATATTACAGCTACATGCAAAAGAGCCTATCCTAGATTGAGTAACACAACCGTGTCTCGACCGACGCCGGGACCTCCGAAGATCAACAACTCCCACTAGACTTCCCTTATCGACGCATCATCCACCCTTCAGAAGGCAAGCAGATGAAGGGATTTGGTCGGCCCCAGGAAAGGTATCGTCTTGGACTCTCCGGCAACGGTGTACATTGCGCTCATGACGATCAATCTTGGACAACGGCAAGCACCGGAAAAGTAAGTATTATAAATCCAATTCTGTCTGCAAGCATTACATTTTAGAAGACATCCACTAATTGGAGGTATATAATGATCATTAAGTAAACTCTTTCGATTTGGTCCAACAACTTCAAGTGCTAAGAACCTCGTTGTAGACTATGTTTCACATGGTTGTTACTAAGAACTCAGTTCTTTTTCTCTTTTTTGAATTCTTGGTCCGGTCTTTTTTCCTTGCCCTTGATTTGCGAGGATATTGATTTTGCTCTTTGCGGTCGCTCGGGACAACACGGCGTACAAATGTCATGAGATAATACTTGTCTCGGTACGTACACTTCGACAATCGGTCTAGTATGTCCTTGCACCTACTTGATCGTCATGGCGAAATTGACCCTAATCAGGAATTGTCTTCTCTTGGATCTGAACTGGAACATGTCGTTGTCAGAGGGGCAAAAAGGTATCCGAGGAAGAAACACTCTCTGCCAATCATTAATGATGGCAATTTTACCCATGGGTACGGGTATCTGTGGGTATCTGCCCCGTATGGGAAGGGTATGGGAAAACTTTTATGCCCATGGGCAATACCCATACCCTACAGGTCAAAGTGGTTAGGGCATGGATATCTTCCCATACCCGTGGGTATAGCCATACCCTACCCGTCAAGTGGTCATTAATTGTCAATTTGTCATGTGACTCGTCTACTGTCGTTGACTTATGAGTTATGAGTATGGATTGCGATTTCTAAATTTTGATAATTGTCGTGTACTGGTCTATCTGTTATTGAGTTGAGATAATTGACTTTTTTTGTCAAATGTGTTATCCATGAATGTAAAATTGTGAATAACGTGTGTACTATTTGATCTACCTGTTGGGTACCCGACTTTTTCTACCCCAGGGTAGAAAAAGTCTACACATGCATGTCGTGCCCACGGGTATGAAACTCTACCCACACCCATACCCAGCGGGTACCCATACCCATTGGTATGGTATTGTTATGGGACAACACGATTGGTTTTCCACTATGATCTATGCGTTTATGACATTTCTTTGGAACCCATGGAACACAAGCCTCATGTCGTTACAAATGGGGACATTTTTCTCCGGTTTTAGGACTTGGGTGGGGGGGGGGGGGGCATCCCATTAGGAGTTAGGGAGTTAAGAAACTTGGGAGGGTAGTAGCTATGCGAATTGTCCTTGGACTATCAAAACTATGGTGCAAACCCTGAAAACGCTCAATCATGCGCCTGTTTACCATCATTGTTGTCGTTTTTTTGTGGAGATGATCGCTCGAGAACTCATGCAATTTGTTGTATAGCACACGGAACACATGCTCAATCGTCTTCTCCTATGTCGGCCACGTCGCCCGTAAACGACACACATATATCTTCAAGGAAACAGATATTGCATTCCTTGTCAGTTCCCTCTGTGTCATTACCTACCCTCAGCAAGTAATCTGTGAATCACCGGTCGTTTTGCACCCTTATCATCTTGTTGACAAGAAGTAGCTAGCGCATGCCCTTCTAAAGGTCCAAGCTCCGTAGTACGTGTCGATTATTTGGCCTCGTGACACTTTGCTCACTACCGAAAGCACCTGCATGAAGTCTCCACTGAGCACGACAGTCTTGCCACCGATAGGTTGGCCTCGACAACCCATGATGTCATGTATGTTTTTGTGGTGGGTAATTTTTCACTTCAGTTTAATCTAATGGCTATAGTTTTTAGTCAGTCAAATAAATGGTTAGATGTTTTGTTTTTTTTATGGGATTTCTTAAGTAATTTCTCTTGCCTCTGATTAACCCATAGTATACTTTTAATATACAGTAGATTTCTGCATTTTTTTTGAATAAATTCCTGCCCTTTTGTAAACCATTTACAGAAATTAAATAGGCCTCCAAACAGGCAAACACGGTGCCCACAGGCCACAGGCTGAGTCTTTTTTTTCTCTTGATATTAGGCTGAGTCGGCCCAGCACGCACACATGTTTTGCCGACTTTAGAGCGTGACCGACCTGGCCGTCGACGTACCGGATCGAGTCCATCAGCTTCAAGATTCGTGCACAGCCCCGCATCTGTCTCCCTAGTCCCTCCCCTCCCTTCTCAGGCCGGCAATCCGACCCATGGGCACGGCCACCCATGGGCACCCGACCCTAATGGTAGGGTATGGGTCGCCATCTTCGCCCATGGGCAGTACCCATGGCAACCCGATTAGTCGTGGGTAGGGTATGGACACGAGTTTACGCCCACGGGTCGCCCATGGGTCACCCGATTAATAATTTTTATTATTAAATACATTTATATTATGCATGATATGCAGACTCCTGGTTATCCTACTGTCCATTTATTAATAAAAAACATGTGTGTTCTACTCTAGCTAGCTAGCGATGCATGCATTTTTTTCCTTTGACAGAGCAACGTGCATCACAGATGAATCATATCCCAGGCTATAGCTAACTGAACTTGGCAAAGTGAATTATGATTTTGACTTTAGTGGGCTTTGTAGCCAGAAAGCCCATGTAGTACATATGCTGCTAGTGTTCACGATCGTAGGTTAGCACCACCTTGCCCAGTGAATCGTTTGGCAGTGGAGCTCTGCCTATATAAGCAACAGGGACAGCTCACTGTTAACAACCATTCGGCACAACAGAAGGCATAAATAAAGAAATTAAAAATTAAAATAGATGCCCGATGGGTGACCCAATGGGTCTGGGTGCCCGACGGGTTTGGGCATGGGTCTAGTCTGGTATTAGACCCATGGGCAGGGTCGTGGACAGAGATTCTTGCCCGTTTAACAAATGGGCATGGGTCTAGAAGAGGTCGACCCGGCCAAACCCGACCCGATTGCCAGCCTGTCCCTTCTCCGGACGGACCCGACACCAACCCCCCGTCCGTCCCCAAATCCCATCACGCCACCGCCGTCGCCTCCTCCTCGGCGGTGAGCCACCACCACCACCTCCGCCCATCCCTCCCCACCAGCCAGCCCTCCCATAAACCCCAAGACAACGCGGCCACGTCCGCCTCCGCCCGCCCACCCGTGCATCGGGCTGCGGCTAGGGTTTCATGCGCCGCCGATGTCGCACCCCGGCAAGTTCGTATCGTCAACCTCAACCGATCTACGGCCAGTCCGCCCAATCCCAGCATGGCGGCCGCCCCTCCCGCCCCGCCGGCCCCTCTGCCGCCGCCGGCGGGGGCATGGTGGTGCTCTCCCGCGGCCGCGGCTCCTCCTCCGTGGCCAAGCCGCCGCAGCCCAAGCTCTCCGTCCCGCCGCCGCTGAACCTCCCGTCGCTCCGTAAGGAGCACGAGCGCTTTGATGGCGCCACCGCCACTTCAGGCGGCGGGGCCGCGTCGGCCCCGGCCCGATCCGGCGGGGCTGTGGCTGGCTGGACGAAGCCTGCTCCAGCGTCCGAGAAGCCGCTCGGGTCGTCGGCACCGCTTCCCAGTGGCGCGCCAGGCCCCCATCGTATGGCTTTCAGGAGAAAGCCGCCTTCTTGCGGGGGGAGGACTTCCCTTCTCTCAAAGCAGCGGTGGCGCCACCGCCCCGCCGCCTGCGCAGCATCGCCAGAAGGATGGTGATGGGGCTCGGGCCGCCACACCGGAGACGACACGGCCGATGCCCCTTGGCATGCGACCTCAGGTGCTGCCCTTGCGTGGTGCTGAGCCCTTGCTTCTGCTGGCGGAGCAGCCTCATGCTTCAGTGGACAAGGCGCAAAAGCATGATTTGGGGCCTCTTCCGCTGTGCGGCTAAGGTATAATTCTGATTGGGCTGATGATGAGCGTGATACAGGGCTGAGTCTCCCAGAGCGCGACACTAGAGAGAGTGGATTTGGTAGGAGTGAACCCATGGCTTCAGGGCGTGACGTTTATGGTGCGATGAGGGAGCCCTTAAAAAATGACTCTTTCGTTGCTGCCACTAAAGAGGGTGGTGGGCATGACGGTCCATGGCGATCTCCTATGCCAAACCACAATAGAGAGAGGACAGATGGACGCCCATACAGTGCAGGGAAAGGAGGCATTGCTAATGGTGCCTCCAAGGATTTGTGGAGTTCTAATAGGGAGACGACTGTCCGATCCTATGGGCAGGACGGGACAGAACTGCATGGAACTACACAGGTGGGAGAGGCTGCGGGTGAACGTCACACTGATAATTCCAATAACTGGTACAGAGGGAATTCTTTCCAGAGTAGTGCTGTTTCCAAGGTGCAGCCATATCTTGGTAATAAGGGTCCTTTGATTAATGATCCTGGAACAAAGTTTGGCAGGGATAAGTGGCTCATCGGAAGCTCTGTGAAGCCTTTAGTCGAGGATATCAGTTTCAATAGCATTTCTGCTGTTAATTTGAGTTCAATAAAGAAGAAAAAGAAGCAACCAAACCATCAGATTTTCATGATACAGCAAGGGAGTCTTTGAGGCAGAGCTCGATAGGATCTTGAGGATACAGGAGCAAGAGAGACAGCGGGTAGTGGAAGAGCAGACCAGAGTTAGAGAATTTGCTCGGAAACAAGATGAGGAGAGGGAGAGGCTGATAAGAGAGGAAGAGGAGAGGCGGCGGTTGGTGGAAGAAGAGGCAAGCAGGCTGCTTGGCAAGCTGAGCAAGAGACGCTGGAAACTGCCAGAAGAGCTGAAGAGCAGAGAATTGCTAGGGAGGAAGAGAAGATGAGGATTGCTATGGAGGAGGAGCGGCGCAGAGAAGCAGCACGTCAAAAGCTCATAGAATTGGAGTCAAAGATTGCTAGACGACGCGCTGAATCAAACATGAGCGGTGGAAATCTTGTTTCAGCTGCCAATGATGAACTAGCACTTGGAGCCTTGAAAGATAGAGATGTGTCACAGTATACTAATGCTGGTGAAAGACGTGATATTGACAGAATGGGGGAGCGCATCAGTACCTCCGCAGCATCGGAGTCTTCCAATCTCAGCAGGTACAGTGATACAGTTCCAAGGGTGCTGCACACTTTGGGAGATGGACACTCGTGCTTTGTTGATAGAGAACATGTGTATCACAGTGCAGGGGCTGCATTTGAAGGCCAGGAAAATCCCCATTACATCCGCGGCGTGACACTTTGGGTACAAAGAGGGGAGTTTCCCTAAGAAAGATTCTTATGACGGATTTGGGGCATTGTCAGTCGGGCCATCTTCGAGAGGCCAAACAACTGATTCACCATGGGCACTGGAAGATTACCGTCAAGGAAGAGTTCCGAGATGGGATGCACCAAGGGAGAATGACCGTTTTGACAAGCAGTCTGAATTTGAGACCGATTTTTTTAACAGTGACAGGTTTGGAGATGCTGGATGGCTGTCTAGTGGTTCCTACGGAAGCCCCAATGCTCAGCAAGGAGATAGGATGTTTCAGAACTCGAGACTAATGACTTCTCATCTTTTACAAGATCCCGCTACTCTATGCGGCAACCACGTGTACCCCACCACCAGTTGTGACTTCAATGCACAGAAGTGCCTTTGCTTCCACTCAACGTGCCAATTCATCTTTCATTGATGGTGGAATGAGAGAGAGTTCCAGTAGAGATGATGAACAAACTATGCACAGTCAATATGGTAGCGCATACCAAGAGGTATCCCACCAGCCTGGGACACCAGCTGAAGACCTTGTTGTCACAGAACAGCATAGTGGGGACAGGGCCAACCCTATTTTGGGCTCACAATCTTCTCTTTCTATTTCAAGCCCTCCTAGCTCACCTCCACATGTCTCACATGATGAGATGGATGTTTCTGGTGATTCACCTGCACTGCCAACTTCTGCTGATGGTGATCGGACTGTGGTATCTGACAATGACCATGTGGCTTCAACCCTAGATGCAGCAAATGTAAGCAGAATTGCCACCTCAAGCACAGCTTCTCACATCGAGGATGATGAATGGCCAATTGAACACAATGAAGCCAAGCAAAAACAGGATGAGTATGACGAGGAAGGTAATAGCTACCAGGAAGATGAAATCAATGACGTCGACGATGATAATCTTGACTTGGATCATCAGTTTGCAGACGGCATCTTGACTTGGATGATGAGTTTGCAGATGGGCATAATACACATGTAGAAATGGAGACGGTTATACTTGGATTTGATGAGGGTGTACAGGTTGAAATTCCCCTGAATAGTGAGGTTGAATTAACTCCTGTGAAGAGCACCGAGAGGGGTGTACACTCAGGTGTCGTGGAGCAAGAGTTGTACAATGCTTCAATTGATCCTTGTGACCTTGTTACAGAAGCAGAGCAGAGACTGAAAAACTTGATCTTGATCAAACAAATGCCTTGACAAGTGAATCTAATGGTGATCCATCCGGTAGCACAGCCGCGTCAAGCTCCAAGTTACCTCAGGCATCTTTCACCCACACTATCGTCATCAGCTTCAACATTTGACCAGAATGAAGTTCCTGTTAGTCTGCAGTTTGGTTTGTTTTCTGGGCCATCTTTAATACCAACTGCAGTTCCAGCCATTCAGATTGGTTCCATACAGATGCCAATCCATCTCCATAATCAGATTAACCCATCCCTGGCTCAAATGCTCCCTTCATCAGCTCCTTTATTCCAGTTTGGTCAGTTGAGGTATGTCCGCCCTGCTTCCCAGAACGTTCAGCTGCATTCTCAGGCGACCCTCCGTTCACCCCCGCACCAGCTCCATATATATCAAAACAGAATGGTTCAAGTTGTCTCCCTAATGTGATGAATCGAGATGCAAATCACAATGTCCCAAGAGAGCCAGTCTCTTCTAGCTTTACTGATAAATCGGTTTTACCTTCACCCGAGCTTCTGTTTGTGACGGATCGTTCAAATTTTCACCAGCTCAATGCACCTGCAAATAACCAGTTGGTTGATGTAAATGGATATCACAGCAGGATAGACAGAAATTCGGTTGAGGAAAATGCAAATTCTGGAGTTTCAAAACGTGAATCTCAGAGGAATCACAAATCTACTTCTAACA
Organism: Poa pratensis; assembly: GCA_947311845.1. Lineage (NCBI taxonomy): Eukaryota > Viridiplantae > Streptophyta > Magnoliopsida > Poales > Poaceae > Poa > Poa pratensis. The sequence continues at coordinate 43,823,044 of CAMZMU010000066.1, forward strand.
ACAGAGAATCTTCTCAATTTGGCTCATATGGGAAAGCCTTGAGTGGCCCAAGGCTCCAGGTGCTGTATCTGGTGGAAGAGGGAGGAGATATGGTTATGCTGTTAAAGACTCTAATATGGGATCAACAGGTTCAGTTGTTGAACCTTCTCATAAAGATTCCAGAGGAATCCAAAGAAGGTCTCGTAAGAATATAAGAAGAACTGAATTTAGAGTACGGGAAAATGTCGAGAAGAGCCAAACCCAAGCTTCTGAGTCATTTAGCCATGATGAGCATAATGATATGCCATTTCCCAATGGATCAGCAAGGGAGATTTCAGTGAGAAATATGAACAAAAACGAAGGTGACAAGTCATTTAGGGCAAATGAAGCAAGTGATATTAGTGGAGCAGGTCCTTCATCTATGTCTGCTGATTATTACAGTAAAACAGAGAGAATTGCGCAGAAGGCTCCATCTTATGAGAGATCTCATTGTGGGAACAACAAAGCTAGATCATCTGAAGGAGATGCTAATACCTCGTTGCAGGCTGGAGTTGTACGTGTTGTTAAGCAGCAAGGCATTGAAGTCCCTGTTGACGCAGATGGTTTCATTGAAGTAAGGTCCAAGAAGCAGATCATGAGTGTCAGAAGAGAGCAGAGGGAGAAGGAAAATAGATCCAAATTAAGGATGGCAAAGGTACCCCGTTATCATCTTTTAAATGATTATAATTATAATATAAATTGTTGCCTTCTACATTTTTGTCTTCCTAAATTAATGCTTTGGTGTCTGTTGAACCAGGCTCCCCGCAAACAGCATCAGATCTCTCTACACAGTTCTAGCAGTTCAAGTTTTAATAATAAGGGAACAGTTTCTTTGGGCGGAGCACCTACAAAGAAAGTTTCTTCTGATCCTGTCCTTGCAGTTGAAGGAAGAACTTTTGACCACATCGAACCATCATCTTCACTCATTGGTGAAACTTCTTCAGGGACACCCATAGGGCCACCTTCAGCCAACACAGGATCTCATACAAACTACTATGCCAAGAAGTATGTAGCACTATATCTAGTTATGTTTATGCTATTTAACTAGGATTATTCTTTATGACTTTGTTTAAAAAAACTTCTGCAGGCCAATCCAAGGTCAGGCAACCTCCGACTTAATCACTTCTAGTGCTGCAGCAAAGCTCGTGGCAGGCTTATCTGAAAGCAATAATAAAGCGTCATCTGTTAGCACTCCATTTAGCATGGGTACCTGGGATAGTTCACAAACAAACCAGCAGGTAGATCGCTTTCTCAAGTTTCCTTTTTTGTTTATCGTGGGGAACCCTTTATTATTTTGTTTCTGCTGACTTCCTCTTCCATGTGCAAAGCTAATGTGGATAGTTCTATGCTACTTATGTATTCTGTGAGAACAATGCATTTATTCGCCTCCAAACAAGATAATTTCACTATTTCCCTTCGCAAATGTTGTGAAGTGAGATAGCTCTATACAAAAATGCTGGATTGCTACTGCATGTTACTGTTAGGAAATCTTCTCTTTTGTGATTATTATATTGGATCTAATGCTGGAGAGTGGAGGATATGATCTTTGCTATCTTAATTCGGCAACCTTTATTTACTATTTTTATGCCAGTGTTCTAACTTCTAATAGGGAAATCAAGCCAAATTGTTCTCTGGTTTTATTCCTGTATGCTATGTTGAAGGCTTACACTAAACTTTCTATTGAATACTCTGTTCCCTTAATTTTTTCTTGTGTTTTGTACTAAGGTTTTAGGGAAAGGTAGGATAAGGTCTCTCTCCTAGGTCTAGCCGTCTAGGGGCAAGATAGAAGCATTCCTCTTTTCTAGGTCCCAAGCTAAAGGATAAATTCATTTTTAAGAGGATAAACTACCGAACTGAGAGATTACAAGGATTCTCTCCCTAACTCTGCTGGGAGGGCCATGTAATACACATGCACATAATAATTGGACATTATCTAACTTAATCTTTCCTGATTAATGTGTTAAAAATAATTGAATTATAAAGTATGGCATTATATTTGATAAAAAATCTGCTAATATGATTTCATTTCGGCAAATCTGAATACTATATATATTTTCTGATAGCATAGTGGGGAGTATTAATTTTCTCAACATATTGTGGTTCCACATTTTATTTCTGAATTTTCCACATTTATTTCTGGTAGCATATTTATGAATTTTCTCTTAACTATAGATGTCCTATAATTATGTGCTTGTATAGCTTCTGACAACTTGTGCCCATGGTAGGTTATGTCATTAACTCAAACTCAACTTGAAGAAGCTATGGAACCAGCAAAGTTTGAACGAGCAGGTTCTTCCTTTCCTTTGGAGTCCAGCAATGCTCTGTCTCCCGCAATAACCACGGAAAAGGCATACACATCGTCTGCTAGCCCTATTAACTCTCTTCTGGCAGGGGAAAAGATTCAGTTTGGTAAGCACATCATGTTTGTATTAGTATTGTACAATGCCTCCAGTCGCTGTATTGATGGTGAAATAATAACGATGCTCAGGTGCAGTTACCTCGCCAACAGTACTGGTTCCAATCACCCGAACAATTTCAAGTGGTCTTGGTGCTCCAGGTTCATCTAGGCCTGATATAAAGATTGACCGAAGCTTGCCTGGTGATAACAGTAATGCTGCTGCTTTGTTCGATAACGAGAAGACTACAACTAAAGAACCAGGTCCAAATCCAGAGGAGGTTGAAGCTGAAGCTGAGGCTGAAGCAGCTGCTTCTGCTGTGGCTGTTGCAGCTATTTGTACTGATGAGGCAGTTGCATCCGCCACTGATGAAACTGCAGCTTCTGCTCCAGATAACAAAAGCTTTAGCAGTAAGGATCACACTGGGTTGACAGCAGGAGGTATGATCTTCAGGTTCTTAATTATTTGACTTTAAAATTACCTTTTTAGAGGCAGCTGTATTGACAGAGCTTAATCAAACTGAAGCAGGGGCAGTAACAGGTCAACGTGGTCAATCATCCAGAGAGGAGCCAATGACGGTTGCTCTTCCAGCAGACTTGTCAGTTGACACTCGTCAATGTCCCTGTGGCCTCCTTTATCCAGTCCACAAGCATCGGGGCCAATGCTTTCTCAGTTTCCTGGTGCACAACCGTCCCATTTTTCCTGCTTCGAGATGAACACAATGTTAGGAGCACACCCTTTTGCATTTGGACCAAGTGATGAATCTGCTGGCACTCAGGGTCAACAGCCTCAAAGAAGCAACACGTTGCCTTCAGCACCATTGGGTGCTTGGCCGCAATGCCACTCTGTGGTGGACTCATTTTATCGCCCCCCTACTGGTTTTGCTGGCCCTTTCATTAGCCCTGGAGGAATACCAGGCGTGCAAGGTCCTCCACATATGGTGGTCTACAACCACTTTGCCCCAGTTGGGCAATTTGGTCAAATGGGGCTTGGATTTATGGGAGCCACTTATATCCCTGGTGACAAGCAGCCCGATTGGAAACAAAACCAAGGACCTTCTGTTGGCATTAGCCAGAGTGATCCAAACAACCAAAATATGCTACCTGGTCAAGTAGCCTCACACAGTGTTCCTACTCAAGTGCAGCATCTGCGCCCAACTTCTATCATGCCAATCCCATCCCCACTGACGATGTTTGACATGGCTCCGTTCCAGGTATGCAATAATTGTTCTAGATATCATGTATAAAGAATTGAATTGGTCTATGCTTCATGCTTATATAGTTATATGTTTGGATGTCTATTTGGTTATCAGAAGGGTGAATACTTTTGTTGTATAGGATCAGAAAGAATACATGTCTGATGTAGGATTGGAAAGAATAATATCCATCTGATGTGCATAACTGCATATGCATGAATCAGTCAGGTACTCGTGGCAACATTTACTGTAGCTTACGCATATGCAAATATACATAATTGAGAACATGTTGCGGATGTTTTTCTTCTGAAGCATCACATCTCTTTGTGCCTCTCTATGGCAGCTTTAATTTATGTTCATACAAATGTGCAGTAGCTCGCTGATTCAAATATAAGCAGTTTGCATTAATTGAAATGGATCTTCACCTGTTTAGGAACTTTATTTTATTATGCCAGAACATTTCCTTTGTTTGTGCTGTAGCTAACTCACGTCAATATCATTCCAGTCATCTGGGGACATACAGATGCAACCTTGTTGGCCACATATGCCTGTACAGCCTCTACACTCTGTTCCATTATCAGTGCAACTGCAACAACATCCAATAGAGGGAACAGCGGCACCACAGTATGTTCATAACATGCCAAGCGACAGGTCAAGTACAAATGAGAGGTTCCAGGAGCCTTCGACATCGGCCATGCTATCAGATAGCAACAAGAGCTTCCCAAGTACAGCTGCCTCTCAGTTCTCAGATGAGTTAAGTCTTGTTAAACAGCCAGCCTCCAGCAGTTCAGATGCTAAAACTGTTCAGCCTTCATTTGTCCGGACAGGCGTGATCAGCAATGAAGTCCCAAACAGTGCCAAAGTTATGGTTAGGACGAACCCACCAAATATGAACCCTGGAAATGCTACAGGGGTGACTAGCAACCCCAACTCTGGTCAGGTTGCCAACATGCCTTCCAAGCCACACCAGTCTTTGTCACCATCCGATCAACAGTACAAACATCCAGTTAATAATCAGGATCACCGGGCCCGGGTTAGCCAAAAGACTGGATCTGTGAATGAATGGCAACGTCGGTCAGGATATACGGGGAGGAGTCAGAACTCGGTTCTGACAAGAAACATGGCACTGGTAGGATGAAGCAGATCTATGTCGCCAAATCGTCATCAACAAGTGGCCCTGCCCCATCAGGCTAGAGCAGATATGCTTTTGGCAACTCAAACTTGTGCATGCGGAACATATTTCACTGTGTCAACCTATTGTTTGTTTGGTGATTATAGACTGTCCGTGTTATTCTTTTTTGGTTCATTTTCGTGCATAGAGAAAAGAAAAAGGCGATGTGGTTGCTCTTGGAAGCAATATTGCGTCAAATTTTGCAGCCGACCAATCTGATGTGTATGTCGGTTGTGTACTATCTGAATTGTTATTACGATCAATATATACTTGTTGGCTGATGGCTCAGATGGGTTAGGCACCCTCTGAGGTGACCATAATGGGGATGCAAACATGCCTTCTGGAATGTGTTCGTTATCCAGAAGCTGGTGTGAGATTCTTATGTTTCCTCAAATGATCACACACTTTTCTTTACAGTGAAAAGCAACCTTTATTACTCAATAATGGTTAGTCTGATACAAGCTTTTCCAGAAGGAAAGGCGTAGGATCATCTACCCATCTCTTACAAGAATTGCATTGCTTTGTTAGTTCATCAGCCACTCCATTCAAATCTCTAGGACAGAAAACAAAAGTTATTTTCCTGAATTCTGTTGCTAGTTGTGTGCAACAGTTTAACATCGCCGCTGCTGGACTCATGAAAAACCCTGCCTGGTTCATTGCTTCAATCACTGCTTGATTCAACACATCTGCTGCGCAAATAAGAGGCCGAGCCAACGCCTCCGACGTCTCGACGTTGGAAACCTGCAATATCATCTTATTGGCTTCATGACGTCAGAAACCTGCAATATCATCTTATTGGCTGCACCAATGAAAAAGCCTCTATCATCACGCAATTCCATTGTACCTGATGCTAGTTGTTCTCAAATGAGATAACTTACTCGACTGAGACGACTCGGAGCAGAAGAAATGATTGCAAAACATGGTAATTCATTTCTTGACAGTAGATACTTATTCTCGTTGGTGTTGTTCAAAAACATCGTACATGTAGATACCGCAGAATCACATGGTTCTGCAAATCTTCATAAAAAATTACCCTTTTATGCAAGTACTGTCAAAAGGTCAACGGTCACAAGGTCAAATAGGATATATCACGCCCCTCAGTATCGGGCAGCTGGTGTTGTACTGCACACTAACTGAGCACTTGAATCAACTCTCAAATCCTGGTTGAACTTGCAGGAAGCTGTTAGAATGTACACCTTGCATAGAACCAATCATACTGTACTCGGGGCCAGCTACGATTTTGTCACTATCTACACATAAATACACGGAACTTCCACACAAAACCTGTACTGCTCTTTCTGAAATGAACACCGCTACTTTCTTATTATTTGTTCCCACCGGCAGCTATCTACTCCAGTCGAAAATCTTTAGACAGACCATCTTCTTGATCCGTGGCTTTTGCAAGATGCAGGGTCCCCAGTGTCGAAATCTGATGAGCTACCACTGTAATTAACTTCCACATGATGAATAGCCTCCTGTCGTAGATTTGCACTTGCAGATGGAGCAACCTGGTCATATACCATGGATTTAAGATGTTAACATAAGTTGACGAAGAAGGATGGCATAAAGATAAGAATAACTCGAGTTCGATGTTCGTTACCGGACCGCTGGTTGTATGTTTTAGTCGCTTACTGCTACATACTCTCATCTGTTCCTCGCTAACCTCAGTCTCGTCGTCAACAAAATTCTGATCTGATAAAAGAAAGACAAGTGCAGTTCGCCTCAATAATATAAGAGGTAGTCGTAAATTAACTTGGTACGGTGAGCTTATATTATCCCAAAATATGCTACTACCATTGAAACTAGTGTTACTGTTCCTCGGAACAGAGAGGTCAACTGTGTGATGGGGCATGCCAGAGAACTGTATATATTTCGTGATTTCAATAGCCATACTAACCATCTGGTCACCCGGTAGAATATAAATATACATAGCCCCATCTAATGATTTTCCTATGTACCATTCCCACACCTTAAACAGTTAAATGTGCTGTTCAGAAGCCTCTAGATAAGCTACCTGTTCCAGAAAGGGAATGCGCATGCCAGTGCAAATAGGATGCAGAAGACCCTCCAAAGTTCTTTCGTCTTGCATAGTAACTGATTCCCTCTTGTCTTGAATCACTGGTTGATGCATCATCATCTGTACAATAAGCTTTCCTATCATCCTGATCCCCGTCACATGAAGTATGTTCAGCCTGTGATACTCTGGACTGGGCTCCGTCAGCCTCAATTGTCCCACAATACACCTGCTATTTGATTTGTAAGAGAAACTTATATACCACACATAAACTATCGTCTCTTATTGAGAATGAGGTGGTACTGTAACTACCTGATCAACTTGTGTGCTTCTATGATTTCCATTATGAGTTTTATGTCTCCATACACTTGGAGACCAACAGAATACCCCGTTCGAGTTGACTTCTCCATCATATAATTTAGTAACAAATGATAACTCCAATGAGCTAATATAGAGCATGTGCTTCTCATCTGTCCATCCAGTCGATGAACGGCTCAGTGGGTCCTGATTGAACAAGAGAAGGAGTAAAGCAACTTTCTTGATAATGGCTTCCATAGCAATGATCTGACACATGTTTTTTTTAAGCCAGGCAAGGACTTATCCAATGGTTTAAGATCCGAACAACAGTTCTTCTGCCCATGTTTTTTTAAATGTCAGTGGAATTTGTTCATACTGGAAGGAAAAATTGAAGTTCTTTGATATTATAATAGAAGTGTCCCTAGTCATATGAATTGCCCCCCACTGAAATGTTTTGTCTGGGTTCGCCCCTGTTCTGATCACAATTCAAAATTAACATCTTGTATACCTCAATACTGCTTTTGTGGTATCGAAAAGACCACATATAGTAAATATCAAAATAATCAAAGCAGGCAGCAGTGCAGGAACTTAGAATAACAATCTAGAATAACAATCTATTTGATTCCTGGAACTGAATCGAAAAGACCACATATAGTAAATATCAAAATAATCAAAGCAGGAACTTAGAATAACAATCTATTTGATTCCTGGAACTGAAACCGTGCCAAAATTTATATATGTAGTCAAACAAGCAATGATCTCATCAAAAACCTCGTTAACAGACATGCTGAGGCAGCAGCAAACAATTAAATGACAGAGCCGGCAAAACGTATCTTCTTTCCTGTTTATCTGCAGTTTGCAGGCTTCTACATCAAGTTCAACACTAAATTCACAACGAAGGTCTGGTGTGGTTTGGAGTGAAACCATTGCATTCTTAAACTGAAATTAATGTAGCACCTTAGATACCGTTCTAAATCTTAAATATTTTGTCCCGGATGGCTTCTCCATGGTGTGGTTGCACGTACACGCACACACATGACTGTATTGGGTGTAAGCTTTCTTCTGTGAAACAATGCGTACTGGAACTTGGAAGTATATGTATACATCTATTCAGTTTACTCTGACGTTTGATAGTGGATTGCATGAAAATTGCACCGTAGTCCTTAGTGCACCTAATATATGCCTCACAAACACCCCCACCCCCACCCCCCTAATGTTAACATATAGAATTATGTCACACAAGTTAAATGGGACATTTATTTCATCTTTCTGTTCCCAAAAATAATATTATCATCTCATCGCTGATGCACCAACTTTAACTTTGAGTTGGCAATTCACACCAATACCACCAGCTGCAAAGTCTGATCAAAGGAAGCATCCACTTTAAGCTTGAGTTGGCAATTCACACCAATTTTTACTCCGACCCAACACGAGCCCTGAACTATCCACGCTCGCAAGCAGATATTCCAATATATAAAATATTAATCCCAGTGGCTTTGCTACAGTAACAATGCTTTTTTATTCCACTCCAATTTTGAAGATACTAAGAAAAACAGTAGCATGCCCCGACAGTTGGGTCAGATCAGCCCGGAGTCGAGAAATGGTGTGTATTGCAAGGTCAGAACACCTGCTGTTACGTGCAAGGAAATACTAACTCTAGTGCTTTGCACAGCGAGTGTCAAATTAGGTGGAGCAAACTGTGACGTCCTCAAAAGTAATGCCACCACCTACCTACCAAGAATAGAAAAAAGAAAGGAATGGAAGGAAAAGGATCCAAGCATACAAAGAAACAAAGTAAAGAGTAAAGAAACTCCATAAATCCATATCAGGTCACACTTCACTAATAAAAAGAAGAATTATGGTCCTGTTCCTGCAATTCTATTCCAAACAAAGAAAAGAAATATATGCCTATCCAAAGCTGGTATACCATATTATTTATTTTTTTCCTTATAATCTTCATTATGCAAAAAATGTCCCTTGTGCCAACAGGTTCACTACCACACACCTGTGCGCTGCCACTACCCTCTTTGTGGATGATCATGCATCTTTTTGCAACCCAATCAAATTGGGAAGTTAAATCACATGACAATACTGTGTTCTAATTACTTAGTAAATTGTTAGTAACAGTTGGCCAGCTCAGTAAAAGTAGTTTGGAATTACCTACACCTTATCCCCAACCTTACTTCCCATGCACAATCGATAAACAAACCAAAGTATACTGCATACGTCCTCCTCCAGAGATTCCCACCAAAACAATTCGACAAACAAACACAACAAACATCACAACCACCATAAATATCTCTACAAGAAATCAGAACAAAAAAAGAGGGAGAATCTTAGCAAGAAAAATGATGCAACCCATTGGGCACTGATTAATCTATTCAAAAAAATAAGATGAGTGGCACGTATGAGAGTGTTATGCCATGTTAGAAAGCAAAGTATTGGAAATGATGAAGGACGTGCATCAAAATTACATACGGGTTAAAAAGCTCATCGAGGTATGCTACATGCTCTATAAACGGAAATGCTACAATTATGGGATTGAACCTACGGAATAAAATTTACGGGCTGACATGGCCTCTATAAATCACATGAACAACAAGAACTATGTGACCCACATTTTCCTCATCATTGGCTACATTTTTTTCGTCGTGATCGTTCTCAACATGCGCATATTCACATTCAGAAAGAAAACTTGGATCCAACATCCAGCTTCAGGCCAAATACTGCATTCTCATCAGACCATGGTGATTGGTATAATACCCATAACAGAACTCGAAGCAAAAAACAATTTCTAAGCGCGCAATCTTAGGCGACCGCTAGCTAGGGTCTTTTTAGTTCAAGCACGTACTAAGCAGATAGCATCACATCATGCATAGGCAGGTTGGAGTACAACTGTACAAGAGCAATCAGCGCAATCCATTGGCCCTAAATGCTCAACCGGCAGTCGCGGAGCATCACCGATTCGATTCACGACGCATGCTCAAACAATTGGACCGAATCTAGAAGCACTCCCGGCCGTGTCGCTAAGCTAAACCGCTGCGCACACCGGAGCAAACCCGAACAGCGAACCCGCGTATGATCATTCGGAGCCGTAAAGAGCAGCAGAGATGCGTGAACTGGAGATTACCCCGAAGCGCAGCGGATCGCGCGGCGTCTCGCCCGCCATCTCGCGCCGAGCGAATCCGCGGAATCAGGAGACCTGCGCACGCCGTCAACGAAGTGGGGGAATCAGACGCTCGCACGGGGAGGCTGTGGAGGAAGAGGAGAGGATTTCGCGGTGGCCGGAGCGGGAGCTCGGCCGGCGAGGGGAGGAGAGAGGGTGAGAGGGAATGGAAAAGGCAAAAGAGCAGGGCTCTTTTATCCTGCGTGGCACGTTCGCTTTTCCACGTGGGAGATAATATCTCATGCCACTTTGCTTTGCTTCGCTCCGCTTGTCCACACCGCTCGCACCTGGGTTGGGATGGGTATAGCTGGCCATCGGGCCGGCACGGCATGGCACGCTCCGCCGCCGGCACGGCACGCCGCCGGCACGGCTCCAATCGTGCCGTGCCGTGCCGTGCCGTGCCGGCACACGGGCTTCCACTCCAGCCGGAGCACGGCACGGTGAGCACGGCGGCGGCATGGTCGGCCCGCTTTCTCCTCCACCTCCGGCGTCTCCTCCACGGCGGCGGCGGCGGCTTCTCCTCCATCTCCGGCGTCTCCTCCACCTCCGGCGTCGCTCTGGTGTGCTCAAGTGGAGGGGAATCGAACGGGGAGGGGACGGAATCGCTCTGGTGTCGCTCTGGTGTGCACGGAATCGAAGAAGAGGAGCGGCCTCGCCGGAGTCGGGGGCGGCGGCACGGATGCGGCACGGTTGCTAATCGTGCCGTGCCGTGCCAGCCCGCGTGCCTCGAGACGAGGTTGAGCACGGGCACGCTGCGTGCCGGGCCGTGGCACGGCACGATTAACACGGGCCGGGCCGGGCCAAAAGTTCCGTGCCTCGGGCCGGCCCGTTTAGCACGGCTCGTTTGGTCAGCTATAGGGATGGGATCCTCTGCGCGGAGGTCGGACCGCTGGAGCCTTTTTTTTTTAGGTCTCTAGCGCTCAGTTAATTCTCATTATCATGACATCATCAATCTCACTTGCAAGTCAATTTGAAACTCATGATTAACACGAATCACGGAGCAAATCAAATGGTCCAGAGCAGTTACAAGTCCACTTGCAACCGAGTCGAATGAGAATTAGCTTAATTCTCATTCGCATGACGTCATCAAATCCCAGTTACAAGTTGACTTACAACTGTTGCACGAATCACAAAGCAAATCAAATGATCCGAATCAGTTGTAAGTCCACTTGCAACTGATAACACCATGTGAATGAGAACTAAGCTAATAGCAAAACCTTTTTTTAAACCAGACTAATTTGCAATTTTGCCACTACGTTACCATTACCCCCAGTAAACTGATTCCGATATCGTACGTTAGCAGAGCTGATCCAAACACGTCCCTAGTGTTTTGCTAGTAGCTTGGTTATAGATCTTAGTTTTCTAGCTTGGTCGAGGATGAATCGTTATGTCGCCTAGGTTTTAGGTTGGTGTTGTGAGTATGTCAGTGATTATTTGTAATTGTAAAAACTAATAAATCGGGTTTTTTTGAGACAAATGGTCAAAGAGGAAGGGGTGTCAGTGAATCAGATTTTGGAGGGAGTGCGAACTTGAGAAGATAGAAATCAGCGGACAAAGGAATGAAGGGAGAGAGAAGACAAGAAACTGACAGGTGGGCATCATGGTTATTTCGGCGTATCTGCCATAGATGCATACGATCCCAGATATGACAAATTTCTAACTAGTGCTACCAAGAACAAGTCGTCTCAAACATAATGTTTTAAGAAACAAAAATATCGTACAATTGGTGGTAATGTTTAACCCTTTTACGTGGGGGCTTTCTTCGTTATTGCGCGTATTGTGACGTACTACTTTTGCGACTCGGCTTAATTGGGACTGGTACATGGGGTCCAACCGACGGAAAACTACACGAAACAGGTATTTCTCGCATGCTGTCATGATGCCAAGGTGCCAAATGAGATTGACACAAAGGGAGTGCAAATAGGACCTATCTGCCAACTCTCCAACATTTTATTTGTCTAGAGCACAATATGTGTCGTCAAAATTCTAAAGTAGTGAAGCACAACATCTATTCTTAACTGAATGTGAACTCGACCAAGTCTAATAGGAAAATATTTTAAAGCTTGGCACCCTCACCGATCAGATTCTAAATCCGCCACTGGTTGTGTGCGTCGTGCCGAGGGATGAGATGCAAAGATGACGTGTAAAGAATGGATGAATCGTGTCCGTTTGATTGACAGTGCTGGAGGGTCGAAGTTTAATTTTCATGCCAAGTTGTGTTTTTTATAAAGAGTGGAGATTTCGTGTTGCCGAGGTCCAGTGATCTATGAGTATATTTTAATGAAAGCGAAAACTATATTTATGAGTTTAAAAAAAATTAAAAATATAACTGGATTTTATTTAGTCTTGTATAAAACTCGTAAATATTTTCTACATTTAAAAAATATGCATCACTGGATTTCGGAGCCAAAGGCACTTTTCGATACGGAGATTTATTACTAGCAAATTACCCGTGCGTTGCAACGGGAAGGAAAACCAATTGTTTGACGAAAATGTGAGCGCAGCCCAAATTTTACCCAAAAATAATCTACCCGCATAACCGTGCTCTCTTTTTGCATTTTCATCTTAACCTTTAATCCTGATAGTATTTGTATTTGATTTATTCTTTTAGTATATTTTATTTCAGTATAATAATCCCTATTTCTCTCTCCCTCATGTTTTATTTAAGTATACATTCTCTCTTATCTCTATGCGACGGAAATAATTATACAGAGGAAAATCAACTGTTCAACACCAAGGAAATCATGGTCAAAACAGGTTGCACACCTAGGGAATTAGATTGAGGTGCAGATGTGGTGTCGCTGATGCAACCGGAGACGCACACAGTGCAGATGCAGCTGCGCCTATAGCTAGACATAGCTATAGCATGATGGTTCAATTTGCTAGCGCTGATGCAACATCGGTACACAGTCAATGAGCACAATTCATTTTCTGATGAAAATGCTAGCAAACGAAAACAAGATGCAGAACACCAGTAGCCGTTTTTTCTCCCTGTCAGCTGTGAAGCTGCCCTCGCTGCAATGTCTGACCAACGGACAAAGGTCCAGCAAGACCTGCGTCTGTCGCATACTCACATCAGATCTGCTCGTCGAACAGCTTAAAACTTGCAGTCATCATAATTTTCAAGCGGACGGCGGCAGAGAGTCGTGACGTCCTCGCACGCCAATGTCCAGGACAAGTCCTGGGTGTGGTTGCAGATCAAGGCCGAGTCGCCGAGGTCTCTTCGCCGTCAACATCCACCCGTCCGATGCCACGGGCAAGGCATCCTTCTGGTCTTCTGGACCACGCCATCGGTGGGAATCGCGGCCGTGCACATCCAGTTCAACACACTTGCCAGTTGCCACCGCTGAACTCAAGGGCGAACGGGAACCCAGGGAGGCGGCAGCGTGCAGGGTCCTGCTCCGGCACATGGCGGCGAGCCGACTCCGCCCAGCTCCTTCCCCCGGCTTGCCTCCGCCGGCCGCCTCCGCTGAACGCCGGCCCCCGGCTCACTGCCTCCCTCCGCTGGCCTCGAGGTCGATTGGTTTTTTGCACGGGAGAGAGAGGATAAGGACTGAGGTTTGATTTCATGCGCGGCCAACATAGTGGAGGAGTTGGTCCGGCTGGTGGAGGAGCTCGGGCTGGAGGTGGAGGTCGTGTTGGAGGCGATTGTCCGGCAGGAAGGACGGCAGCGAGGTCGATGCTCGGGTGATGGGAGCGATAGGGATTTGTTTCCATGGGTGGAGCGAACAGGCAACGTTTGACTTGGCGGTGGCACAAATTGTAATATTTACCAGCTCGCGAGGGTAAAATTGAAAGTTTAAAAAACGTACCATCACCACCTCAAGCCGTATTATATGCATAGTTGAGCTACATGGCATCGCCTGTAGTTTTGTCAAAAGGGACATGGCGCACCCTCAGAGCAAGACGATTCATGAAGTGTCCGACTTCCTCTCGAGAAAGATTGGCGAACCCATTGTCAACCCAAGAAATCAGGCTGATCCAATCTTCTGGCGTCAAGGAGAACAATAACGACCCCTAACAATAGTGTCAGCTGTCAGGCTTGTCTGCCATCATGTGCTCAAGTTGATATCAAAATATAAAGGGCGGAGAATTGTTGTAGGCGACACAAATATCTACCATGTATTCTCGGATGGCTCTTGCTGCTGTGGTGACTACTGCTGAGTTGAACGGATATGGTTGGATGACAAAAGCAAGAGAAAGGCCAGGATGAAGATAGGGTTTCATGGCAAAGTGCAACAGTTTGTCGACCTCACACAACATCTGAGTTCTCATGCCATTCTACTGCTACAACAACAGCACAATTTTCAGGGAAACATACATGAGAGACCAATTCTCATGTAGTCATCGCATCTTGCTGCTGGTACCGGAGATCACACACTGGCCTGGAAGAAGACTCACATTTTATAATTGACATTGACATGAGTCGTCAATTCTCATCAGAACTCACTGTATAGATTGTTGTCTAACATACAATGTGTTTTCATCGGTGCTTTTTGAGATTTCTGTGGAGGTTTGGAAAGAAACTTTGTTGGTCCAGTTTAGTAGCTTCATTTGTTTGTTTCATACACAAATTTTCTCATGTCTTGCATTTAATGCCCGACATTTTTCTATCAAAGAAAATAAATGAATTTATAAGAGAAGAGGGTGCACTATATATATGTTTGTCATGTGTTGACCCGTACCCGTGCTAGTATAGTATATTTATTTATATTTATTATTGCATATGCTGACATGCGGGCCCACCTTCGAGAGGAATCCTACCGTTCCTAGGCTTCGGCATCCTGGTCTGCCCTCTGCCCCTCGGCCATCGTCACCTCTGCCGGTCCACCATAGCCTTCAGCCCCTTCGTCTAGGGTTAGGTCAAAGCAAAACCGCCTCCCCGAGACTTCTAGAACCTTCCGGAAAGAGGGCGCGATGTGGCACGAGGCGCGGCGGTCGGAGCGGAAGGTCCACGACCTCATGGACGCCGCGCGGCGCCGGGCGCAGCGCCGCGCCGCCTACCTCGCCCGCCGCCGCGGCGACCCGCACCAGTCCCTCCAGGTCTCCGGCGCGCGGTGCCGCGTCCACCGCGACGACGCGCTCTACCAGGCTACCGAGGACCAGCAGGGATTGTGCGTGCCGCCGCTCTCTCACGCTCACTTAAGTTGATGTCACTGCGTTGCTTCTGTCGTTGCAGAAATATGCTCGATTTGGTCGGATTGGCTGGCTGTCCAATAAATTCTCAGTGCACTATGATATATGCAGATTATGTTTCCTGTCTTCCTGATATTGTGCCACCAATAGATTCCTAGTGCTAGTATTAAAATGGTAACAGTAGACAAGAATGGCTAGAGATTCATCAATTTGTCTGTGTTGCATCCGATACACTCCCGCAGCATTTCCAGTTTCAAGCCGTATGCTTGTATCATGAGATTACGCCAAATATACTTGCTAGAGCTGATTGGGTCGGTTTGATGGTGTGGTGTAGTTGATGAAATGTGATTTTGTTCCCATACTGTTGGATTCAGCCAATGTATCGAAGGATACATTGATTAGCTCCTTGCTGTCACTACTTTAGTTCTCTTGATCGGATTTGATTGTGTAGATGTTTAATTTTAGCCACGTGCTGCAGGAAGCCCGGAATAATGTTTTTCACATGCTGGTTAGACTGAATTAAATTCTAAACATCAATGTTGGAGCTTACTTACAGAATGTTCCTCCTTGCTCTAGAAAATTAGCTAAATTTATTCTTGCAACATAGATAGAGAAGCGAGTTAACACTAGCAAACCTACCGTTTTTAAAAGCATTTCGTTTGGTTTTATCTGAACTCTAGCCACTGTTATCTAACGAGTAATATGTGTTCATCCAAATGAACTTAAACCCACACAGCATTAGTGCATTCACCAGGAGTTATATTGTGTAGATATATCTGCTTGTACACGAACCAAACATAGTACCTGTTGTAGGAATGCTGGAAGTGCAGTACATGACCCTAAACAACTCATCTGGCATGTGTTGGAGTACTACCAAAGTAGGTTCAGTTCGAATTTTGTTTAACATGGAAATAACATAGGCTAGCATATAGCTCTGATAGAAGTTTTGAATATATATCAACTAAATCAGTTATGTTTTTGCTCTCTTCCAGTTTGTCTAGAAAGAGAAAAAGATTACAATATTGCTTGAATGGTACTTATGTGCCGTACTTACTGTATTGCAGGATACCGTGGAATGGGAAACAAGATATTTTGATTGACAGGTATGTATTATCTGTGAGCTTAAACCATGTCAAGAGCAAGAAAGTTGATATCTATTCTATTGTGTGCAGATTTGATGGCCGTGCACTACTTGATTTCATCCGTGACTCTAGCTCTCGGCCTTTTCGAGCTCAGGAAAAATCGGAAGAAGATGAAGAATTAGAGGAATTTGTTAATTTTGAACGTTACCGGGACTTGATTAAGCATCGTCGTAGAGGATGTCGGTACCTTTTTGGTTTCTCTGTTTTGTTGCCGTCGTTTTAGGATTTGCTGTCCTTCTTCCATTTCCTTACTTATAGGTTCATCCTTATGTACCTCTGTTTGTTTTTCTATATCTGGGAGAGGATCCTACTTTTCTATCTCTCTGGTCTTTTCTCTTCCTAATGTCTGCTACCCAAACAGTTATTTTTCCTTTTTCCTCCGCAGTTTCTGATGAGGTGGGTTTGCAACATGTTGCGCAAGAGTTGGAAGCAAAAGCTATTCTTCCGTTTAGCTTTGAGAAGTAAGTCTACTCGTCCACTTTTTATCTGTTAAGTCTTAGTTATTTAAAACAATACTATCTTAAGTTCTGCTCAAAGGGGTTGAAGCAGGTGCCTTCTTTGCTATACCAAATAAAGCATGCAAACGTTCGTGCCAGTTCTAAGTTGAACAGGGGTGAAAACTGAATTTTAACATAATAGAGTGAATAGGCTTTGTTGTGGAGTTACGTCCGTATGGTTTTCACTAAAGGATTGAGCTCTGCTAGAATGAAAAAAAAATAGAACAAATGAATCGTACGACACTTGTGGCTATTGATTTCTAATGGAATGGGTGACCCAGATGGCGAAGGTCATCTCCACACTTATCACCCCAGACTATAAACATATATGATTGTCGTGCATAGGAGCACTTTCTTAAATTTAAATTATTTAATCAGTAACATATTGCAATCATCAAAAG
Source organism: Poa pratensis (assembly GCA_947311845.1). Lineage (NCBI taxonomy): Eukaryota > Viridiplantae > Streptophyta > Magnoliopsida > Poales > Poaceae > Poa > Poa pratensis. The sequence continues at coordinate 43,840,477 of CAMZMU010000066.1, forward strand.
CTTGCAACCCATTTATTTGTTGGTCTTATTGACATATTGTGGCCTTCACTTCTTGGAAAAGCTACACAGACCTTAAAGGATTATATAATGTTTTTTCCTTGCAAATTGGAGGAAAAGCCATATGAATGCACAATTATCCATGTATTGGGTGTGCCAATATGAGCATTACTCTTTAAAATTCATGGAATGAGCCAGCTGGGGGAAAAAGTTGCCTCTGTTGCAAGTTTTACATAGGTTTATAATATGTATTTATGTAAAAGGATAAACATAATCAAATTATTACTCCCTCCGTTCACAGTTATAAGATGTTTTAGATATTTCAATGTGGACTATAGACGGACCAAAATGAGTGAACCTACACACTGAAACACATCTAGATATATCCATTTCAGAAGTGGTAAAACATCTTATAATTGTGAACGGAGGGAGTAGCTTATTGTCCATATATAGGTCAAATGTTAACTCAAGTTAGCCCGTAAGACAAGCTAAAAAAACAGGCCATTTGGTGGACAAGCCACATGAACAAGCTTATCAATGGGAAGATCATTTGTAATGTTTTTCCATTGCGCTGAAGTAAACCAGAGTTATCTGTAGAGGTGTACAATGTGAATGAACATAACTGAAGGCGATAGTGTTTGTTTTTAGTGTTAATTATACAAAATTACACATAACAGCAAAACTTTCTCAACTAAATATTGTATGCCAGATTTTATTAGAAAACCGTTTTTATGAGATGGAAATTTCAGTTTGAGGTTTTTCATTCTTGTGGAAATCTTCTATTAATATGTTACTTGTTGAGAGATACTCCTGTTTTTATTATTTGGTGTAATTAGCATTGTTGCCATGATAGAAATATATCTAGATTAGTTAGGCTTTATATTTATTAGATTCAGTTTTCTAAGTTATTTTCTTGTTTCCGGCAGACCTCAATCCTCACAGGCTCCAGCCAGCAAAGGTGCCTATTCACAGGTTGGATACTCATATAAAGGTGACGGAAATGAAGATTCTGACGATCTAAACAGTGACGATGAAGATGAAGAGGAAGAAGAAGATGATGATGACAAGGACTTCAGTAGTGATGATAGCAGTGATGAGCGAATGGAAAACTTAGCTAAGGAATTTGGCGTAAAAAGATATAACTGGCTTGTGTACATGGATAAAAAGGTTAAAGAAGAGGAGAAGCGGCAGAAAGAAATTATTAAAGGCGATCCATCCATCGTTAGTACTTCAATAGCTTCAGAAGTGTCTCTTTATTTCCCTCTTGTAAGAACTAACTTAAGAAATTATGCAGAAAAAGTTGAGTCGAAGAGAAAGAAGGAAGGCTTCTCAATCTGAGAGGGAAAGAGACAGGGATGCAGTACGTTCTGCTGGAAGGGTATCTTATCACGATCCTTATAGGTAACGGTGCCTATCAGCTTTTGAATGAGAAAAGATAATAATGTGGGTGTTGTATTGACTACCATTTTTAAGTGCTATAACATCATATATTATATTTAAGGGAACAAAGGAGAAGCCCGTCATATGAAGCATATTCAAGGGGCATAAGGTATGCTACTATGCTTTGTGTTAACCGGAACAATTTTCTAGCAAAGTTCTTTTCTTTGCTTGACTTGCATAATATTTCGTTTGACAGATCAAGGTCTCGATCAAGATCTCGTTCACCTTCATATTCTAGACGCCAGGCCCGTGGTTCACAGGGTGAAAGTAACTATCGAAGCAAGGCGAAGGCTCCAAGAGTTGAATACATTACTGAATTTGGAGGTTCAGAAGACACCAGTGCCCTGAAAGTTACAGGGATCTCTCCGCCTTCGTCTCCAATACGAGTTGACATACCTAACCGGTCGGGGAACTCGACCTTTAATATTTGCAAAAAGATACATTGGACTGTCGTTTTTCTGCTGCAGCATACTGGCATGGTCTTGTTATCGTAAAGTTAAATATGTCAGGATTAGGATAGGTGAAGACATGGCTATGATGGTATTTCTATGGCATAAAGTGATGGTTGGTTTGTAGATAGACATGTGACGGAAGAACCTGTATTATGTCGTTTACTCAGAAGGAATGAGATATAGCATACATTACACCTACCATCAGCTATGGAGCTTCTGACCTAAGTATCTTTGCTCCTACATTTTTTGGTCCATAACACACCTTCATTCTTGCAGGTCATCAGGTGTCCAAATTCTGGAGGCACTTCACAGTGATCCTGCATCTTCTGTGTCTGTGGAACAGGAAAAAAGTGCTAAAATTTTGAAACCACCTATCAGGTTTGTCAACATGGTTACAACCTTATGAAGAGAGCAGCTGTATGTGCAACCAAGCTGCTTGCGATTGTGTATTTTCCTAGAAGCCTTTACACCATTTTCAGTCATTATGCACTACCTAACCTTGAGCACATATCTAGTACCAGGATAGTTATGTCTATTTTCAGTCTTAACAGGCATGTACTAACCTTTGATGTATTTCTGATTGGCAGCTCATCATCAGCACTAGCGAAACTAAAGGGTGCTTCTGGAGGAGTTGGTAAAACTCCCAGGCTGAAAAGAAAGAAACACCACAAGAACGTCTTAAAAGGATTATGAGCAAACAGCTCAACAAGCAAAGTATGTCTTCGTTACACTTTTTTTTTCCTTTTTTATCTGCATTAGTACCTCGTGCAATGCTAATCATGTATCTTCATATGTACTTGTGCTAAGCTTTTGTTTGTCCCTACAGTTAAGAAAGACACTGCTGCTGAGACTGCAAAGAAACGAGAACAGGAACGGCAAAGGCAGGAAAAACTTGCAGAAGTAGGTCGATACAGGCGCCGTAGCAGGAGTAGAAGTATTAGCCATTCTCCACCACCAAGGTACCCGAAACAATCCCTGTCACCTAGGGTGTTAAGTTTGCTGGTTGGTTGAGGACTATAATAGAAGTTCAAAGACAATGCAAGCGGTTGCATATTGATGATTTTTTCTGAAAAAGTATTTCTAATCTTAAAGATTGCCACTAACCTCAGCATATATGATTTTGTTAAGAACACCAGATGTTTACTGTTCCAATGATCATATGCCATGTGGTAGTAGAGTAATGCTGGTTCCATGTGCAGAAAGCGACACTATAGCAGAAGCCATAGCAGGAGCAGGAGCCCAAGAAGACACCGTTCACTTCAAGTTCACCCTCTCGCTCTCCAAGGTAATATATGGTAGATGTGTATGTTGAAGAAAGATTTTAGGATTTATACCGTCTGAAGAGTGGTGACACTGCAGGTACAGAAGCAGATCAAGACACTGAAAGTATCTCAGCCATCTCCTTGGTTGTCTTCGGTGTGTGGTGCTTCAGTTTTATTTACTTTCGCTTTTAGTTCATGTACCCATCAGCGAAACCCTGGATCCCAACATTGTTGGTGATGTGTAGAACAACTAGTGTATTTTGAGATTATCATATTATCAGCAAAAGACAACCATATTGGAGGTGGGTTGTTCGCTTGGTTAATTTTTTATTACGTGGAAGTACTGCTGACAGATTATGTGGTACCAGTTGCACTCGTATTTGGCTCGGGGTGAAATAGTTTTTCTGAACGGTCTTGTGCACGTGAGTCAGTGAGTGCTTCAACGGCCTCCTGACGTGAATGCCGGCTCCACGTTCTTCTGCACGTGCGAGGTAAACGGCCTCTGTATTTTTGCACCATGTGCAAACCTGACGCCTACTAAGACAAGAGGCTCGAGAGCCCAGCTTTGAATTAACGAAGCCACACACGGCAGAGGTTACAACAAACAACAAAACAGAAACAGGCAAAGAAAACAAGCCGCAACTGAAGCAACTACACAAGACAGGGCTCATGCCACCAACGACCAGCACCAGGAGAAACAAGAAGAAGCCCCTACCCCTACTGCCTTCCATCGTGCGCGCTGTGCATCGACACCCGAAGCTCTTGGAAAGAAAGTCGCTCAGGAGCAAACAAGGACAAAGGAAGCCGCCTGCTTCTGGAGGGAGGAACTGAAGTTGCACAAGGAAACCAAACCGCCAAGCAGCTCGACGAAGGAACAACCAGCGCCGCCGGGAGAATCCGGGCAATGGTGCCACCCTTGCACATGATACCTCCGGAAGGGACCTCTATCCCTAGCCCAGGTTCGAGGGCACCGCACCGCCGGCAAGCATCGAGGCAAGGAGACGCCGCCGCCACCAGAAACCACCAGACAACCGCGAGCCGAAGAACTTCAGCCGGAGCCTCGACAAAAGGCTTGCCTTGCGCCGCTGCGAAACCGAAGACCACCTCCTCTTGATGGAGCACCTTGTCCCAAGACCGCGTCTCCAAGAAGCCCGCGACGCCGAGGCGCCGCCACAGCCCGGTCCAGAGGACCTAGGTTTTCACCCGGGACAGAAGGTGAGGCGGAAGGTCACCATGACGCCTCCAAGGAGGTCAAACGGCGCCCGTAGGCGTCGCCGTCGTGGGGAATAGCAACATCCCGAGCTTTCGCTCGACCAACGCCGCCCACAGCTCCGAAGACGGCCACCCTTGGCCGGAGAAGAGGCAGCAAGGGGCTGCCCGCCCATCCGGCGAGGGGATCAAGAAGAGGGGCGGAGGCGCAGCCTCCAGATCTGGCGGTCGGCCGCCCCAGCCGCCACCCGCCGTTCCACTCCCGCCCACGCGGTCGAGGAGAACAGCCAACACCCACGGCCGCCGCTCGCCGCCAAGCCGACGCCGCCAACACGGACCGGAGCCGCCGCCCCGGCGTCCTCCACCTCTCGCGCCCGACCCAGCACCTCGGCACCGCTCACCAGGGCGCCAGCGGGAGCGACCACCGAGCCCTCCGCCTTTGGCGGGCAGGGCGCCGCCACCGCCGCCGGCGCCGGCGGCGGCAGCGGCCAGGGGAGGGCGGATTTGGGGGCTCTTCGCTAGGGTTTGGTGAGCCTCCGGAGTCGCCCGAGCGGGAGCGACCCGGGAGGCGTTTTTCCGCTCAACCCCTGACGCCTACTCGATTCTTAATAAATCAACACAGCTATGTATTTGGATCTTGGAAGTAAGATATTTAAAAAGCATTTGGGCCTTGATATCTCTCTCATCACCTCACCTAGTACTGTGTAGTACATAGAGTACACTGAGGTGAAACAGTTCACAGTTATGACTTACCTGTTGCCAAGCTTGGCGTGCTGCTGTCTGTCTATTGGGTAATTGGGGTCGTCGGCTTTAGGTGATTCCTTGAAACTTTAAGGTCAAGCACTTCTTTTCTCAAGGACGTGCAACTTTATGGCCCTGGGTTGATGATATACGGAGCGATGTCGCGGACTTTGATGAGAGGCTAATCAAATCAAACCTTTCAAATCAAAGCGCGGTACGATCTCGATCAAACTAGGAGTCAGTAGATGGCATTTTTGTCTTTTATCTCTCACCCTTTTCCCGGCGTGCTTAAGATGCCTTTGGACTTGTGGCACCTGAATCAAAAAAGGTCTCATACATGCATGCAGGCACTGTTGTACGGATTACAAGTACTACCACTTTAATTTACTTAGCACAAAAGGTAAAACCCTAATTTCATGTGATTATTACGAGCTCAACCGCGTTATGTAAAGATTTTAACATTGGCTTGTGCTTACATTTGGTAGGAGGATACCTCGTTTCAGATAAATACTGGCCATGCATGTGGTTTTATGTTAAACCATTTCTTCAATTTAGAACTACATTAAATCGATACTCATCTTAAAACCTTGGTGCATGCGTTATGCAAAGCAAAAGAAAAAGAGTGGTCTCGAGTTCAAGAGGATAGACTCAAAACACGAGGGAAATTAACATGGGCACGGTACGAGCGGAGTTAAGCTGAGGCCTTTGTCTCCACGTCGTTCGTGGGTTGATCTCAAGACTAGTGGTCCCCGGGACAACAACACGTTGGGAGAATCATCGACTTTATTATCGCTTCATGTGGAGCTCCAAATATTGCTGACTCACATTCCGCCACTTCAGTTTGAAGACAAAGAAACAGCTGGCCCAGAGTTTCGATAGCCATGCAGACGATTCACACCTGTGATTCTTCTTATACACTTGTTCTTGGCCTGAAACGTCGAGAATTCCACGACCACGAGAAGCGGCCAGTTTATCCACCGACCAAGACCTTATAAATTCGCGAACGGTGCAACTCACGGGGAAGTGATAATGCTTCGGACAGTCACGTAAATAAATGCCAACGGTGTAAATGCTGCAATGACAATCTAGATTGCAGCGAGAGAACTCTGAAAGAGTGTCTTTTTTTTCCCTAAAAAATGTCCCTTTAGCAAATTTTTAGGTACTAATGCTCTCTCAAAATACTTTTATCCGGATATGGCCCTGGTGTAAAATGCCGCTTGAAATGGCTTATTTACGGCTAGAAAACGCCACCCGCATAAGCGTTTTTCAGCTGAGACGCCACTTGAAATGACGTTTTTCGGAGCTGTGAGACGTAGGCGGACTAACAGCGACGTCTCCTGTTGTGCATGAACTACGGCCGGAGCAGGTGTGGCACGCCTTGTGCGATTTTTGGTACAATGTTGTTTGCCAGGCATGATATTATTTTGGTATTATGAAAAATTGCAATGAATGTTGCCAATATATATTTGCTAGCTTATTGTGGTGAAATATGGACAATAATAAAAAAGAGAAAAAAGGACACGGCGGACCAAATAGGTCGTCGCGGTGGGTGCAAAGGTTAAGAAAGGCCAGACATGAACTATAAGCTGTCCGTTTGACAATCTAAACACATAAAATTCGGACACAAATTGTGTCATTTAACTAATTGTTGCAAAATGCTAATAGTATTTAGACTAATTGTTGCTAAATGCTAAGTATAATAGGAATTTTTTTTTGAAAGGATCTGATTCATATATCAGGAAGCACAGTACAAATTACATACATGTCCGAAAAGAAAAGAAAATTACAAAAAGGACCCCGAAACTTGCACAGAGCACCCTGAGCTGCCTGGAGAAACCACAATCAGATCCACCACCGCCTCGCCCCAAATTCCTAGACGCTGCCGGCGGCCGTACCGCCGTCCGTCGAGAAGAAGGCGCCACCACCTTGTAGAAGACCGCAGACGCCATCCGCCGCAAGCAGCGGAATCTAGCCTCGCTGAAAGAGCACGGCCAAAGCGCGTCTTCCCGCTGCCGCCAAACTTCCAGCCGCCACCGCAGCGCCAAGGACCACCACCACCAGCACCCACCTCCGCACGGTCGCTCCCCTCGCCACCACGGCCGGCCGGAGCAGAACCCACGAAGAAGACGACCACCTGCAGCACCACGACCAAAAACAGGACGCCCACCACCACCACCTCCTCCCCCCACCACCACGGACGGCCGGAGAAGCGAAAGAGGAGACGAGCACCCGACCCACCTTCACGACCTCCACGGCACCGAGGCCGGAGCGGGGCACGGAGGGGAAGGACGAAGCCCAACACGCCAGCAGCAACGCCACCGCCCTCGACGCTGCAAGCCGGGCACGCACACCTAATACAGAAACTACTAGGCGGAGACGCAGGACCGGGGTTCCCCCACTCTCCCGCCGCCGAGGCGGCCGGCGGAGAGGGAGGGAACCACCGGCCTGGCCGGCGACAAGGAGAGGAACGCGCGGTCGCCTCCTTATCGCCCGCTGCTCACTGTAGCAAGGGATCAGGCTAATGGGCTAAAATCGCGACGCTATAATAGGAAAATTTTGAGCTTGACACCCCCACCATTTTTATCTTAGATCCGCCACTGTGCAGCACACGGGAAAGAGATCATGCTCCCGGACAATCACGTAAATGCGGTGCGACAGAATTTTGAAAGAATCACCCGCTGGGTTGCTCGCGAGAAATTTAGGATCCTACTGTACGTGGGAGGAGCATCAGGACAGCAGTGACACGAAGTTCGAGGAGGTAATTCGGATGTCAATGCAGCCACCATGTATGCACGGATCGGTAGATAAAAAAGACAAGCCGCTAGCAGACACCGTGCTCGGGTGAATCAAAAGCACCACTTCTTTTTATTGTGGTCGACGCCGTTCCAATTCCGTGGCTGCTGGCCTCTACCAAGCGCCACGCCTACGTGTCCCAACGGTGCATCGCCGACCAGCGGCCCACTTGACAAGTACGAGGTGTGCTAGTGTTTCTTTTCCGAGTGATCGACATCCATCATCAACATAATGTATGATCCGTTTGCTGCCTACTGATGCAATTGTCTCATGTTTTTTAAGAGCTTAGAGCATCTTTTATCGGACCCCATTTCCTTCTGAACGTCCAGACACCGGCCGGACAGGAAACAACCACCCAACTAGACTCTTCAAGCTCAACATAACCCAGCCTTGCGCTGGGGCTTTGGTGCCCGTGGCTGCGTCAGGATCTTCGAGGGTGACGATCTGGTGCACAGCTTGCGGTCGGAGGCCGGTGGGTGACCTGGGTGAAAACCTAGCTGCCGACATGTTCGGAGCTGATGATGGCGGCACCTTGGGTGTCGTCTCCTTTCTGAAGGCATCATCGAGGGAAGCCCGCACCTCCTTCTGCCACTTCTGGGGGAAACCCTAGATCCGTGGATCGGATGATGGCGGCGCTCCTTCGTCGTCTCCCCCTTGGGGGCATCATTCTTGGAGGCGTGCATCAGGGAAGGGACCAGTGGATCGATATGGCGGTGGTTGCGGGGTTCCGCGTGGTGGCTTGCGCGACAACGATGATTTCGACGAGTGATGGTTTGGTTGCGGCAAGATCTTGGTAGTCGGATCTTGTTCCGGCGTGTTCGACTCGTCTCCTTGCTGGACTTCTTCTGCTATGAAGTCGGAGCTGCGACCGGCGTGTCTGTGGCGATGATGACGTGTGTGGGGCAGTCAGGTTGTGGTGACCTTCGTCGGCGCAGATCCTGCCCATCTCCTCTTTGGAGCTCATCTTCAGAATCGGAGCTGCCAGCCTTCTGCGTGAAGGGTCATCTGTTTGGCATAGGCCCGTGTCGGCTTCACGAGGCCGTTGCGGTGAGGTCATCTTAGGTGGTCGTCTCTTCGGTGAAGTCGGAGTCGCTTTCGGTGGAGTGATGACGATGATGCTGGTGGACAACCTCAATGACGACCCTCGTCTTCAGCGGTGTGTGCGTGCTCTACTTTCGGTAGCCATGATGGCCGGGTGTGCCCTCGCGACGGTCGCGCTCCATGACGTTCGGCGAGGGTGTATGTACTGGTTTTCCGCCGGTTACCCGTTAATTAACCAGCCACTCTCTTCTTCTTAATCAATTAAAATGGCAAATCTTTTGCCTCGTTTAAAAAAAACATAAATGTCTGGCATATCCGGTAACGCTCATATCTAGCCCATGTGTGAAGGGATACACCACCTTCTCCCGCATCCGTCCCAATACTCCCGTCTCGCCCGTCCTAGCCTTCATCCGCCGTCGAGAGGAAGAAGTGAAGATCGAGAAGGATGCTCCAGTCGTGAACCTTGTGGACGGAGCTGAAGCCGGAGACCATCGTCCAAAAGGAAACACGCATCCGGCAGCGCCAGCGTGCGGAGGCGGAGAAGGAGGAGGATGGGAGGAACTGCGCTAATGCGGAGAAGCAGTTTGGCACGTCCGCTCCGGCACCCGCCCCCACGCCCCCTCCGCCCGCGCGACAAGAAGGTCCACGTCCTCGATCAACGAAGAGGAGCAGCCGTCGCAGTGGCACACCCCGGACGGCTTCATGGGGAGGAGATGGTGTGCGACTCTCTCCCCAGCTTCAACAGACGCGGCCATCGTCGGGCGTGTCTAAGATCCAATGCGCCCACCACCTGTTCGACGATAGTCCGGACACGACTAAGATTATTTCTTCTCGAAATGCATTGTCCGGGATCACTTTAGTGGTTCATGTTTTAGGACGCGTTTATGTATGATCTAATCAATAATGCCCAAACTCCTGTGGATTTTGATGAAACCGCACACTCTCCTCCTCTTTTTAATGTTGTACATTCATCCGACACTAAAAAAAAAGGCTCCAAAGGTAAGAAGTACTTCATACACCATCCATGAAGATGTATTTTTATGGAAGTCTTGGTTGGCCAACATCATGGATTCATTCTTATATGGGTTGCGTATGAATTGTTTTTTTTTAATGTTTAAGACATATAACTTATTTTGAATTTGAATTGTGAATTGTGTGATCGAGGTTGCATGTATTTTCAAGAATATGATGAGAAGATTTGATTGTTGATGTTGTAGAAGGCAACATTTGGGATTCCGGGCCATGTTTGTGGACGCGTCCATGGATAGATAGAGGCGGAATTCGCGGCGAATAGATAGGGACGGAATTTGCCCATCGGAGATGCTCTTAGTTTGATTGTATTTCAAAAACTTACAAAACGCATAATCACATCAGAATCTGAGTAGGCCCAGTCTAAGCAGTCAACCCACTGGACGGGACCCACACCCGAAACTCCTATAACACCGAACGCTTCCAACGGAGTGACGGACACCGCCTTCCGCGCCACTTCAACCACTACTTCCTCTGCCTGCACACGCCGCCGGCGAGAACCGATCTCGAGGCCAACGATGGTCGACGTCGACCGACGGCCGCCGCTCCCACACGGCCTCCCTCGCCCTCCGTCCCACGCTGCAGGTCTCCGCCGCCTCTCCACACGCGCATCTGCCCCCACCACCCCGCGCGCCGCGGCAGCACCGCCCCCGTCCGCTGCGGCGGGACCCGCGCCCTCCCCCTCCGCCGTACTGGCTCACCTATCCGCGGCCGGCGTGTCCGTTCTCCCTGGCCTCTCCGAATCCGAGCTCGCCGTAGCCGAGGCCGCTCTCGGCGGCATCCAGCTACCGCCCGAACTCCGCGAGCTCCTCGCCCTCGGCGTGCCCTCAGGCGACGGCTTCCCGGACTACCGCTCCCCGGCCGGCCTTCGCCTCCTCCGCTTCGCCGCGCAAGAGATCCCCGCCGCCGTCGCGGCGACGCTGCCCCTCCTCCCGGGCCGACGTGCGGCGCCTCCGCCGCCTCTCGTCCCGGTGCACGGACGGCATTACGTGCCGGCGAGCCCCTGCCTCGCCGGGAACCCCGTATTCCACGTCTCGGACTCCGGCGTCGCCTTCGCCGGCGCCAACGTGGCCGACTTCCTCCTCCGCGCCTTCGCCGCGGAGCCGCCCCCCGGCGCGCCCCTCCGTCGGCAGCTCTCGGCGCCAGTGCCCCCGCCGGCGCCGTCCCCCGCCCCGCCCTCCACCGCTCGCCGGAGCCTCGACTCGTGACCGGCAGGGCGCCGCGCTGGATCGAGTTCTGGACGGACGCCGCTACCGCAGGCGACCGTTTCCTCGAAGTCCGCACGGAGACCACCACCAGCGGCAGCACGACGGCAATCGCGGCGTCGCGCGCCCCTTCTTGGCTGCGGTCGTACCTGGAGTGGGCGGGGTCCCTGCTGAGGCGCGGCGGATGGGGCGACGAGGAGGTGGAGGAGATCACGGGGGTGGACCCCTGCGGCGGCCAGGGGACGACGACGTCGGCGTTGAAGGTAGACTGGTGCTGCGGGAGCTGAGGAAGGGAGGGTGGGGAGCGGAGGAGGTGGTGGAGGTGCTCGGCGCGCTGCTGGGGCCGAGGAGGGCGGCGGTGGCCCTGCCGCCGGACGTGGCGGAGCGGATGGGCAGGCTCGCCGAGGCCGTTTCGCTCGCCGTCGGGTCGGCCGGCGGCGACCAGAAGAAAGCCGTGATGAGGCGATTTTGAGCAAACGGAACCTCTTTTTCCCTCTGAAAATTTAGCAATTAGTGGTGTAGTTTATATTTTTTTTAGGGACAAAGTTATGCACGTGATGCGATTTCACATCAAGTTCCTTGTATATACATCCAGACGACTGCGTACGTACGTGTTGAATAATTCAGATTTCAGAGCATTATACTAGTGGTGTTGCTCCTGACAAAATCTGCGTGCACTCAGTGAATTATATTCCAGTATATGCTCCATACACACTTTGAAGTTTCAAGGCCTATTTGGATTGGCAGGAATTTATAAACGTAGGGATAGAAAAAAACATAAGATTAGGATACCAAGTATGGTGAATTATTATATTATTTGAAAACACATAAATTTTCTGAGATGCCTTTGGATGGGACACGTGAATCAAACACAGAATTTCGCAAGATTGAGAAGAGAGAGTAGCAAGACATAGAGTGTAATATGTGCAAGGAAAAATAAAACGAGCCTTGACCTTAGGTTGTCCTATGAAATGAAAGGCATAGGAATAAATTTCATAAATTTTGGTGAACTCAATCCTATGATCCAAAGACCTTCCATAAGAATAACTTTTTTATGGACTAGAATCCTTCAAACTTATTACAGTATGAAATTGCCCCAATCCGAAAAAATCACTCAGCCATGTCACCCAAGCCCTTGCGCTGCGAAAATGTGTGAGCATCGAACGATGTGATGTTCCGGGTTGGCACTTGGGCAGCGCTGTTATCTCACTACCACAGTTCACTGACCGAAGAGCCGTTGCAATGTACGTATCCGGCAAGCAAAACAAAACGTCTCTATATCCTTCCTACCCCGCATGCTGCGATCTCACACAGCACAGCAGCGTACATGGGCTGTTTCAAGAAAGGATCTTTTGGTCTCCAGTCAGGCAACAATGCACGATGATTCCTGTCCTGAACGGAACTTGTATCCCTATTGGGCAGCTGCCCACTTCACAATGATCGTCCACCTTCGACATGGCTGCCCGGCTTGCTGTCTCAAGCACTGTATCTCAAACTACAAAAAACAGAGACAAGATTAGCCCATTCATACACTAATATTGGAGTAGCTTCAAACAAAGTACACATGCAAAGTTCCGGGAGACGACCAAATGTAATGTACACCCACGAATTGGTGTCTCAATGTCATCTTGCACGGGCTACAGAGAGGCACCTGCTCTTGGGCTTGCCTGCCTTGTACCGCTGCTGCGTGAGTTCCTCCCGTAAAATGTCACATCGCACTGTCATGCACAAGACAGGAAGACCCTACGAGCAAGAATTCACCACGTGAGCGATTGATCGGAGATCAGGCCATCAGAGATGGACCATAGTTACTCTTCATAGAACATATTAAGATTCCAGGCTCTGCCATCATTGTTGGAAGAGAGCATGATTTAACCAATGATTATAGAGCGGTTCCATTTGGGCCAAGTAGCAGCCCTCAAAATTACTAATGATGCTTATCTTGCCTGAGTTCAAAATGTTCTATTACAAGAGTTCTGATTGTATGCAAACCAAATGTTGTGCAATTCAAACCTCTTTCCGTAGGAGTTCAATCATTATTTAAATTGATAAGTCATTTGTTAGTAGGAAAGTTAGAATGTACCTCAAACGTGAAGCCGGTTAGCTTTCTCTCCCTGTTCCCCCACACATTCAGTGGCCGTCGGCTTTGCGGAATCATGCCATCCCAACCACCACAAGTCCAGAACACAATTCTCTGTTCAGTCATTTAGGCAGCTTCATGTTTGTGCTGATACACCAGCGTTCGGTCACCAGATATTGTAATTTCAACTGGTTCTGTAAGGAAATTTACTGAAACCTCGGATGTCAACTGAAAACCTGAAACGCTGTAATTAAATTATGTTTATAAGAAATTTTGCCAATGATGCAGTTTCAGCATATTTCATTTAACAAAGTTGCAAGGATAAGGATTTTTGAGAAAGCAAAAGAGGTAGTAAATAAACTGTATTAGCTACACCCGAGATCAATTTTAGAGACGGCAAATGACTGTATCCATCAAAATGGGAAGGAAACCATCTCCCACTCCGTTCAGTTCCTGTCTGCTTTCGGTGACGAAGCAAAAATGTTGAAAGACCAACCTGATTCTAAAGGAAAGGGAGTCCTTGACAGTACTGGGAGACAGGACGCTGCCCCTCATAGACAGCCGGCCTCCTGGTCTGCTCCCCCGCCTGGCTGGACCAAACTGAATACTGATGGGTCGTTCCATAGTTCGAGCAACAGAGGTGGCATAGGTGCAGTAGCGAGAGACTGCCATGGCAAAGTGGTGCTTGCCGCCTGCGAGCCGATCGCCCTCTGCCATTCTCCTGAAGAAGCAGAAGCCCGTGCAGCCTTATTTGGTCTCAAGCTGCTATCCAACTCTGCCTACCCCAAGGTCGTTCTGGAACTGGACAGTACCATGACGATAACGGCCTTGTCTTCCAAGGACACTGATAGATCAGTGCTCTGGACAACCTATGAAGAAGCCAAACAAGTCATGAAAACCTTCGAAGAGATTTCCACCAGACACACCAGAAGAGAGAGTAACTGTGTGGCCGATGCGCTGGCAAAGTTTGCCACTGCTCCCAGCTTCTGCCCAGTACAAAATCCTCTACCCCCATGATGGAGGAGCTTGTACTCCTGGACTCACCGAGCAAGGCCCGTGAAGGAATGTAATCTCTCTCTCTTCCCCCTCAAAAAAAAAAAAAATACAAATAGTTAGCCATATGATTGTCTTACAAGAGAAATACTATCATACTTGCTTGGTTAGACAATATATATGGATTATTGAACTTGGATCTATAGCTTTTTCAGCCTTCCAAAGAAACAAAAGACATATTTTATTTTTAACCCACGAAAGAAATACTCTTTGCGTGCAGGTTTAAAAAAAATCCCATCTTGCATTTATCAGAATTGTCCCGGTGTATCATGATTCAAGGCACTGTAGAGCAATACGAAATAATATTATCACGTGAAAGCTATGTACTGTAGATTGCAGAAGAATCCAAGCTACAAACACCTAACATGGTCTGAAAGCTAGCCATTTCTTTCAAAATACATAGGGAAGATCCAGAATAACAGAACAGAGTGGCAACTATCTTAAGCAGTACATTCATCAATGTCCCATTACCATCCAGCAGGAGAAGAATGTACATATGGGCTTGTCTTCTGTCAGAGCTAGAGATATCTGTACCATGCCATATCATCAAATTACGTGTCTATGTACAATACATGAACAGTGAGCAATAATTCACCATTTGGAAATCCTGCAGCAAGTCTTAGCAGGGGTGGCATTATTTTTCTGTTTAACTAGTGATTAATTAATGTCTTGCAACATCTATAAAGATTGGTTACTTAACAGTTCCACGATTGGTTTTGCTAAGCATTTTCTGTAGAAATGTTCCTTCAGCAGGAACACAACTCATGCAGAGATGCATATTAATTCAACAGATGCTTATACTGCTCCAAATAATACACAACATCTTAAAAGTACTTCCAACAGACCCACAGACGCACAACTGCATATGTTATCAGGTGTCCATGCCTGATATGCAACATCAATATAAGAAATCCAATCGAACAAAAAAAGTTACAAGATCCTTTATTGACGGAGGAGCTTCATGAGAGTTTTGGAGGAAATATACTTTCCAAATTAGAGAATTCCTAACATGCCAGAAAAGACAGAAAACAACCGACTGGGCTGCACAGTCTACATCACTATGTTTCTTCAATACTGTAAATGCTTTGAAATAAGCTTCATTGGGGGCAAAAGGAGAACATGTTCTAAAGAACATCAAGATAAGTTCAGGTCTAGAAAAGGAATACCCTCCTACGGTCACAAGACCATAATATTGTGTAAAACCCAAGTAGCCAACTAAAGTTCAACACGATGACAAACACACTCCTGCATAGTAAGCCTCAATCTTTAGAGTTGGTTCTGAGTTTTCTCCTTCATCATAGAAGGGCTTCGTGCCCTCCTTTGCATTATATATGAAAGTTGTGGAGAAGACAAAAGCTTGTGAATTGCCTTGCCCAGCGGTGACATGAACTTATTTCCAATATGCCTTTTTCATGAGAAGTCCACAGTGTCCAGGGCCCCTGGCTAAGAACAGAAAATTGATTCATCAGGAATATGTTCTTTTTTTTTTCACCCTCAAAACTGGAGCGGGATACAAGCATAAAGATCAGTAAAAATGGTGGCCAAAGGGACATGCGACAAGATGGAACGAGAAGTGAAGAACTAGTAAACAAGAATTCTACGACACCAAAGTGCTGACACACCACCTCAATGCTATATATAACCCGCTCTTTGGCATGAGAACATGTAACATCTTATTCTATCAAGCTACTTAGTTCTATCAAACTTTCAAAGATGGCATAAATGCGAGAGTAAAGATCACTTTTACTTTCTGTCTGAGACAAGAGAAGGCCAGTTTCATAGGAATATGCTACTGTGCATAACTTTACCTACCACTCCCTCCATTCCCAAATACAAGATGTCTTGGTAGTTCAATTTGAACTCCCAAAACATCTTATATTAAGGAACTGAGGTAGTACATAAATACATGATCTAAGCAAGAAAGTCAGAAAGATTAGTAAAACTATCTCACGAATCCATACTAAGGTGACTCATGCTGTCATGCATATCACTACACTGTTTTCCTAATTGTCTGCATATCACCATAAAACAAATAAAACACGGATGCAGGATAACAAAGGTGGAAAATGTACATTCCTCCATTCATGTTTTGTAGTAAATTGTGTGTGCTTGTCCCTTGGAGGTTGCACTAGGTGCGTAGTATTATGCTTTGGAGAACCTGTTTAATATCCTAAGTCTATGACTGACCAAACCACATAAAACTTTATATTAACTCCTAACCAAACATCTAACCAGGATATAGATGGAGCGGACATGAAAATGATATATTCTGATAGAATTGTAGCACATTACAAGATAAACTCTGAAATCATAAGAGGTAAATTTCACCTAATCTTTGAACATCAGTAAGAGTAACTCTACGGACTGAGCAGGCTTCCTGTGTATATGCCAATGGATCTGGAGTCCCTCACCTCCAATGCATCAGTGTAAGTTCCAGTGTTTGGATCATAAATTTTTAGAAATCTCTGTCCATGAGAAAATAAGATCCTCCCATCATGTAATACAAGAAAAGGATACACAAACAACTGAGCAACATGTGAAGGAATATTGTATTTCTTCTCCCAGATTGCATTCTCAAAATCTGTCAGAAACCACAAGTCCATAGAAATGTGATGAATGTTATGAACCGTCACTAAGGAGCCATCTAGTTCAGCCAATGATAACTAGAGATTAAGCTGCATGTAACTGAAATCCTCGCTGTCCTGAACAAATGTGCGTACCGGTGCCGGACCACGCAGAGTACCCATCCACTCCTCTGTCTTAAGGTTGAACGAAGCTATGCTGCCGGGTTCAATGGTTATCACCCCATAATTAAAAATAGTGGATACAAAGTTCATCAAGAAATAAACCACTCCATCGAGGACGACACATCTCATACGTTCTCCGCGTCCAGCAAAGATAGGGGACGGAGGGCTCTGGTTTCCTCTCCACCTTCCATAATTTGTGCCACTGCCATTAAGGGTGATGACCTCGCACAGCTGTCTATCACCAACACTAACAATACGTATCACCTTGTACTCTCCCGTGGAGGAAACCTGCCCCAAAGCACATGCCTCCACTTGTCCATACCCATAATGTGCCTTTATCTCATCATCGTGTGCCAATTCCTCTGAGTGGCACTCTGGCAAGACAAGAGTAGAGCCGGTGGCCGGGTTGAGCACCCAGAGGCCCAAAGGGTGGAGCTCCCTAGTGAAACAGATGAGATCAAGACGGGTGCGCAGAACACTAATGCTACCGCGGCTGCTTGGAATGGTCGCATAGACATGGCCTGACTCGTCCGTAGCAAGAATATCACTCTCAATGCTGGGAATCCGCCTGACGATATTGCCGGACAAGTCGATAACATCAACGCCGTTGTTGCCTTGGTCGCGGTAAGCCACGGCGAGGAGCGGAGCCGGGTGGCGGGACTTGTGCTCCGCGATGAAGAGCGGGTCGCAGGTGAGGGCGCGCCATGACGGGAAGACGGCGCGGAGGCGGCATAGATCCTTGGCCGGGATGCGCAGAAGGATTTCGAGAAGCGCGTCCCGGGGCAGGTCGCCCGAGCTGGAGGCGGCGGGCTGCGGCTGTGGAGACTCCATGGCTCTAGTGATAAATGCGCTGGTTAGCAAGGGAGGCCACCAAATTGAAAGATGGATTCAAATAAGGCGGTGTGGAGGAGGAAGACAGGGAGGTGGTTATACCGACGGTGGGTAGCCAGCCGGAAAGGCGAGCGGCGGGTGGCCGTACCGGAGAGGAGGAAGACGGAGCGTGGTCGAGGGTATCGGCGAAGTCCAGGTGCAAATGGGTTGGTCTGGGCTGGGTATAAACATTGGTGCCCCAATGTTAGCTGGACTGGGCCGGTCTAAGCTTCAGATCTGAAAGTACAGTTGGATCGATACTGCAGTTCAGGGCTTCACACACATGAATGGCCCAATTCCCCTAAAAAAAACATGAATGGCCCAATATGGTGCACATTAGACCATGTTCTCAAGTGGTGGCTGGCGTCAAAGGCGTCGCGGTAGAGACGCCGGGAGTGGGTGGCGGGAGGCCGTTGTGTCCAGTGATGGCGACGGGGAATCGTCGACAATGGCAAAGGGTATCAGAGGTGAAGACAAAGGATGATGTGTGAGGATAGTTCCTTCTGGAGTCGACGCGCTCGCCGACGCTAAACCCGTCAAGCAGTATGGTCCCTTTTCTTCCCACTCACAGAGTTTGACCTGCATCATTCCGAATGTTTCTCTCCACTCACAGAGTTTGACCTGCCCCTCTCCCTAAAAAAAATATCATTCAAGGGTGTGTTTAGTTGCCTAGACCCTTTTTCTCGTCCCCGTACATATGGCCGAGTAGAGCATGACTTCATGGAAATGAGCTATGGGTCATGTTCTACTCCCTCCGTTTCCGTTTCTAAATGTAAAATGTTTTATGCTCCGTTCGGATATTTGCATTGGGGGTCTTGACATTACATTGGGTTGAATATCAATATCACGAGATATTGATATTGAGTCTGAATATCAATATTTTTGTTTGGATGTTTAGATATTAAGAACCCAAACATGATATCGAAAAAGAACTACTAATCCTTAACTTTTCGAGAAATCCTTCATCAGTGGTTGTTGAGCTTGAATGCTGAAAGCTGTTTGGATGGTTAAAGTGAGGTATTGACTTGGATGAGACTATTATTTTTCATGTTTAACGTCTAAATACATTTGAATAATTATATATCACACAAATATAACTATGAGAAGATAATAATGTAAATCTTCACTTTATCTTATAACTTCCAAAAAATGAAAAATTGTGTATCGATCAGCAATAAGAATAGGAAAGTAAAAAATAAATCATCACATTAGTACGTGGACGACGGCAAGTGAAAAGGAGCTCACTCAGGGTGTGTTTGTTTCGGCTTCCTGGGGCTTTTCACGAAAAAAGCAGCACCAACGAACCAAACGGCCCGGCTGCGCGGTAGGCTTCTACCGAAGCAGCTCCAATTCCTTCGCAGTGGAAAAAGCACCTCGGGAGGGTGCTTCCCGAGCTTCGCGACTTCCCTTGCCGAACCGGTATGACCTTTGCCCATTTCGTTGATCCAAATTACGAAACAACTGCCACCCGAGCAATCTGCGCAAAAGCCACCGATACCTCTCCCCATACCTCCTAGACCCACCCGTACCTGCCCAGCGTATCGAACAGAAAAGAAAAGAAAAGAAAAGAAAAGAAAAGAAAAGAGATAAGCGCTAGGGTTCCTGTCGTCCGTGACCTCAGCGCCGCGCTGCCGCCACCCTGCCGTCGGCGACAGGCCGTCGCCGCCCTGCGACGTCCTCCCCTCGAGCTCCGCCGACCTCTCCCTCCCCTGCTGTCAGGCCGCTCGCCGTCCTCCCAAGTCCGCGGCCTCGCCGTCCTCCCCTGTCCGTCGCCGTCCTCCCCCGTCCGTCGCCTCCTCTCTGGCCAGTGGTGAGCAACCCGACCCTCCCAGCTTGCTCTTCTTTTTCTATTGCTTGTTGCCACTGATTTGTTGTGTTGCTTTGCTTGCTCCACTGATTGATGACCATATACATGTGTGCTAGAATTAATAGATGCTTGTGTAGATTTTGTGCAAATAATTTTGGTGCTGTTAGCTAAGATTGCAAATTAATTTCATATAGTAATTGCAATGGAGAAGGCTATTTGGGATGCATACAACACCCGAATTTTCTGTGACTTATGCATGGAAGAAGTCAATGCAAATAATCGGGATGGGGGTTGTTTGAGCAAAAAGGGGTATAAGAATCTTGGTGATAAATATGCTGAGAAAACGGGAAAAAGGCTAACGAAGAAACAATTCAAGAACAAATGGGATGCTGTAAAAAAGGATTATACCGGCTGGATGGAGTTGCAAAATGCAACCGGGTTAGGTTGGGATACGGAAACAAAAACTCTGGATGCAGATGATGATTGGTGGAAGACTCACCTAGATGTAAGTTATATGTTTATCATTTGTCTCATTTTTTTGCCTATTGTGTCAATGAAAATAGTTGAACTAATTTCTCTATTGTGTTTATTTTGCAGTACCGTCCAGAGCATGCAAAGTTTAGAAATGGACTGCGAGCCAACTTGCCACAACTAGATGTCATGTTTAGGAAGGATCATGTCACCGGAGAAGCATCGGCCATACCGGGAGAAGAAATAGGAGAGGACAAAGAAGGTGCAATATTGTTGGACGATGAAGGTGATGGCACGAAGAAAACAGCATTAGGGAAGCGCAAGGTGGGTGGTGGAGAGAAGGAAAAAGAGAGCCCATTTTTCAAAGTTTACAACAATGCATTGAACTCTCTAGTCTCAAGGGCTGCGGAAGTTGGAAGTTCTTGTGACAAGGATGACTCCATCCCAACTATGAAGGAATTTCCAGCTATGGTTCGAGACTGTCAAGTTAAAGAAGGAACAGGTCTTATGTTCACATCATGCAAGCTTGCTGTGAAAAGGGAGCACAGAGAGTTGTTCGCAGCCTTGCAAACAAATGAAGGAAGGCTTCATTATCTGGAGATGATGCACGATGAGATGAACAAGTAGATGTGTGTTGAAACATGTGTACTATTTATTTGTCATTCCCTGTAGACTATTGATGGCCCTTCACGTAGTTACCTGCGTGAAAAGTAAATGGGTTAGGTTGAGACTCCAAGTGCAGAGTGTGTAGTAAGTGGAAGACGTGTTTTCCCCACGAGGGGTGACTCGAGGGTTTAATATCGAACTCTCGGGGAATCAGTAGTGAAGATTTATCTTTCCTATCCTTCTTTTGGTTACCTACAAAACAAAGTAAATGTTTTGGTCCTCAACCTCACCTAGTGGTTGTCAAGCACAAGGTGTGAGAATGATATCAAGATAATATGCAATGCAAACAAGAAATAAATATGCAATGGTGGTAAATAAATATGCAAGGATGGTGGTAGCAATGATAAATGATATTTTTGGGTTTTATATGATGAATGCAAGATGTAAAAGTGTTTTTGTATTTTCGGATTTTTAAATGGCAGAAAATGGAAAAGTGGTAAAAGTGGTTGGAAAGGTGTTTCTTATGATTAAAAATGGACCGGGGTTCATGGTTTCACAAATGCACTCTCTCTTTAATAAAGTGGTAGACAATGGAACACTAGAGTTGACATATGAGATTGCAACACAACAGTTTAATGACAAGTTATAATTATATGGGCATCACGTCCTAACATAGAGACCTTTTGGTTATTAGTCTCTCTTATACTCCACCAAGATGCGAACTAAATCATAACACCTCAGTAATTAAGATAACTCAGAGTATAGCAATAAGTATCATGACATGAAGTTAAAATAAGAACATGCTAGATCTAGTCATGGAGGAAGTGGCAATGGTCACACCCACATCTCCGGTAGCATGGTATTTCTTTTTATCCCTAGTGAGGCAACAAAGTAAGGTAAGATACCCAAGTGGATCGCAGAACTTTCTCTCACGTTCACTGCACTAGCCACCCCCCGTTACTCCAACTAATGCACACGTTCCCCCTCACACGCTCTCATAAACATGCTTGATCATGACAAGTAAATAAGAACGGGGTACATAATATGCATCTACTTTCATAACTGAAACAAAACCATTGCAATCTCAAACATATATTAACTCATAAAAAGATCCACCACAAAGGTATTACATAGATGACCGTAATCATGTTCAGCAGCTCATACGGTACTAATTAGTGAAGCTCAAGAGAGAGAGATACATAAGTTACTTCCACAAACCCATAGTCCAGAGGTGGACTACTCCCTCTTCATCATGGAGACGGTGGAGAAGTCGTTGGAGAAGATGGAGACCACGCCGGCAGCGCCCCGCCGGAGTTTTCCCCCTCCAATCTGCAACTCCAGGTCTCTGTTTCGGTGTTTCTGTGTTTCTGCGGCGCTCCTTCCAGAGAACGTCGGGGACTATTTTTATAGGCGGTTTTAGGTCAAAACGGAGTCGGTGGAGGAAAGATCGACGGCAACGGAGCTCGAGGCCCAAAAGGGGGGTCCCACGCGGCCAGGTACTGGCCGCGTGGGCCCCCTCTTGGCCCTCGGGCTCCGCTTGTTTGCTTCCTTCGCTCCCAGTCTTTTCCTTCCAAAAACTGATGCTCGTAAATTTCCAGGTCATTTGGACGTCGTTTGGGTCCCTGAAACATTAAAATATAGAAATAGGGTTTTCTGCCTGTGCAGGGTTAATTCCATAAAAATAGGAAACATATCAAATATTCCCAAAATCATTATAAAACAGTGATATAACCCTTATATGATGCAAATATGACTGGAATATAAGTAAAATAATGCAAAGTTCATGTATGCATTTTACATGCATCAACATCCCCAAGCTTAACCTATACTCGTCCTCGAGTATGAAGGTGATAAAACTAACATGGACTTTGCAATTTAATACTATCAATGGATATCAAAGATGATTACTATTGCTACATAGAGTCAAATGATTCATTCTTAAAAGGAGTAGCAATATGCAAGATAGTTTATGAAGTGATATCAAGTATTCAATGCAAGGATGTTCAATGATAATTCACAAAGTGTAACATAAAGAAAAGTACTATGGACCACATGTATGCATAATGATAAGTAAGAACATCCTACAATGGTCATAGAGTATTGATGAAAATCTGAATATAAAAGGTGGACACTTTGGAAAGATATATATATGAGTAGAGGTAAAGCATGAATAAGTTTCATCTAACTTCTGAACTTCTCTACTTAAGTTAATGATTGTAATGTGGTAATCCTTGGTGTCAAGCTCTCATTCCCCTATCATAGCATCTTGAATGATTAAGTTTAAAGTGAAAGCAATATGAGTAGTGTGCTTGACAAAGTACAGGTTGAAAGTCTCATGCCCCTTGAATACAAGTACCTACTCCATGTGTTACTCAACTTGGAAAACAAAGCAAGTTCAAGTTAAATATCATTGTAAGTAATAATAGTATCATTAAGAGCGTCAACTGGGGTACCTCTTGTCCCAGGATATGGAACAAGCCCATATCAAAATGACAAGACAAACAAACACAATGAACAATCTCAACACCCTTTTTATTTACCATTAGATAGCTTTTTATTGTAAGGTGTATCACAGAAGGTTCACCATAGCATGTAAGTAAATTTCCACCATGAATGATGCATGGCTTAGATTAGCGGCCCAGGCGTCTCTCTAACCATTTATACAAACTCATTTAAACTCACTTCATTTCCACATTTATTTCACCCATGGTAAGCATCCATAAACAAAAGTACATGATATCAACTAAATGAATGAAGTGCATGTTGAAAGCTTGCCATGTGACAGCACATATGAGCTAACTCTCAACCAAAGACATTTGTCAAGCCACAACATCATAATTTTAATCACAATGGGTCATATTTTTTTATGCAATGAAAGTAAAGTGTGCATCAAGTTCGAGAGAGCTCTATAACCAACTTTTCCCATAACAATCAACAACATAAGCATTTTCATTCAGAGGTATAGATAACACAAATATCATGATAAACATACTCGGAATAGCATAAAGCTAATAGGTAGATATGGTGGACTCACTGGAAAAACTTTGGTTGAAGGTGTTGGAAACAAGTTTTTGCTTGTTGGAATTTTTGGGCTAGCAAGAGGGAGAAAGTTGACCATCTAAATGCATGCATGAGTGTCCATAGAACTAACTAATCCATGTTAAACAAGTAAATAACATTCAGCATCAAAACATGAATAAAAGATAGCTCTTGATAAAATACTTGCAAATTACTCATTAACAAGCTCATGAATCATGCAACTATATGTATCTTTTAAAATCAACTCAACATCCCTTTTCCCAATCTATAATAGCATCCAACATAATTCAACCCAAATTTCCAGTAGCTCTCTCATATATAAATGATAGTGTGGTGGTCTCACAAAATAAAAATCAAACCAAAACAAACAAAAAGACGCTCCAAGTTTATGCGATAAAGTGTTTCGATCGAAAAACAGAAGTTAGACGTGTGCAAACCGAGAGTGTGTAGGTCCAGTGGGGTTGTCTTCACATCCCCAAGCTTATGGTCTTCACCATCCTTGGATAGCTCTTGGTGCATCTCCTCTAATCCCTGTGAAAAAACTTCAAAACACCGTTTCTCCCATTTCTTTTTCTGTGGGGTGCATTAGTAGTGATAAACAAATAGATTTCTTGCTGCATATAATCCTTGAACAAAAATTCATATGAATGTCCAGAAAGTGTATAATGTTGTATGCCTACTCATAAACTCAATTGGATCAAAAAGATTCAAGTTAAAAGTTCTAAGCATGCATCAAACAAAATGGGACAGAATCTGTCCAGAAAAACAGCAGCAGCTAAACGTATTTTTCTACCCTACTTAACTTTGTCGAAAATTCCGAAAAATTCATGCATACAGAGGATGAAAAGTTGCAACTACAGTTAAATATGAGCTCATTCGGAGTTACAGAATAAGAATTAAAAATCATACCGTGCACAGATTCGTGCAGGAATAAAATCTCCGAACGCTATAAGCAACTTTTCAACCAAAATGAGTAAAACTTGGCACTTTATTAAAAATTCCAGAAACTAAACTAAACACAAAGTCTCTTGTTACAGCAAGAGGACACAAAAAAATCAAAATAAAAACAACCGGGTTGCCTCCCGTAAAGCGCTTTCTTTATAGCCATATAGCTAGGCTTCTTACTTGATGTTTATTGTGGACGAAGCTCATGAGGGAGCTTGAATGATGTGCCCTCTTCCTTGGGAAGTGTTCCATGCACTTCTTGTGTGGAAACTGAAACTTCACATTCCCTTCTTTTGAATCAATGATAGCACCTGTAGTACGAAGAAAAGGTCTTCCAAGAATAATTGGACTAGAGGTTTTATTCCCCATATCCATGATTAGAAAATCAACAGGCACAAATGTCATATGTAACTCTACCATAACATCACTTACTTTCCTAAAGCATGTTTAATGGAATCATCAGCAAGTGCAAGTTCAATAGAGCATTTTTCAATTTTTCAATTCAAGTATCATATAGTTCTTTAGATAAAACAGAGACACTAGATCCTAGATCAAGTATAGCATGGTGTGTCTCTTTTCCAATGGTTACTAGGACTTTGGGAATCCATATATCCCCAAGCTTAGGTGGTATCATAGCCTCTTGGTTGTACCTAGCAATCTTTTCTTTCAAGACATGATTAGCAATATAAGAACCAAAACCTGCTTGGTTAAGTTGATGGAAGGATCACTTGCAAATTTTTGTAAGATAGATATTAATTCATGCAAGCTACAATTCTCTAAGTCAAGCAATGGATCCTTTACTTCACTAAGCATTTTAACTTCTCAACTTTTCTCTCTTTCATTACCATAATAGTTTCCTTAGCAATTCTCTCTTGCTCATGAATATGTTCCCAAGATTTATTTATAACCTCTTGACAATATTTAATTGTTTCCCAGAACCATGATTGCAAGTTTTTATGTGTTTTTAATTTTTATGCAAAACTGAAAATAAAATGACACTAAATGATGCAAACTGAAATAACAAATGCAAGACAATGACAAAACAAGATAAATTGCTTTGAAGGTAAAGATGGATAAGATGATGCTCACGTAGGTGCAACCTCCCCAAGCTTAGGTGTTAGCACAAGTTGGTGATGAAGTTGACTTGGTGAGATATCCTTGGATAAACCCGACGCCAGAAAACAGAACTAGTGCAGGGGACCCTTGGATAAACCTTTCAGCAATGATTCCCCGGCAACGGCCTCAGAAAACTGTCTTGATGGCCCTTCACGTAGTTACCTGCGTGAAAAGTAAATGGGTTAGGTTGAGACTCCAAGTGCAGAGTGTTCAGTAAGTGGAAGACGTGTTTTCCCCACGAGGGGTGACTCGAGGGTTTAATATCGAACTCTCGGGGAATCAGTACTGAAGATTTATCTTTCCTATCCTTCTTTTGGTTACCTACAAAACAAAGTAAATGTTTTGGTCCTCAACCTCACCTAGTGGTTGTCAAGCACAAGGTGTGAGAATGATATCAAGATAATATGCAATGCAAACAAGAAATAAATATGCAATGGTGGTAAATAAATATGCAAGGATGGTGGTAGCAATGATAAATGATATTTTTGGGTTTTATATGATGAATGCAAGATGTAAAAGTGTTTTTGTATTTTCGGAATTTTAAATGGCAGAAAATGGAAAAGTGGTAAAAGTGGTTGGAAAGGTGTTTCTTATGATTAAAAATGGACCAGGGTTCATGGTTTCACAAATGCACTCTCTCTTTAATAAAGTGGTAGACAATGGAACACTAGAGTTGACATATGAGATTGCAACACAACAGTTTAATGACAAGTTATAATTATATGGGCATCACGTCCTAACATAGAGATCTTTTGGTTATTAGTCTCTCTTATACTCCACCAAGATGCGAACTAAATCATAACACCTCAGTAATTAAGATAACTCAGAGTATAGCAATAAGTATCATGACATGAAGTTAAAATAAGAACATGCTAGATCTAGTCATGGAGGAAGTGGCAATGGTCACACCCACATCTCCGGTAGCATGGTATTTCTTTTTATCCCTAGTGAGGCAACAAAGTAAGGTAGAGATACCCAAGTGGATCGCAGAACTTTCTCTCACGTTCACTACACTAGCCACCCCCCGTTACTCCAACTAATGCACACGTTCCCCCTCACACGCTCTCATAAACATGCTTGATCATAACAAGTAAATAAGAACGGGGTACATAATATGCATCTACTTTCATAACTGAAACAAAACCATTGCAATCTCAAACATATATTAACTCATAAAAAGATCCACCACAAAGGTATTACATAGATGACCGTAATCATGTTCAGCAGCTCATACGGTACTAATTAGTGAAGCTCAAGAGAGAGAGATACATAAGTTACTTCCACAACCCATAGTCCAGAGGTGGACTACTCCCTCTTCATCATGGAGACGGTGGAGAAGTCGTTGGATAAGATGGAGACCACACCGGCAGCGCCCCGCCGAAGTTTTCCCCCTCCAATCTGCAACTCCAGGTCTCTGTTTCGTGGTTTCTGTGTTTCTGCGGCACTCCTTTCCGAAGGGCGTCGGGGACTATTTTTATAGTCGGTTTTATGTCAAAACGGAGTCGGTGGAGGAAAGATCAACGGCAACGGAGCTTGGAGGCCCAAAAGGGGGGGTCCCACGCGGCCCAAGTACCTGGCTGCGTGGACCCACCTAACTTGGCCCTCGGGTCTCCGCTTGTTTGCTTCCTTCGCTCCCAGGTCTTCTTCCTTCCAAAAACTGATGCTCGTAAATTTCCAGGTCATTTGGACGTCGTTTGGCTCCCTGAAACATTAAAATATAGAAATAGGGTTTTCTGCCTGTGCAGCGTTAATTCCATAAAAAATAGGAAACATATCAAATATTCCCAAAATCATTATAAAACAGTGATATAACCCTTATATGATGCAAATATGACTGGAATACAAGTAAAATAATGCAAAGTTCATGTATGCATTTTACATGCATCAACTATTTGTGGTCATTCTAAAACCAGTACGTGTTGCTACTTGTGTACTATTTATTTGTCATTCCCTGTAGACTATTTGTGGTCATTCAATTTAGAACCTATGAATCTTTATGTGTGCTGTTTTGTGATGATTTTCTACATGTGTGAACCATTATGTGTGCTATTTGTGATCATCTTGTATGTCATGTTCAAGATTTTGACATGTTCTTATATGAACTTTGTAGGATGGATGGTGGTGGTGACAATGGAAGTGATGAGGAAAGGATTCAACATCTTCTAGGGGTGGCACATGACATGGCTGTGTTGGGCTACATTGGTAATCTTTATCATGAGAAGTATTTGAATAAGGCACCTAGGAGGATTCCACAACAAACAAGGATTGAATGGGTGAATGAACAACTAGTTGATAGAAAAGATGCTATAAAATGTTTAGAATGTACCCAGATGTGTTTGAAAATTGCACAATCTCCTAGTTGATAGGTATGGGTTAAAGTCATCTAAAGACATGTGATCTGTTGAATGTCTAGCTATGTTTCTATGGATGGTTGGAGGACCACAATCATTTAGACAAGCTGAGAACAAATTCAGTCGGTCTCTTGAAACAATTCATAGGAAGTTCGAGATGGTGTTGAACAGTTTGTACATGTTGGGTGGAGACAACATAAAACCAGTGGATCGAAAGTTCAAGGATGTGCATGCAAGACTTCAAGATGCACGCTTTTGGCCTCATTAAGGTGCCATTTGCGCCATAGATGGCTCGCACATTCCCGTTGAAGTTCTTGAAGAAGAAAAGGTTAACCACACCGGAAGACATGGTTACCCATCACAAAATCTGCTTGCGATATGTGATTTTGTTCTCAGATTCACATTTGTTGTTGCCGGATGGGCTGGTTCGGTACATGATACACGCATTCTCCAACACAGCATTGCGAAGTATCCACTTAAGTTCCCAACCCCTCCTGATGGTAATTATCTGTTTTTCATTATTCACATTTACATATGCAACATTATTGTTCTCATTTTACATAGTTCTTTTCTCTCGTGTGCACATGTACGTATTATATATCTTGTTGATTCTGGTTATCCAAACAACAAGGGGTTTCTAGCTCCTTATAAAAACAATACGTACCATTTACCGTATTTCCGTCGAGAAGGACTACCAACAAAGAAGGAAGAAAATTTCAACTATGCACACTCATCGCTACGAAATTGCATCGAGCGTATCTTTGGGGTCTCGAAAAACAAGTGGCACATTTTGAAGGGCATACCTCCTTATGGCTTGGTTGCACATAAGAGAATTATCCTTGCTTGCATTGCTCTTCATAATTTCATTAGAGATTCCAACTTACGTGATAAGCAGTTTGATCGATGTGATTCAGATGAGAATTACATTCCTAAAGTCCAAAGGCAAGCAATTACCTTGGCCGGTGATGTTGTTCCGGGGGCACTACACACGAGAAGCATGAACTCAACACGTGATGACATTGACGCCGCGTTGTTCAATGCTAGACAGCATTAAAACTATTTGAGTTAGCTAGTATAATGTAATGGCAATATATTTTGAACTATTTGAGTAAGCTACTATATGATGTAATGGAAATGTATTTTGGATGAATATATATTTATGACGGATATGTACTTTGTTACACGTAAATCAGCAACAATACACATTTTCATGACTCGGAGGGTGTTTCAGACAATTCCACGGATTACAGCAAGACAGCCAGCTAGTTGCCAAACACTAACACTCAAAACAGCAGCTTTTCCTGGATAGCAGCACAGCCAGCCACAGCCAGCCCAAACAAACACACCTTCAGTCACTCACATTCAGCTAGCTCAACACTCAGTCAATTCAGCTAGCTCAATTGTATACGCAACACGCTTGAGACAGTACACGGCCAGAAAAAGACGAGATCAAATCAAGCCAGAGATCTCTAGTGTGTGCGATCGAAAATCTTTGCGCTGCCTGGGTGATTGGCTCCACATCCGCCACAACTACGGTCCCGGCAGTGCATGCAGCAACATGGTGCCATTCGAGGTAGGGAGGTCGGGATGAAGGTGCACTGGCTGCCGGAGCTCGGTATGCAGGGGCGCCGGCCGCCGCCCCTCATCCCAATCCGCCCCCACCTGCACAGGAAAGAGAGAGGTGAGAGGGAGGCGGGAGAGACAGCCAAAGGAGAGGAGCAGAGGAGGGAGGCCGGACGGATTGGCGCCTAGCTGCGCCGCCGGTCGCCGGGAAGGAGGAGTGGGGCAGGAGGCGGGTGTACCTCCTGCGCCACCGGTCGCCGCTTAGGTCGAGCGAGGAGAGAGAAGCGAGGAAACAAAAGGTCGATGTCTCACGTACCTGTTCACGATGGGAATATCTCACGATGTCGAGGCTAACCCCTCGACATCAGCTGGCCTTTTTTTTTTGCCGTCCCAGCGCGCTGGCTACAGCTGGCCAAACGTGCCGCCCGGCACGGCACGTCGCGTGCCTGGCCAAGCATGACACGATTAAGGCACGGTACTAATCGTGTCGTGCCAGGCCGGCACGCGGGCTCAATCTTGTAACGCGGCACGACACGACGGCACGTAGAAGGCCCGACGGACCCGGCACGACACGTTCGGCCCACTTAAAATAGATATAAAATTCAAAAAATCGATAAAAATAGTTATAAATCTTAAAAAATAAAAAAATAGCTAATCGTGCCGGCCCACGGGCTCCAAATCGAGGAGCGGCCCGGGCACTAACAGGCCCATGCCGTGCCGTGTACGTGTCGGGCCAAAAAAGCCGTGCTTCGGGCCGGCCCGTTTGGCCAACTATAGCGCTGGCTCGATAACGAGCGACAATACCCAGGCTGCCAAATAAGTTGATTTAGGATATTCGAAGCTGGAAACTCCTGAATGTCTAATATCTAGCCTCAGTACAAACATCTAAACGAGGCATGTGTGCACAAAGTTCCGGAGTGTATTATAACAGAAATATAAGTCCCGTGTTTGGTTTCATGCATCAGGGTTTGTTTGATTGACTGCCTACTCATGGTTGCTCTCAGCTATTTTTTTTAAGTTACATTACTACAGTTATAACAAATTCGTCTGTGTTTGCCAAATAAAAAACTTACAATATAAGAGTTGTGTGGAACAACGCTGGTTTAACTATTGGTCAAAGAATAAATTCAAACAATCAACCATCTGGATGGATTTGCAAAAGTATATGATGCATGTACGGGTTCTAGATTTTTGTTTAGCGCGACAATAGAAAAGTATATGTATAGTATTTTTTTGCAGGGATGTATCATACTCCCTCAGTTTCTTGTTATAAGGTCTATAGTTTTCCTAAAAAGTCAAACATGACTATCTTTGACCAGCAATTTTTAAAAACAAATCTACATTGAAATACCTACATTGAAATACTAAAAAATTAAAATATTAAAAAATTAAAATATATTTCAAGATGAATCTAATGGTATTGATTTGATACTGTAATTACTAATAATATTTTCTAAAATCTTGGTCAAATATAATCAAGTTTGACTTTTCAGTAAAACTATACACATTAATACATTATAATAAGGAACGGAGGGAGACGATTTTACAATAAAATGTGAAGTGTACGGAACTGCGTCGAAAAATCAAGAAGTCCGCATCAAACATCATTCATATTTCCTTCCACCTTACATTGTCAAGATGTGTTTTCTATCACATATCCCGGAACAAACACGCGGAAAATCATCTAGTATAAGGAGAGGAGCGGACCTCATGTGTTGTATCACTCTTCTACCTCGCAATCTTGCAAACACCACCACCACCATAGCGCTCTCTAGACGCTCTCTAGATATCACAATTGAGCATAATGAATAGATCGAGTCACAAACATGAGCAAAGTTTTTATCGAACGATTGTCTTCCGGGAAATCAGTGTCTAGTGCTACAATCGGATCTTCTAGACACATCACCACATATTCTCAATTGTCGATAAATACGAGGACAATTATCGTCGTCATCTTCTTCAAATCTGGCTCCTCTGTCTAGAGCAACTTAGGTGAGCATGAGTTGCACAACACAAGTATAAACGATTGGAATCCACCACACCGTGGGCATGCTCCTACACGTATGTGTGGATGGAAGAAGGGAGAAAACAACTCAAGCGATCTAACGGCGCAGAGGAGTTTGGGGCAGCGCTGTGGACGAGCTCATGGTGCGACACCTGCTGAATTGGTGTCTCATTGTCACCTTACACAGGCTACAGAAGAGGGACCTGTTGTTGGGCTTTGCCTGCCTTCTACTCCCTCCATTCCATAATATAAAATGTTTTAGCCGTTTTTCACATTCACATGCATACACATGTATGTAGACACTTTTTAGTGTATGTGTACATTTTTGTTAGTATGAATGTAGACATGCATGTGTAAACCTTAAACATCTTATATTATGGAACGGAGGGAGTATAATTGTTGCTTGAGTTCCTCCTGTAAAATGTCACATCGCACGGTCATGGAGAAAACCGAAGACAGGAAGACCCTAGGGAAACTATTCATAACCTGAGCGATTGATCGGGAGATCAAGCCATGGGACATTGGGACCAATGTTGGAATTCATGTGGCTTTGTACGCTTATTCACCTGTAACTACTGTCACTCAATCTAAACCCAATAAGGATTTGTTTACTTCTAGGAGAATTGAGGAGATTATCCCGGATCCCGAAAAATCCCTAATAATCCGTTTACTAATCTGGTTTTGAAAGGGATAATTCCCCAAATATCCCCTACTAACCACCTCATTTTTCCCTAAACTGAAAAATCTAACTCATGTTAGTGTATTGTGGGGAAGAGTATTTGTGGTGATTTGTGGGGATTGACTGAAAATAAGAATTTCACCAAATCCTTTCTCATCCCCAATCCACTTGGGGATGAAAATACACCACTAGTAAACAAGGCCTAAGTGACACTGAATGAGCATAGACAGAAAAATGTTGCCTGCATAGGAATTGTCTAATTGTCAGTCAGCTATTTTTCAATTAAAAAACAGACATTTCTGGCCAGTTAGACGTCGCCACATGTGTAAGCAGATTATGTCTGTCCTTGAGCGCGCCCGGCGTCTTTTGGCCTGGATACGGGCCGTCAACTCGTCATTCCTTGATCACGCCAGCGAACGACTATGGATGGAGCGGATGGGTTGTGTGGCATGTGGGCTCTTTCTGTTGTGTTTCTCTTAGCGACAACTTGGGGTATTTTCTTCCTCACGAAAGTAACCAAAACGCAGAAGGTCCCCACTCCCCAGCACGAACAGATCAAAGAGAGCAAAGCCACGGGACAAAATCCCCAACCAAGGATTAGGGGAGAAAAAATCCATAGAAGATGATGAAGAAGAACACACAGATCGGCTGGGATGCTAATTAACCTGAATCATGGATCCAATCGCCACCACTCCAGGTTACTCAAGAAAGAAAGGAAGAGAAACCCTGATTCTCTGAGGTATGTTTGGTTGGGGAACGAAATGGAATGTAATGTAACGGTTCTATTGTAGAGGAATGGGTCGATTCCGTCTCTATGTTTGGTTGGAGCTAAAAATAGAATGGAACGGTTCTGCCTGGCGTTTGGTTTGACAAATGGAATGTGATAGAATTTATTCAGTTTACCTCTATAATGATAATAAGCACTTAATTAAAGTTCATACGATAGAAGTTTAACATGCTGCTCCACTGTAGCTTATTAGGTTGCAGAATTGTTCTCTCCCCATACCATCTTTGATCTGTAACAGATAGAAAAAGGAAAGAAATATACATGTTTATTTTAGTATTCATCCACACATACGGGAGCCTTGATATTTAGACAAACACGGTGGAAATCACATGAAAAAGACAAGTAGTCTGCCACAATACTAGTCTACCAACACACTGCGTGGTACTATAACATGCCCTTGCCTGAGTGCAGATTGGTGCTCCCGAGCTACAGTGATCTCGTCATTTTTCAAAAATTTAAACATATATTTCAAAGTTTTTTAAAAAAATCTGCAAAAAATCATGCATGTTTCCAACGATATATTCTACACGCGTGAAAAATCTTAATGCAAAATACTTTACGATTTGAGCTCCACAAAAATGATAAATGTATAGATCTGAGAAGGAGATCGACACGCTGGTCTGCACGGGTTCGTGGTTTCTGTGGAAACAGAGGAACGCAAGGGCGTTCGGCAACACACAGTTGCAGTGGGCGGCAGATAGGGTGGCCTCGCTAATTGCTGAGGAGGTCGCTCTGCTATCTACCGCTAGGAAAGGAAGACAAGGAGGCCCCAATAATGCCGCGAGAAGTTAGCTAGTTTTTCTTTACAGATGTATTGGAGTTTTTCTCTCAGCCCTCTGTCAATTCTTGTACGCAAGATTGATAAGGTTTGTAAAACTTTTCTGCCTTCTATAAAAATAAGGTACGCATTCGCGTACTCTCAAAAAAAAATTCAAACTTTTGTCGAGCTCAAAAACTATTGTATTTTGCATTGAGATTTTTCACATTTGTAGAATATATCATTAAGAACATGCATGATTTTTAAAGATTTTTTTAAAACTTTTAAATACATTTTTTTTTGAAAAAAATGCGAGATCGGTAGCCAAAATGACTTTCCGGCCCTTGCCATCACACCCTACAGTTCATCACAAATTGCAAAATGTACAGACTGCAAGTCCACTTGTTTGCCAAAACACATGCACCCCATCGCCCCACATGCCATCACACCCAACGAAAACCTACAGGACATCAAACAAGATCACCACGAAGCCGCTCACATCCATGTGGAACATAATGGGGAGTTTGAGGCCGATCTCCAGGTCAAACTGAGCCGAGAGGCTCCCTTCGATTTTCTGGATCAAAAATCTAGAAATAACAATTAAAAATAAAGAATTATTAGTATGAAAAGCTCAAAAATATTATATTTCAAAAAGAATTTGAAATGAAGAAAAAATCTTATTTTTGCACAGGTGAAATGATTGAAGGTGGTGACGATGAAAACACGCATTTGGTCTGTGATATGATTGAAGGTGGTGATGATGAATACACGCTGTTACAGGTATTTTATCATAGATTGAGAAGAGAAAATAAAAGAAGAAAGTATCAGAATGTATATATATTTTCATATGATATCGGTTTTACTTGTAAAAAAGAGACATTATTGTGTTTTCCAATGTGGTAGGGCGGCTTTACATACACATGATTGCTCGAGGCAAGTTTGACACAATATATACAGCGATGCTATGGAAGAAGAGTACACATGTCTAGATACATCCACATTTGCACAAATGAAAGTCATCTAATTTAGAACGGAGGGAGTACAACAGAACAGGCAAAGCCAAAAAAGGCAAAAAAAAATCAAAATGTTATTCATATTTACTATATTAAATACAAATTTCAGGTTGTGCGCAGCACTGGAGGAGAGGGCTGCTCCAGGTCATATCTTGAAAACTTCAGAATGACAGTCAGTGGAGACTCCAATTCCTCTCGTCCAGACAACTATGTAAGATTTTAAAAAAAGACCAAGGATCAATTTGTACATACTTACTATATATGACGAGAGATTTAAAAAAATACACCGACAACAACTCTGTTTAATGTCAGCTAAATGAGAAACATTTGGATAGCAGATGTGATGATGATCCATGGTCGAGCGACCTTTTTGGAAACATGGGACCTGACGAGGTAAAAATTAAAGATTTCATATACAACATGCCACTCCCCTCTCCCACCATGTAGTTGATACACTCACAAACTTGTTGTGCAGGTATGTGTGCCACAGGACCATTCTCATGGGTACACAGATGAACAACAGAATGTAGCTGGCGAAATGCATTCCGACAGGGGCACTGCCACCAGCACAAAACTCCAGACTGATCTAACTGACATACAAAATGAAGAACAACAAGGAGAAGAAAGAAGAATTTCTGAGCACGACATAGAGAACTTTTTGAAAAATGAGAAGACAGCCGCAAAGGTCCACGTTGACTTGCCCAAAGAAGAGTACTACTGCATCTGCTGTAAATTTGACAAATATGGCTTGTTATGCTCTCATATACTGAAGGTTATGCTTCTCCTTGATGTTGACAAGATACCGGAAAAATACATTAAAGGATAAAAAACTACTGCCAAATCTTCTGGCAGAAAAACTGCAGATAATGAAATGCTGAGGTACAATGTACTCTCAAGGAAGTTAGTGCACACAACATCAAAGAGATCAAAACGCAGCCGAAAATATGAATACCTTATCAAGTAAATAGACAGAGTTGAAGATGGAATGTCTAAGTTGGATGAAGTATCTGAAGAAGAGTTGCAAGAGCAAGCCAGCTCAACTAGAATGCTTGTAAATCTCACAACTACATTGAATGAGGGAGGCACAGACTCAACTATACAGCTGGTAGACCCTGATGTTGCTAATACAAGAGGCAGACCGAGGATGTTGACAATCAAAGAAGCAATAAAGGCAAAAAAAATCTACAAATGTAGTCATTGTGGGAGAACGCAGCATACAATTTTTTTTTTGCCCCAACAAGCACCTGGAGTACAACTTGCCAAAACCAAAACAAAACCTCGAACATCAAAAAGGTTGATGCAGGTAAAGAAAAGCACTTTGGCCGTTTTAAATTACTGAATAAAGAGAAAACAAAAAGTAACTAAAACAACAGGCTAACAAGAATCTGTTTTGGCCAGGTACACAAAACCCTACAAGTGCGTCGGTGGTGCCCAATAAGAAAAGAGCGGGAAGACGCAAGCAAACTTCAGCTGATCAGTCAATATCACATAGTTAGTTGCTGCTGGAAGCCAACAATAATGAAAACACCAACACGGAGGTGTCTCCAACAGAAATGTTAATCAAGTGATGGACTCAAAGAGGACCTAGCAAAAAAATAAGAAAAAGGCAAGAACAAAAAGGAGGCAGAAAAAGACGTGCAAACATTCCCACCATAGAGGCAGCAAAAAAGAGTAGATAGGAAACACATGAGTGCTTGTAGACCAAAAAAAGACATGTATCGGGGTTCCTACTTATTACTCAAATGTTCAGAATTAAATTGAGTTGTACTCATATTTCAGAAAAAAATTCAGTTGAATATTTTATATGCTTGTCTATCGCTTTCGGTATTTGCTAGATCGGAAAAAACTAAACACCCTAGATTTCAAATTCATTTGAGATTTATTTTGTGTGTGCATATGAGAGGCTCATAGAGTAAAAAACCAAAATGCCTTGTATCTTAACTCAGCATGTTTTTTATAAATTAATAACTAACTAGTTTTAGGAATGGATGCAAAATGAGTAACCAAGTAAAATAGATAATATACACATAGCAAAAATATAAGTTTACCTCACTTGTTCAACTAGCATAGCACATTAACAGATTGAATGTCTCCACAGTTTCAGATCCAACCATTTCCAACCAACTCCCCTGCCTACAAACAAAAGAAGGCAAAAGAAGCACAGTGAACCAATGAACGTTCATAGATAAATTGAATGAACGAGAAGACATATGTCCAAACAACTATGTATTAATGTAACTTGATAAGCAGAAATAAGCTTCCGGGACAAGGATATTAAACAAGGACACATCTATTGCCAAGTGCAAGAGAGAACGAAAATAAACTTAATCCTTTAAGACATATAAGACGAGAGAGCTTCACCGTCTATTGGCCAAAACAATGTACACAAAGATTGAGAAACCACAGTGGAAAAGATGAATATTACCTAGTACTATTCAAATTTAACGAAATGATATTTTTTATAAAAATTAATAAATACAATATATTATGAAGAACATGGTTTTAAGGACGCCTTACCGCCTTATAAACCACTATGAAGAGAAGAAGAATACCAAAAGATAAATCTTATATTGCAAGGGATAATATGGAGTGAAAAATCATAGCAAGCTTTAAGCTTCCAAAAGTGGCAATCGAATTATTAATTAAGATAGAAAGAAGTTTTCACTATATAATTTAGTGTTGTTGCTCATGCTGAAAGATCAATACACGCACATAACACTATAGCCAGCGTTTAACAATGGCCAGGCAACAAAGTAATAGATGTCTTCATGTTCGAGCTTCAATGCAGCCCAGCAATAAACTAAGAAATTACATCACCAAATGGTCACCCGAGCGACAAAGGAACTCAATGTACTCTTATAAATCTAGTCGGTCCTAAATCACAAGAAGAATATTACAGCAGTCACGTACCACAAGTAACTAGAATGAAAGCCAGCAAGAAGAAACTAATTGGACTCGTTATGCTTGCGCAATGCAGATAGGAAACTTTACCTGCAGTATAGAAGTTAGTGTAGGGACAGAAGATGTCATCAGACAATTTCTTTCTTTTAATAATATGTCTGATCAGCATCGAGTCAAGTTGGAGGGTGAAGTTGGCAAACGCAGTAGACAGAACAATCACATTTGTGTCCTCATCATAGCCCACGAGAAGTACAGCTTTGTCGTCACTATGCATTCCCCATGGAAGCATCCCCTCCAGCTCCAGTGGAATGGTTTTCTGCAGCGGCATCCATTCGACAACACCATCACAGTTAGATCTTCTCTCCCACAACTGGATGATTTGTTGTGACAAATGTGCGAGGCCAAGGCCACTATCCGCTGTCCGTAAAAGCTTAACGGACCCATTGTGGTAGTTGTCAATATGAGCTTCCTCCGGCTTCTTGATCACACCATGGTTCTGCCTTTCCAAATCAAACGCAAGGACGTGACCATCACTAAGCAACCAGTAAAATGCATCCCCAACCAGGACGTTGTGCCTTGTAGAATGACAACAATGAAAAACTATTAAATATGAAAAGAATGACAACAATGAATTGAATATGAAAGAATCCCCAACCAGGACGTTGTGCCTTGTAAAATGCATCCCCAACCAGAAAAATTCGTGTCATTTGGATTGCCCATTTGTGATTTAATAGTGTTTTAATATTAAATATGAAAAACTATTTAATGATGAACCAATTATCTAAATGACACAATTTTTTCTCATAATACACAACGAACCATACGACTTACTGACAATAATGAAAAGAATGACAACAATGAATTGAAGAAAGAGAAAGAGAATGACTGACTGAAATGAATAAAAGATGCTAATTAACATAAACCGAGAAAAGAGAAAACGACAGAGAGAACAGAAACCCTACATGCTCAAACGACCCTGTGTAACATACTCAAAGGGACATACTCAAACGACCCTTAGTACAACAAAATTCACAGGGGACATACTCAGGCGACCCTTTGTGAAAAGATAATCGAACAGATGACGAGAACAAAACATGCTTGATAAACTAAAATCATTAAGAATCAAATTGAGAGAACCATTCAGAACTGAAGAATAGAAATATTCAGACTCACGAACAATATAGTCAAAAGACAGAATGGATATGAATTACAGATTGTTATATGCCACGAACTCGATTTAGAAAGGGTTCAGTAGATTGTTATATGCCACAAAACTCAATTTATAAAGGGTTAAGTAGCTTCGTCATCTTACTACATGTACAGATTGCACCCTGGGATTCGCATGTACTATATGAGGAAGTCGCATTCTTCTAACAGTATACAGGGCTTTGCACCCAAGATATTACACACAAGAATCAAATTCTCCACCTCGATTTCATACATACACACGAGATGACTTCATACATGAGATAACTTCACATACGAGAAGATTTGACAGCACATATCAGTCTGATATCAAATATTAAAAAGTGCAGGAGGCACACACCAAATTAAACTAAATAATATATACAGACAAACAAAGTACATTGACTACCCATCCAAAAAACATCATGCCCCTCCATCAAAAACCCTATGATTCTCATATGAAAAAAGATACAATTTCTTATATGGAAAAAACACACCAGGCTACAGATTAACACACACCAAATTCACATAAAAAAGGACCTCCACCTTGTCTCCATCCACTCACAAAACTTTGAATACCTCCCCCGTTGAACAGACCTTTATGGATTGGCTGCACAAAAATCTCAGCTACACACAACAAAAGGCAAGCTGCGTGTTAATCGGCGATGAGAGGTTACTCAATCTAACAGTAAAACAGAACACTTAACCTACATCGACCATCAGCGCCTGCAGACACACGCGGAAAAATAGAGTAAATCATGATATGAACCCCAACTGCTAAAAAACACACCAGCGCGCCTTCGCCTCAGGATACCTGCTGCTTTGCCTCCCACCAAACCAACCGACAAAATCGTACGAAAACAAAAGCAGGGGAGGAACAGTATACACACAATCCCCCCACCAAATCGAGACGGTTCGCGTGAAGAACAAGGGGAGCTGGGCGGGGACATACCTCCCTTGTCGGCGAACTTGCTTGCCGCGGAACAGTATACACACAATCCCCCCCACGAAATCGAGACTGTTCGCGTGAAGAACAAGGGGAGCTGGGCGGGGACATACCTCCCTTGCCGACGAACTTGCTTGCCTCCTCTGACTCCGGTTCTCGCCATGGGACAAGGCTCGATGGAGATGGGAGACCCCGCTCCTCTGCCTCAGCCCTGTTTCTATATCTCTCTCTCTCCTCTCTACAAAAGGCTCTGTTTCTTCACTTCAACCCCAATGAGTCCGCTCATCTTTTAGCTAGATCGTGTGCTTCTTTTCCTAGTGAGGTGTGGCGTGGTGTGTCCCTGGATCTTATACGGCAGACAATTTATAATGACATTATGATTTGATATCAATAAGGCGCACGATTCCCTCAAAAAACCTCACCACAGACACGCGGCGAAGCCAGAAAATTCAAAACTGATGATAATAGAGAATAATAAAGACGGGATCAGAAAACCCCTAAATGGGCTCAGACCCGGACAATCCGAAAACCCGGAGTCCAAAATAGACAACGGGGGACAGCTCACGTCCAAATGAGAATCTCAAAGCAACACATCAAACGGATAGAAAAATGTGCGTGAACGAATTGTAAAACAGCTAGCTGCTGTTTATTAGAAACCTACCGTTATTGAGGATTACCACAGATGCGTGTAATGCAGCTTATTATAAAGCTGCTGACAGAGATGGGCCATAGTATGGTTCCTCTTCACAGAACAGATTAAGATTTCAGGCTCTTCCATCATTGTTGGAAGATAACATGATTTAGGCAATTATTACAGAACGGTTCCATTTGGGCCAAGTACCAGCCCTCAAAATTACTAATGGTGCTATCTTACCCTAGTTCAAAAGGTACTATTGCAAGGGTTCTGATTGTATGCAACCAAATGGTTATGCAAGTCAAACTTCTTTCTGTTGGAGTTCAGTCATTTTTAAAATTGATAAGCATTTGTTTGTAGGAAAGATAGAATGTACCTCAAACGTGAAGCCGGCTAGCTTCCTCTCCCTGTCTCCCCACCCATCCGCTTTGCAGAATCATGCCATCCCAACCACCACAACACAACCCTCTGTTCAGTCAGTTAGACAGCTTCTTGTTTGTGCTGATATACACAGAGCGTTCGGTCACCAGAAATGGTGATTTCAACTGGTTTATGTAAGGAAATTTTGCACCACTAGTGTCAACTGAAAACCTGACACCTCTGCTATAAAAAAGACAAAAAGAGGTGCTAAATAAAATGTAGTAGCTACACCCAAGATAAATTGTACTCCTTCCATTCATAATTATAAGATTTTTTAACTTTTTCTAAAACAGATGTAGCTAGATGTGTTACAGTGTGTATGTTTACTCATTTTAGTCCGTATATAGTCCACATTAAAATATCTACAACATCTTACAACTGTGACTGGAGGGAGTACATGATAACACAAATAATAATCCACCCAGGATTGTCCTACGTGAGAGATACTATCATACTTGTTTTTGTTTTTTATTTTGAGAATTACTATCATACTTGCTGTGCAGACAATATATATGGGTTGTAGGAAGTTGGATTGATAGCTTCCTCAGCCTTCCAAAATAAATAAAAGACATCTTTTAACCCCATGAAAGAAATATACATTTTGCGTGTTTGCAACAAATTTTCCATCTTGCATTCACCAGGATTGTCCATTCTCAGACAAGTTTGTCCCAGTGTATCATAATTCAAACTACTGTAGAACAATCCAAACAATGTTATGACGTGACAAGCTATGCACTGTAGATTGTAGAAGAATCCAAGCAACAAACACCTAACATGGTCTGAAAGCTAATCATTTCTTTCAAAAATAGATAGGGAAGATCCAGAATAACAGAACAGAGTGGCAGCTAGTTTAAGCACTACATTCATCAATGTCCCACTGCCATCCAGCAAGAGAGAAGTCTGCATATGGTGTCACAGATGGAGCCTAGAGTTATCTGTGACATTCCATGACATCAAATTACGTGTCTATGTATAATACATGAACACTAAGCAATAATTGCAGAATTCTTACCAGGGGTCACATAATTTTTAGTTCAACTAACGATTAATTAATGTCATGCAACATCGATTAAGATTTATTACTCAAAAGTTCCAAGTATGACCATGTGACAAACCTTCAAATAATTTCATCTCAACCCAGTCTAACAGTTTTATTTATTCTTGTTTCACAAATTCTGAGAGGCAATACGTAAGCATTATACAGGAAAGACAGAATGCACATCAAGTGTGAAGCTCACTGGCTTGTCTTTTTTCTATTCATAAACAGTGAACAATGGAGTGGCCTTACAAGTCTAAATTCCTTGATTGGTTTTGCTAAGCATTTCCTGTAGAAGTGTTCCTTCATTAGGAACATAACTCATGGAGAGATACATCTTAATTCAACAGATGCTTATACTGTCCCAGATCATACACATATTAAAGTACTTCTAACCTAAGCACTCTGAGCAGACGCACAACTGCATATGTTACTTCTGATATGGAACATCAATATCTGAAATTGAATCTAACAGTTCCCAAAAAGTACCCAAAAAACTACAAGATCCTGTTTCGAGTGGAGGGATTGCGTAAGAGTTTTACTCCTAGATAATTTTAGAATTCCTAACAAGCCTGAAAAGATAGCAAACTGCATGGCTGCACAGTCTAAATCTCCTATGTTTCTTCAATACTGTATGTTTTAAAATAAGCTTCATAACTCATAGGGGGCAAAAAGAGAACATGTTCCAATATAAGTGCAGCTCTGGAAAAGGCATACACTGCTAGTTACAAGATCAACATTTTGTAAAACCCAAGTTACCAACTAAAAGTCCAACACAATGGCAAACACACTCTTCGCATAATAAGCCTCGATCTTTAGAGGTTCTGAGTTTTCTCCTTCATCATAGAATAGTCCGTGCCCTCCTTTGCATTTTATACGGAAGTTGTGGAGAAGACAAAAGCTTATAAATTGCCATGGCCAGCAGTGACATGGATTTCTTTTCAAATATGCATTTTTCCTGAGCAGTCCGTAATGTCCTGGGATCCTGGCTAAGAAAAATAAATCGATTCATCAGGAGTATGTTTTTTTACTCTATACTACAAAATGGAGCAGGATACAAGCAAAGATCAGTCCAAGTGGTGGCAAAAGGGACAAGCCCGAAGATGGAACAAGAAGTCAAGAGCAAGTAAACAAAAATTCTATCACGCCAATGTGCTAACAACCAGGTTCCTTAATGCATATTATAACTGACACTGTGATATGAGAACATGTAAATCTTACTCTTTCAAGCTCTTTTCTGTCGAACTTGCAAGGATGATATAAATGTGAGACAGTAGGGAATGAGTAAAGATCACTTCAATGTTTTGTTTGAAAGAAGTAAAGATTGATTTCATAGGAACATGCTAGTGTGCATAACTTTATCTACTACATGACCTAAGCAAGAAAGACAGAAAGATTAGTTGAACCATTTCCCGAATAAGGTAACTCCTGGATATCTCTACATTATTTTCATAATTGTCTATATATCACCATAAGATAAATAAACAACAGAAAGCTACAGGATATGCATTCCTCCATTCATGTTTTGTAGTAAATTGTTTATACTTGCCCCCTTGGATGTTGCACTAGGTATGTAGTATTATGCTCTGAAAAATAATTGTTTAATATCCTGAGTCTATGACCAACCAAAGCGCATAAGACTTTATATTAACTTACTAACCAAACATCTAAATAGGATATAGATAATGGAACGGTTAAAATGCAAAGGATTCTCATAAAATTGTAGAACATATACAAGATAAACTTTGAACATCATAGGTCACTCAATAATCATTGACGCACCTCATCAGTAGAAGAAACTACATGCTCAGCAGACTTCCTGTGTATATGCCAATGGATTTGGAATCCCTCACTTCCAATGCATTAGTGTAAGTTCCAGTTTTTGGATCATAGATTTTTAGAAATTCATTTCCAAAAGGAAACAAACTCCCATTTCCATGTGAGAACAAGATCCTCCCATCATGCAGTACAACAGAAGGATACACAGACGACTGAGCAACACATGAAGGAATATTGTATTTCTTTTCCCAGATTGCATTCTCAAAATCAGTCAGAAACCACAAGTTCATAGAGACATAATGATTGTTGTGAACTGTGACCAAGGAGCCATCCAGTTCAGCCAATGATAACTGGAGGTTAAGATGTCCGTAACAGAAATCCTCGTTGTCCTGAATAAATGTGCGTACCGGTGCTGGACCACGCAGAGTACCCTTCCACTCCTCTGTCTCAAGGTTGAACGAAGCTATGCTGCCAGGTTCAATAGTTATCACCCCAGAATTAAAAATAGTAGAGTAAAAATCCATCAAGAAATAGACCACTCCATCTAGGACGACACATCGCATACGTTCTTCACGGCCAGCAAAGATAAGGGATGGAGGGCTGGGAAATACCAGGATGAACCTGGGTGCATTTGCTCCTGCCCAGGACGAGGACCTTCCGAATGTTCAAAAATTCCAAAAAAAAATGGAGACATGCATACACATGTATGCAGTAATAGTACAAAATTTCGTGGAGAAACGATCTTTCATTTGGCCTGTGTAAAAAAGACAAATCTATGACGTATATACACTGCTATATAGAAGTACTGTAGCATTTGCAAATTTGTTTT
This sequence comes from Poa pratensis, assembly GCA_947311845.1. NCBI lineage: Eukaryota > Viridiplantae > Streptophyta > Magnoliopsida > Poales > Poaceae > Poa > Poa pratensis. The sequence continues at coordinate 43,885,265 of CAMZMU010000066.1, forward strand.
TTTTACGTAGCCAACGTAAATACAGATTCTTCATGAAACTCACTTGCCGGCGCATTGGATTTGCATTACCTATGCATCTGATTTTTTACAGATTTTTTTGACTTTTCAAAAGTGGTTTAAATCAAGATTTAAAAAAAAAAAAACTAGGCAGGAGCAGGTGCCCGCCGGTTCCATTTATTCACTCTCATGGAGGGCTCTGCTTTCCTCTCCACCTTCCACAATCAGTGCCATCAAGGGTGATGACCTCGCACAACTGCCTATCACCAGCACGAGGGGTAACGATACGGATCGCCTTGTACTCTCCCGTGGAGGAAACTTGCCCCAAAGCAAGTGATTCCACTTGTCCATACCCATAATGTGCCTTGATCTCATCATCGTGTGCCAATTCCTCCGAGTGGCACTCTGGCAAGACGAGAGTATCCCCGGTGGCCGGGTTAAGCACCCAAAGGCCCAAAGGGTGCATCTCCCTAGTGAAGCAGATGCGATCAAGACGGGTGCGCAGAACGGAGATGCTATCTTGGCTTCTTAGAATCGTCGCAAAGACATGGCCTGACTCGTCCGTAGCAAGAATATCACTCTCAATGCTGGGAATCCGCCTGACGATATTGCCGGACAAGTCGATAATATCAACGCCGTTGTTGCCTTGGTCGCGGTAAGCCACGGCGAGGAGCGGAGCCGGGTGGCGGGACTTGTGCTCCGCGACGAAGAGCGGGTCGCAGGTGAGGGCGCGCCATGACGGGCAGACGGCGCGGAGGCGGCATAGATCCTTGGCCGGGATGCGCAGAAGGATTTCGAGAAGCGCGTCCCGGGGCAGGTCGTCCGAGCTGGAGGCGGCGGGCTGCGACTGTGGGGGTTCCATCGCTCTAGACCTGTAGTGATAAATGCGCTGGTTAGCAAGAGAGGCCACCAAATTGAAAGATGGATTCAAATAGGGCGGTGTCGAGGAGGAAGAGAGGGAGGAAGACGGAGAGTGGTCGAGGGTTTCGGTGAGAGTTCAGTGCGAAGTCGAGGTGCTTGTGGGTTGAGACGCGCGAGCAGCGCAGTGGCTTGGCTTGGCAGTGGCCAGCCAGCCCGCCCGTGTTCGATCCCAGGATCAGCACGGGTGTCTCACCGCTACCCTGTTCTCCTGGAACACTGTAGCACACTGTTCATTGAACAGTGTAATAAATTCGCAGATGCCTCTCAACGTCTACGTGCCACAGGCGAGGTCGACGTGCCCGTCGGTCCCGGAGCACTGGTCTTCGGAAGTCTCTTAAGACGTATTAGGGATATTAGATTGTAGGTCTAGTTTAGACGCATGGGTGGGTGGGTGTGTGGTGTGCGTATCTGTGCGTGTGAACAGATACTACAGCTTGTATCCCCAGGAGAGGCTAAAAAAAAAAAAGAGGTGCTTGTGGGTTGGTCTGGGCAGAAACATTGGTGCCCTAGTATGTTAGCTGGGCTGGGCTTAATGCTTCTGACCACGCGTTTTCTCAAATTGTGGCACATGATGCACCATCCGGCCCTAAAAAAACATGATGCACCATTCCGGCCCTAAAAAAACATGAGAGCATCTCTGTCGGGGGCCTCCAAATCGGTGTCCGGCACGCCCAATTGAGACCCAATTGGGGGTCCCGAACCTGTATCCGGTCAATTGGGGGTGCAGCCCACAGCGGCGCACCCCAAAGACCAATTTTTTTTTGAATTCAAACGAATTTAAATGCATTTCAAATTTCATTCATATTCGGTACACATTACAAAATATTTGAATGAAATTTGAAAAAAACCTAAACCCTAGCCGCCGCCTAGCCTACTCATCTCTGTCCCACCACGACTCGTCGTCGCTGTCGTCCTCGATTTTCACCACCGTGGTGGAGGAGGCAACACGGCTGGTGGAGGCTCCGTCGTGGCGCGGCGCGCGGCTGGAGTAGGCGCCGTCGTGGCCCGGCGCACGGCTGGTGGAGGGGCCGCCGGAGGAGGAGGAGGCTGACATCTGGGCATAGGTCGCCAGGGTCACCATGAGGCCCGGCGAGTCCTGCTCGATGTCGACCACCGACTCGGAGAGCGCCGCCAGCAAGCCCGGGCAGTCGCGGTTGTGCTCGTTCCGCATCTCGGACGGCACGTCGTAGCCCACCGGGATTACCTCCACCGGCATTGCCTCCGCCCTGGGGCGATGTAGGTAGAGGCGCCCGCGCGGGCGTGGTGGCGAACGCTGGCCGCGTTCGCGGATGGTGATGCCGCCTCCACCATGCGGCGGTGAGCGGCGCTCCGCCTCCACCACCTGGCGCGGCACGGGGCGCGGTGGAGGGAAGCGCGGCACCGGAGGACGGAGGCGGAAGGGGATGGCGCTGCCCGTGGCAGCGTGTCGGCGCGCGGCTTCGATCGCGGAGGCAACCGTGTGGCCGGTTGCCTCCCACCAGTCGTGGCGCCCCTCAGTGTTGTAGCGCGTCCGCAACGCGTTGGGGCCGTCGACGGTGGCGATGACCGCCTCCCGCTCGCGCTCAAAGCGCTCTAGCCAACGGCCCCAGTTCGCCTGGCCCTCGTCGTTCTCGAGAAGGCGCCGCTCCGCCGGCGTCATCCAGCTGCGCCGGCGAGCGATGAACCGGTGCATCTGCTCCGCCGGCGAGCGATGAACCGGTGCATCTGCTCCGCCGTGTCGGGCAGCGGTGGCACGGGAAGACCACCAGACGATACGGCCCAGTGCTTGGGCAGGCGGCAGTCCGGAGGGGCGAGGAGCCCGTACCGGTGCATCTCCCAAGCGTCGTCGCTAAGGATCGTGCGCCCGCCGTACGCCATGGGTGCGAGGAGAGTGAGGGCGAGGAGAGTGAGGAGAGAGTGAAGGCGAAAGAGAAGACAGGGTGGATAAGCACGGCGGGGGCGCCAGCTTATATCGAGGCGATGGGCGGTGCGGCTGGCGCAAATGCGACGCGTGGGGAATCCGCAACGCCGGCCGCGTGGCCTGGGGAGCCGTCGCGTCGCCTGGCCTCCGTTAATGGCATGTGTGTGTGCAGGCGCACTGGCGTCCAGTCGCGTCGCGTTGGAAACCGCTGACGACTGCGCCATTAACGCGGCCAGACTGGCCTCCTGCACGGCGCGATTAATGATGCCTGAACGCGGTGTGTGTATGACGGGCGGGCTACCCCTGTCAGAGGCCATGTCCGTCCCATGTCCGGCACCCCCGAGAGGGTGGAGGGTGCCGGTGGTGGGTGATTTTGCTGTCTAGACCCCCATTGGACCTTTGGGGGTCGTTTGGAGGGTGCCGGTGGAGATGCTCTGATGGAATATAAAAAGGGGAAAGAAAACAAAATTGCTGATGCTCTCTCAACTCAAGAGTAAAATACAGAATTATGCAATTGAGGTCTGTTGTTCTTACAGCTTGGATATCTGACATTGTTAGCAGTTATGAGAATGATGAAAACTGCATATCCTTGCTAGCTAAGTTGACACTAGACCAGGCTGCTCACCAAGATTTTACTCTGAAAAATGGTCTTCCCATATTCAAAAACAAATTAGTAATGGTAAATGATGCAACTATCAAGACTGCCACCATGAAAGCCTTTCATGCTTCTGAGCTAGGTGGGCATTCTGGGAAAAATCAACCTTTCACGGAGTACAACTAGTTTTCTATTGGCCCAAGATGAGAACAGAAATTGCACAGTTTATCAAGGAGTGCCCTTTATGCCAAATAAATAAACCTAAACACCTCGAGTGTCCAGGACTGTTACAACCACTACTTGTTCCTAATATGGCTTGGACTCGGACTTTGTGGAGGGATTACCAAATTTGAATAATAAAGACATGATATTAGTGGTGGTCGACAGATCCACAAAGTTTGCTCATTGCATTGGCATGAAACACCCAATTACAAAAACTGTGGCACGAGCATTCATAGATAATTTCTTCAAGTTACGAACATTAATTAATTACTGACAAAGACCGCATATTCACTACTAGTAATCTGCGGAAGGCGTTGTTCAAAGCTCTAGACATCAAATTGCACGTGAGCACTAGTTACCATCGACAAACGGACGGTCAAACAGACAGAACAGTGCTTAGAGACATATCTCAGGTGCATGACATTTACTCAGCCTAAGAAGTGGCATTCTTTTGGTTGTCTATGGCAGAATGGTGGTATAACACTACTTTCCACACCTCCCTGAAAATGGCTCCTTTCCGGGCGCTCTATGGAATTCCCTGACATGCCTCATACTACTAATTGAGCAAGGAACACAAATATGCAGCGCAACACCCTCTATTATCTGGATTCAGCAGTCGATTATAGAGTAATTGGACAGTTTCAGAGGAATGATTAAGGTTCTGAATACAAGTTTGCTTCACCACAAGAGTGGCGGCTGGGGGTAAACCCTAATAGAAAGATAAGATAACATTTTCCTTCCCAAGCTTCGACTAGAAGTAGCAGCAGCAGGAAGAAAGCGACAGAGACGGAGTGGTTGGCGCGGTAAAGTTCCAGCTGGAAAGGTGATTTGAAATAGCGACGCCTCAGTTGATCATAGCCGTAGATCTGCTAATCAACGGTCCACGTTGCTTCTCAGAGCGAAGCGGTAAGTAGCAATGTGGTCCGTTGATCAGAAGATGGATGGCTAAGAATCACCCTAATGCGCTGCTATGTTCAGAACACCTTGTCAATCTTCAGTTTCGTCAGGCAATAGAGCTTCCGGTTGTGACAACTCCCCCTTCACGAGACCAGACTTGCCCTCAAGGATGGAAAGCTGGAAAGACCTTCTGTATGAATGTCGAGTCCTCCCAAGTTGCTTGCTCTGGCAGTAGATTCTGCCACTTGATAAGCCACTGAACCACTGGTACCGAAATGGCTCCCTGCACCCTTGGAATCAATTTCCTCTCTAAGATAGCTTCAGGAGCTACAAGTATAGTGCCATCTGGATTAAGCAGAGGTAGATGAGGACTGGGTATTGCTTTAGGACCCAGATGTTTCTTTAGCTTGCTCACATGGAATGTATGATGTAACTGACATCCTTCAGGCAACAACAATTTGTAAGTGGTGTTTCCCACTCTTTGTAAAACCCAAAATGGGCCATAATGTTTGGAATGTAACTTAAGACAGCGGTGAATGCTCAAGGAGGTATGTCTGTAAGGTTGTAACTTGAGGTACACCATATCACCCACTGCCAATGTTCTTTCCTGCCTGTTTTTGTCAGCCTGTACCTTCATACGTTCCTGGGCTTTTAGCAAATTATCCTTGATTTGCTGTGCAATCTCTGTGACTGTTGCATTAGGAGTCACCTCAGGATTGTTGTCTTCAGTAGGTAAGAACAGTTCAGCTAACTGTGGTGGTGGTCTTGCATACAATGCCTGAAATGGGGTCATCTTTAGGGAGGTGTGAAAAGATGTATTATACCACCATTCTGCCAAGGATAGCCATTGATGCCATTTTTTGGGTTGCAAGAAAGCCATGTTTCTGAGATAGTTTTCGAAGCATTGATTCACTCGTTCGGTTTGCCCATTTGTTTGAGGATGATAAGCAGTGCTGAAATTTAATTTGACTCCCAATGATTTGAATAGTGATTGCCATAAATTACTGGTGAAGATTCTATCACGGTCAGTAACTATGACTGTTGGTAGTCCATGCAGCTTGAAAATATTTTCTCTGAAAGCTCGTGCCACTGAATGCACAGTTATAGGATGCTTCATCGAAATAAAATGTGCATACTTGGTGAATCTGTCTACCACCACCAGAATAATGTCCTTATTTTCAGAAATTGGCAATCCCTCCACGAAATCCATACTAATGTGTGTCCAAGCAAAATCAGGTACCGGAAGGGTTTGAAGCAAGCCTGGGTATTTGGTGTGTTCACCTTTATTGATCTGACATGTGGGGCATTGCTTGATGAAGTCAATGACTTGTTGCTTCATGCCAGGCCAGTGGAATAGCATTTTTATTCTCTGATAAGTGGCTTGTTCACCAGAATGTCCACCCAACTCAGAATTATGTAAAGATTCAATGATCTTGATTCTCAGATCTGTAGTACTTCCCACACATATTTTGGACTTGTATCTGATCAGTCCTTTAGAGAAAGTGAAGTTCAGTACTGCAGTAGGTGTTATTGTCAGCTGTTGTATTAGTTCCAAATATTTCTGGTCATGAGAATAAGATTTGACCACCTCAGTTACCCAAACTGGTACTGCAGCACTAGTGAACAGAGATAAAATTTTATGCTTTACTCTTGAAAGGGCATCAGCCACTTTGTTTTCCACACCCTTTTTGTATTCCACAGTGTAATTGTAGCCCAACAATTTGATCAATAGCTTGTGTTGAATTCCTTCAGTCAGCTTTTGATCTTGAATATATTTGAGACTCTGCTGGTCTGTCCTAATAACCAAAGAAGAAGCTGAGAAATAATGTTTCCATTTCTTTAATGCTTCCAATATTTCCATTGCTTCTTTATCATAAGTTGATAAGCCGACAGATTTAGGGCCAATTGCTTTGCTCAAGAAAGAAATGGGTTTCCCTTGTTGCATGAGGACAGCTCCAGTACCATAATCTGAAGCATCTGATTCCAAGGTAAAGGGCAGAGAGAAATTTGGAAGGGCTAGTACTTGTGGAGTAGTCATCTTCTGCTTGAGCAATTGGAAAGCAGCTTGTTGCTTTTCAGTCCACTTGAAATTGTCCTTCTTCCGTTCTTCGAATAATGGTCAACATATGAGGCCATAATCCTTAATGAAACGCCTGTAATAGTTAGCCATGCCTAGAATGCTCCTCAACTGAGTGATGTTTTCAGGCTGTGGCCAATTTATAACCACCTCGGTTTTTTTGGGGTCAGTGGCAACACCAGATGCACTGATGATGTGACCCAAATATTCCACTTTGTCAGTTGCAAATGTGCATTTTTGCATTTTGGCAAACAAGTTATTCTGCTGCAGAATAGTGAATACCTGCTTCAGGTGTTCAGTGTGCTCCTTTAAGTCTTTACTGTAGATCAGAATATCATCAAAGAAAACCAAAGCAAATTTCCTCAAAACAGGTGCCATGACAGTATTCACCAGCTGTTGGAATGTTGCAGGAGCATTAGTTAATCCGAAGGGCATCACCACATATTCATAATGTCCCTGGTGAGTAGTGAAAGCAGTTTTGCTAATATTCTCATCTTTCATCCTGATCTGGTGGTAACCACTTCTTAAATCAATTTTGGAGAAAACATTGGCTCCATGTAATTCATCCAATAAATCCTCAGTGATGGGTATGGGGTACTTGTTCTTGATTTTTTGAGCATTCATTTTTCGAAAATCAGTGCATTTCCTCCAAGTATGATCTTTCTTCTTGACAAGTGCCACTGGAGAGGAATAAGGGCTAACACTGTTCCTGATCACCCCTTTTTGCAACAAATCTGTGATGATGTTTTCCAGAGCATCTTTTTGGTGATGTGGCAAACGATATGGTCTCTGATTAATGATTTTTGCATCCGGCAAGAGAGGAATGGCATGATCACAATCTCTTTTTGGTGATAACTCTTTTGGTTCAGAAAATATAACTGCAAATTCATCCAAAAGTTTTTGAATTGCCACTGGGTTAGACTTCTGTTCTGTTGTTTCAGTAGTAACTGATTTGATCACTAGTAAAGCACCACAAGTAGAATGCAGTAATAATTTGCCCAAGTCTTGAGCTTCTTCCACCTGAGCTGTGCCAGGAAAGCTCTCATCCAGGAAGGTGACAGTGCTACCATCTTGTTTTGTTGCCTCTAATGTCAGCTTCTTATAATCCAGCGTGACAGGACTATATGTGTAAATCCAGTCTGCACCCAAAATGATATCATAGCCTTCTAGCTGCAGAATCCTGAAATCAGATGTAAAAGGAGTCCCCTGGATAGTTGTAACAGCCCACTTTTGGTATTGCAAAATATGGACCAAATTTTCACTTTTCTTTCCTCTCATGCATCATGGCATCCATGCATAATCATGTCTCATTTGAGTTAATACAACAGTTGTATGGAAATGATGTTGAGTTGTTAAACAAAAGTTCGCAAATAAACATATTTGTCAAGGAAGTTCCAAGAGTTCAAAGTTAATATTTTGCACTTGCTCTAAAATCTCTAGGGTATTCTTCAAATTTTTAAATCACCAAAAATCCCTAGACATACCTTCCTAAACAAATCTGTCCAAACTATTTTATTTTTAGACACCCAAATTTGTGGAGCTTCTACAGGCTAAGGGGAGCCTCCCCAAATTTTTGTCATAATTTTTGAAGATGGTTTAGTGCCTCAATAAAATCCCTAAAGCCACAGGTTTTAAAATTAAAACTGAAAAGGACCTAGTTGTGAGGGGAAACAATGTCCAGGGGGTTATCTGCAAAATGCCGTAGTCTCTCTCCCCGCACTGGCGCCATGCCGCCGTGCCGCGCCCGCACGACGCCGCGTCGGGCCCCCCTCCTCTGCCTCTCCCCTGCGAGGAGCAAGCACCACGAGGCCACTCTCCTACCCTATCCACTCGCTCACCTGCTCCCTCGTTCCCCATCTCTCTCCCCACGAGCGAGCCATGGCCGCCATGGACTCCGAGCTCGTCGCCGTCGACTGAGGAGTCCCCGAGCAAATCCAAGACCGCAGGAAGGTCCGCCGCGCCGTCTTCTCCCTCTCCGCCAAAGGAATCGAGCCGGGCGGGCCACAATCGACGCCGAGGTCCGCTTCTTCCCGAGCTCCGGCCGCGGACGCCGCGGACGATTCCGTCGCCGACAAGCCTCCTCCGACCTCGCCGTCTTCTCCTACGTGCTTAGGGTGAGCACGCGAACCTCCCCCGCCCTCCTCTCGTTCGCTCGTGGTCCGTAGCGCCCGTTCACTGAGGTTCGCCGTCGCCCGCGATGTGTGCAGTGCGTCGGATAATCCGAGTGGAGTAAAAATCGGATAATCCGAAGTATTCCAGTGCGAGGAGACTTTTAGTCCTTAGCCAAATTTCGGTACAGCTGTGTCAATCGGATATTCTGGTTTTTCCAAATTCGGATAATCCGAAAATATTCAGTACCACAGATCACTGTTCAAATTAAGGTCCTTAGCCGTATTTTCGAGCCCGATGGATCGGATAATCCGATTCTAACATCATCGGATAATCCGATTAGCCTTTTTCAGCTGTAATGCAAATACTTCAAGTTTCCCTTGTTAATTTGGATTGCACTAATGTTTAATCACCTAAAACTTGCATTTCATCACCTGTTCATGTCATTTCATATGCAAGTTAACCATAGGGTTTCATCTATCTTAATCAACAAGTAAAGATGATTCATGACCTAACTCCACGGTATATTCGGGATGCGCCCCTTAAGCATCCGAACTCCGTTTAAGTTGAATAGATTGAATCATCCTCATCTCGGGGATTTAAAATGTCATACCATCATGTGTTTGCGCATTGCATTTGTTAAAGCATGTGTGATGATTGATTGCTCTTCCGTTGTTATGCTTCGATAGATCAAGCAGCCGGGGTTACACCGCAATACCCCGACGATCCGTACTACCAGCACGTTGAGCAAGGCAAGCGTAATCCCCCCTCTGAGCATGTCTTATCCTATATTTCCGCAAATATTTTCTCCAATATAATATTGCATGCGGTTCCAAATGTCAATTTGCTTGGATTAGAGTATCATATAGTTGCATTAAATTTCTGATGCCATTACATGTTTCCTCCTATTATCCATAGGTTTGTATTGTTGGCCTGAGATACTTAACTATGCTATGTTGTTGCTTAGCCATGCTTAGTTAAATGTTTATTTCGTCCGGTGGATATTTCATGTTGGAAACAGATGTTGGAATGTCCGGATGATGGGGGAGAAATTGTGGTGACAGGTAATAAACTGCTTAAAGGTGGGGTTGAGAGGCCACTATGGTTTGATGGTGTCTTGTCTCGCTCTCGCCGCCTAGGTGCGAGTTCTTTACCTCTTGAACCAAGAATGAGCGCGCTTCCTTTCGGTGGGGTATATGGAGCCCTCGTCGACCGACTAACTTGTGCGGGGCTAGCTAGGGTCCTCTAGTTCGGGCTTCCATTTGCGCGTGCGTTGAGATGGTGGCCAAGACAGAAATGAGGATGGTGGTGTTAGGAAAATGAGTGGCCACGGGGCAGGGTGTTGGAGGCACTGAACCTGTCCCGTCCTCACTGATGATCCTGGGTTAGTCTCAAGCAAGGTAAAGGTTGTAACCGTTCCCACTCAGCCGGCTTTCCCCGGAAGAGAGCTAAGCGTAGGCAATGAGCCGGGCGGTACCGAAGGTTAAACACAGTGCACCCCTGCAGGGTTAAATCTTTTCGAAAAGCCGTGTCCACGGTTACGGACAACTTGGGAAAGGACGATAAGATCATAGAATAACTTGAACGGAATGGTTAAAACCTGAGTACTAAAGGTACTACTCAAGAATGCAAGGTTAGCTTCCTCGAGGGTGATTCGGGGAGGTGCCTTTGTAGAACAGGTACAGTGATGATGGTGGTTGATAATGAGAAAGGTGATCAAAGAAAAGAGTTGCTTCTTACCTCTTTTTAAATACTCAGCTTAGCCGATGCCATGGAGTTATGTTTTCAGAAATAAAATCAGCTTTATGCAAAACAGCCATAAAACCTTGAAAGCCTCATCGAGCTAAAGCTCTATATCTAATCTTGCGAGTTCGTCGAACTCAACGTCGTTTGCTTTGTTTCAGAGGAGGACTTCACTGACCTTGAAGGTGGGTTCTTTGTGGACGTCGACGAGTAGTCTGGGGTTCCCAGGTGGCAGCTTGGGACATCTCGGAACAGCTGGCGCTTGAATGTTTATCTGTAGGCCTCTTAGGCCATAATTTGGATCTTGTTGTTTAGAACAACTTAATTCGCTTCCGCATGATGTACTGTTGGGTCTGTGACCTCTGGTTGTAATTTGCTATCTTTCTCTATTATAAGAGTTGAACTATAATGATTTGTGTCGTAGAGTCTGTGATGTGCCAGTTGTTCCACAAGTCTTGATCTCTCTATTATGCATGGATAGTTGTGCCTGTGTTAGGGCATCAATCGGGGTGTTGCATTGCCGATGATCAATTCCGAGCAACGCCTGCCAAAGGTTTTGGCCGGGGAGTGGTAAACCCGTAACCTCCGGTTGTATCGCCTAACCGGTGACACACAGCATCACTGTATAGCAGTCGGGTCGGGGCGCCACAAGTTGGTATCTGAGCAATCCTTGCAGAGAAACTCTGTCCATAATTGTTCTCCATTAGCAACCATGACTTTCAGTCTCTTGCTTGGCTGTAATGTACAATGTGCCTGTTGTGCAATTTTAGGGCTCATAAAAGTGGTGGTACTGCTAGTGTCCACCAATGCCAAAGCAAGTTTATCACCAATCATGATGTTCAATGTGAATGTGGATTTGGCTCTGGCCTTGCCATGTAAAGCATGCATGGAAATGAGCAGTGTAGGATCTTTGTTTGGCACCTCCTCATCAGACAAACTGTCAGACTCTTCCACAACATAAATGATGTCTTGAGTTTCAGGTTTTGCAGCTTGCATTGCTTGGACTTGGTTTTTGTTCACCATTTTGCATACCTTCTTGTGACCAGGGAACCATAGTTCTCTGCATTTATAATAGCGCTTCTCTCCAGTTGCCTGTTGGATCACACTGGCAGGTGTTGCATTTGGTGGTTTGGCATCAAAAACCACTTGCCTTCTGACATTGTCTTGTTGCTGGAAGAAAGGTTTGCGAGGAGGTGTAGCAGCCTCCAATCTTCTTGCCAACCATATAGCCTTTTGCATGGTTGTAGGTTCATGACACTGCAAGTGTGCCTGGATGTAATCCTGAAGGCCAGATATGTAACTGTGAACATAATAATCATCTGGAACAGCTGGATTATCTTTGCGCATCAAGTTCATTGCAGCTTCAAACTTCCTTGTATATATAGTGACTGTTGAAGTTTGTTTGATCTCATGAAAACTTCTGACATTGTCACAATCAGAAGCTTCAGATAATCTCTCTCCCAGGTACCTACAGAACCTGTGCCAAGGAACATTGCAGGTATTGTAACCTGTACCTCTCCACCACTGAATTGCATCACCCTTGAGGTAAGTTACAACTACTTCAGTTCTGCTATCAAGTGGTGTTCTTGCTGATTCAAAATATAATTCCAATGTCTGTATCCAAGAATCAACATCAGAACCATCACACTCTGGTATGTTCATCTTTGCTGGCTTCACAGACGGGAGTCCTCTTCTGTTATCACCATGCTGATCACCTTCTCGATCATTTTGTCGTTGGAAATTGCCCACATCAGGTTCTCTGTGCTGCTGTGGAAGGTTGTCATTGTTGTAGCCAGTATCTCTGTCTCTGTGGTTATTTCCCTGATCATGGTGTCTATTATCATGTCTCCAATCTCTTTCTCTGTTTTGTTGACCATGATGAACATTATCTTGTCTTCTTGGAGGAGCCACAGGTAGTGTGCTACGAGCTCTCATGTCAGGGATTAGTGTTGTCACCTGACCATAGTTGGGATGCTTGTATGTGCTCTTTGGAGTGCCATCCAAGTTGAGCTCATTACCTTGCATATCCTGAAGAATTTGCTTGCCGGAAGCTTGTCCAGTCTCCTGTGTTTGCTTGACTGAAGCGGCAAAAGCAGCACCATTTGGTGTCTCTGGTGTTGTGACAGCCTTCTCCACAAGTTGTTCCTATACTTGAATTTATGCAGTCTCTATTCCCTTTGCTGCAAAGAGTTTCTCAAAGTTCGACTGTATATTGTCAAAACTTTTCTGGATACTGTCAAAATTCTTGTTAACATGGGTACGAAATTCCGAAAGTTCCTGCTTATCCTCCTCTCTGTATTTCTGCAGACACTGGACATCTAACTGCAGGGATTCCAACATCAGATCACCAGTATCTGTCGTACCCGTGGCTGCCATGACCACTGTGAGGTATTTGACAAACTTGCAGAGAACAAGCACCCCACCGCTACTAATCTGGCTGAAAGGAGAGGGCTTTTCACAACAGTGTTGTTACCTGACCCGGTTCAGAAGACTCTACCGTCGCCAGCAACCGCCGCGCCGCCAATGATGCACGATCAGGGTGGGAAGGTGGGATTTTACGACCGAAGAGATGTTCTTCGTTAACCACTTCTCACGCCAGATCTGCACCCGAATTGTGCCTCCGCCACCAAGCCGCCTCCGAGAAGACCAACACACCGCCGCCGGAATCCAGAACAACGGGGAGGGATTTCACGGGAGAGCCCAACCTCACCGGCTCTAGGTCCAGTTCGCCTCCGAGGAACGGATGGCTCTGATACCATTGACATGCCTCATACTACTAATTGAGCAAGGAACACAAATATGCAGCGCAACACCCTCTATTATCTGGATTCAGCAGTCGATTACAGAGGAATTGGACAGTTTCAGAGGAATGATTAAGGTTCTGAATACAAGTTTGCTTCACCACAAGAGTGGCGGCTGGGGGGGGGGGGGGGTAAACCCTAATAGAAAGATAAGATAACATTTTCCTTCCAAGCTTCGACTAGAAGTTGCAGCAGCAGGAAGAAAGCGACAGGGACGTAGTGGTTGGCGCGGTAAAGTTCCAGCTGGAAAGGTGATTTGAAATAGCGACGCCTCAGTTGATCATAGCCGTAGATCTGCTAATCAACGGTCCACGTTGCTTCTCAGAGCGAAGCGGTAAGTAGCAATGTGGTCCGTTGATCAGAAGATGGACGGCTAAGAATCACCCTAATGCGCTGCTATGTTCAGAACACCTTGTCAATCTTCAGTTTCGTCAGGCAATAGAGCTTCCGGTTGTGACATTCCCCCACCTCAAGTGGCAAAAATGTTCTTTCCAGATGAAACTTATGATGATGTTGCCATTGAAGTAGCTAAATTAATGAGAGTTTTACAAGAAATCCATTTTGGCTCCCGGAGCACATGCTCCCGGTATGTTAAAAAAAATTCAAAAATTCAAAACTTGTCAAAAAAATCCGAAAAAAATCATGCACGTACCTGAGCATGTTACGCACCACCGTGTCAAATTTGGCGACGAATCGACATCGTATGCGCCCTGTGCAAAAATGACAAAGTTCTGACAGAAAATGAGATCTAAAATTTGAATTTTCAGATCTGAGATTTGTCATTTTTGCACAGGGCGCATACGATGTCGATTCGTCGCCAAATTTGACACGGTGGTGCGTGACATGCTCAGGTACATGCATGATTTGTTTCGGAATTTTTCGACAAGTTTTGAATTTTTGAATTTTTTTTGAACATACCGGGAGCATGTGCTCCCGGGAGCCAAAACGCGTTTCTCGAGTTTTACTGAATTCTCTGAATTGCCTGTTAGCTACTGTCGAAATCCTTTTTTTTTTTTTGAGCATAAGCTACTGTCGAAATCCTTAGTCGTAGCCTAACTGAAAGAAAGGTAAGTGGGCCGTACGGGCAATTAACTTTGGGTCCAGCAGCATACAAAATCTATAGACGGCGTTACCGCCGCCGCCGCTGGGAACACGGTACGCCGGTGACGCCGCGTCCGATTCCCCTTTCCAGCTCGCGACCGCCTCGCCGGAAACCGCCGCCTTTCTCCCCGCCCCCATCCTGAGCTAAAACCCTACCCCTGCCCCTCCGAATCCGATCTCTTCCAACTCCGCCCCACAAGGGCGCCCCAACAGGAAGCCCAACCTTGCGACCTTTAGCATCCGTCGCAGCACCACGGAGATGCCGGCGGCGGCGGCGGGGAATCTTCGTCGATAAAGAAGCTGGGGCAGCTCTTCAGGCTCACCGAAGTGCACCTTTGGTAATCCCGTCGCCCCCTCTAGGTTAGTGTTTTTGGCTGAGGGTTTCCCCCCTTACATAATGGTTCGCTCGCTGCAGGGATGATTTTTATGTGACTGGCGCCAGCCAGACCCACGATTGGCGTGCCAGAGACTGGTTGCACGGTATTATTTCAGTTTCATCTTGTGCGTTAATCTTTGTGATTACCTGGTTTGTGCTTAGTCAGTTCGGCTGACATTTTCAAGACATTTACTTTCTTATAGCAAACATGGAAAGGGCTGCTTATTCTGTAACTCGTCGAGCAGGAATCTCCTCTAGGAGCAGCAGTGCAGCTGATTAGTTTTCTAAAGACTAATTGACAAACAAAAGTGTGCTTCGTGTTGTGATTTATGCCTTACCTTGTAAGATAATAGTCGCAATTTGCCTTGCCTGCAAACTGTTCTCGGTGGCATGAGCTTCATTGAGAGTTTTGTTGTGACAGAACTGACAAGGACAAATAGCGTATATCACACGAATTTGTAGATAGGCCCAACACTAGATCTCCTATAAGGCTATAACTATAATGTTTGGAAATAGACCTGAGCATGGAAAAGGGTTCAGTTTGACAAATACTACAAACATACATAATACGTTTCAAGTGTTCTTGAACTACCATTGGCATACTGGTAAACGTATACAATTACTTGACACTTGTTGAATATCACATTACCTTTTAGCAGCATGTTTAATTGCACTGTTGATGTGGGTTTATTTAGGTCTTGCAATTTGTTTTAGATATAGTAGTAAACTAAGCATCATGTTTCAAAAGAGTAGCTATTTACGGTTGAACTATCTAAGTCATGGTTTTTATTTTGCCTTTCATTTTTTACTTGCTGAGGAATACTAATAAATCAGTAAACTAGACCATGCAACATCATTTTGTTTAAATCACTCGAAAAATTAACTCGGTGATTACACTTTACTAATAAGACGTCCATGCTACGTACGGAACAAAAAAAACCCGATGTGAAACATAGTTTACTCAAGTCACTAGTCAAGGTTGAGATGAGGAAGGAAGAAGTGAACGTACGACTACCAACTCGAATCTTTATAAGTAGGACATGATACGTCAACTTGAAATGTTGCTAATGTTTTGCTCTCCTTTTGGGGAGCTGGGGCCAGGGGAGAAGGGTAAATGGAGCAAGTTAAATATTTATCTTACTTGCAGATTGCGTCTTAATTCTATTTTTAATTTCATGGTCTTCATTCTCTAAATTGTTTTAAAGCCTTTCATAGAAGCAATTTGAAATCTTCAACTTTGCAGGGATCTCAAACAGCTAAAACCCGCAATAGAGCAGCCAAACAGGCTGATGAAGGTAAGATTTGATTTCCTGTAATTCGATGACTTTTTTTTTCTGATGTTCGTAAACACTCTGCTTGCAGCATTGACACATAGCTTAACTCACAGTGCTTCTCCACAGGCATCACATAATAAATATACAAACAAATCATTACTGGTTGTTATTTTTGCTGCAAGTATACTCCAGTTTCTTATGATATACTCTCTGTTGTTTCTTGCCATCAATAGACCATTCCTTTGTTGAAGATATGGAACTGTCTAGTCTCATGGGTTCTTTGGGGCTTCCTGTTTCGTTCAGCGCAAGGAAAGAGGTAAGTGCTCACAACAGTATGTACTGTTCCCTGCTGGTTAATGTGTTGCTTAAGCGCTTATGTGTACAGAAAAAAAAAACTGTCAAGGGTAAGCAACAAGGAAGACAAGCACCATCTGAAGCTGGAAATGCTGATGATAATGTAAAGACATGTGCAAATACTGAAGAACAAGAACATGTTCAGGAGTTGATGGATTGCGTGGAGCACATTAACTCATGCATTTCATCTAGGATTACTGTGGGTTACAATGAAGCCTGCCTTGCTGATGATGACATTATGCCTGGTGAAGGCAGTGCTTATGTTGAGAAGTCTGACTCTGGCAAAAATCAGCGTGAACCAAATGATAACATGAGAAATCCAGTAAAATCAGGCTCTTCTGTTCAAGAAAATCAAGCTGCAGACAGTGACATGCAATTGAAGAAAGCGATGCTCCGCCAAAATTCTGTTGATAATGAATCTATAATGTCTGCTGAACTTTGTCAGGAGGGAAAATCATCAGCAAGAGATCAAATATCTGAAGAAACTCCACCCACGTCCCATGATAATAATGATGTTGATTACGAGATTTGTCCATGTCCAGCAGAACCATCTCCTGTTAATAATCATGTTGAAAAGTCTTGCTGTGATGTTTACTATGAATACGGAGATTGGAATGTTCTCTGGGATCAGTTCTATAGTCGCTACTACTTCTACAACATCCAGACACAGGAGTCCACATGGTATCCTCCTCATGGATTGGAGGGTTTTGTATCATATTGCAGCACATATTCATCTGAAGGGATAAATGAACCAGTATCGCAATTGAAAAGCACACTTGTGGAAGAAACGATAAAATGAATACAAAGCTTGACAAGTCGTGTGGAGTCTTATCCTGTCTAGATAACACTATGGACTATCCTATGTCAGAAGCTGATCAAAATATTGTACAATATGGAGCTAACATGAAACCATGCGACAGTGGAAAAACAACATTTGGTAAGGTGTGGATTCCATTTTATGCTGTCGTATTACAATGATGCTAGAGAACATTGCTTACTGCGCTTTTGCAGTATAAAACTTGATGTTGACAATTCACAGTAAAATTGATTATTATTCATATTTGGCATTAATTGTTTCCTCATGGCAGATCAGGGTGGTGAGCAGCGACATGATCTTTGCAACGAAGCACACAGTTTATCAGACATTCCTAACAAAGAGTCGATATATATGAGGTGTGCCTGATTATGCAAATTGTTGTTCCATTGCTTCCTTGACATATAGATGGTTTTTGTTAACATCTCATCTCTATTTAGTGTGATGGCTACCATTGATGAAGCACAACATGAAGGAAATATGCAGAATGATGGTTCAGTGACTGAAGTACTAGAAATGAACCAGGAAGTCGCTACCACCAAAAAGAAAAAGAGAGTAAGGAGATCTCAATCGTGTAAGATCATATTACAAAGTTAGAGCTTTCTAGGAGCCTGCTATTTTTCACATGTTGTTGACTGGCGGATTTTTTTTTCCTGGGAGGGTGATAGTCAATATGCAGTTTGTGCTGTAACTACCCTTCTTGTACTCTTTCTGTTTCTGTATATAACCAATTATTTCGTTCTACAGCTCATTCATGTCAGGACTTGGCAGAAAACATTTCCAGTGACATTGCCAAGTATTGGAATCAGCGGTACTCGCTTTTCTCCCTTTTTGATAGTGGTATACAGATGGATGAAGAGGGGTGGTTTTCAGTGACGCCAGAGCCCATCGCAAAGCATCATGCATCTCGTGTTGGTGCGGGCATATTGATCGACTGTTTCACAGGTGTTGGTGGAAATACCATCCAGTTTGCCACAAAGTGCGTCACTGTTATGGTGTTATTATATCTTCTGTTAATGATAATGAATCATATGTTAGCATGAACCCTTCTATTTGCATATCTACTTTTTTTTTTGCTTCACTTGATGAGAATGGTAGTTGGTATGTTACCTTAAATATTAGGCATCTTGTGTGCATCAAAGGAGTACTTGGTTGAGAATGAATGGCAGTAGAAAAGCACGTTTGTGCACTCATCTAGTTTCTAATGAGATGTTTGTGTCCTGTAAAATGACACATCATATGAAAAGTATGGCTTCTAAGTTGCTTAACTGTACTTAGGGCTATAGCTGACTTTCTTGGCATGCATATCAATATACCCTAATCATGCCACACGAGTGTACCTAATTTGGAAATTTAAACCCTTTAATGGTTGGAGTGATATCAGGTCGACTCTCTCATGTCATCAGTGTTTCTACTACAGTTACTGAAACTGTTGACTTCCACAATGCTGACATCATCACTTTTTTTCAGGTGCAAGCATGTTGTTGCTGTTGACATTGATCCACAGAAGATTGGTTGTGCACAGCATAATGCAACTTTTATGGAGTAAATGATCATATAGACTTCATTGTAGGAGATTTTATTCATATTGCGCCTCATCTGAAGGTATTCCTTATACCTTGAAAATATCAGATCCTTAAGTTTGTCCACATGTCATTCACTACAGCTCCATATCTTCATAGCTTCCTGTGAGAATGCATTTGTTTGACCATTTTCGTTGACATGTAACTATTAGGTAGGGTTACCAATATCGCGCCATTAGAAGTCCCACAAGTGGAAGTATTTGTTCTAACCGTTTTCTAGAATTATAGGGCATATCTCCAGTTTTAGTTTATTAGAAAATGGACCAATCATAAGCATTTAAGTTCAGTTGCTAAACATAATCATAATTCATGGATGACTGCCATGAGGATAGAGGTCGTCCATGCTGTTTGGAATGGCGATCCTCCTGTTTGCGTGTGTGATGTAATAGCAGAAGATGTAACCATTGTGCCTAAGTAATATAATCCGCCGTGGTGGCTTTCCCTAAAAAAAGGGTGAATGACAAAATTTAAGTACTTAGCACCTATAACTGTTGCTATGGGGTATAAAGATTGAATGGAGCGAGAAGCTGACGTGTCCACTTTACCGCTTAATTTAGAGTGCTAGAGATGTGAATGCTCTTGTAATCTTCTTTTTATGACCCCACAAAGGCACTTTACAGTACTCCTTTTATACGTGAAACCTTAGGAAAGGTCCTTAGTGTATATTGGCAGTACCTTCTTTGTGGCATACCAGATCGGAGACGTGCTGAGATAACTAGGACGATCTTGCTATGCCAATCTTGTTGTTTTGAAGTTGGTTTTTATTCTTTTATTGAAAAAAATGTTGTATACAGGGAGAAACTGCTTTCATGTCACCTCCTTGGGGTGGACCAGACTATGCAAAAGTAGATGTTTATGATATCAAAACCATGCTTAAGCCGTGTGATGGGTGAGCTCCTCGTCCAGAATAGTTCATTTCCTTCTCGTGCTCTCAAATATTGTCACATGTCCTGGTTGAACTCTTCAGGTACTATCTCTTCAAACTTGCTACGGCGATTGCTTCAAGAGTAGTCATGTTTCTTCCTCGCAACACCGACCTAAACCAATTGGCGGATATGTGCTTGTCAGTTGATCCTCCTTGGGTCGTTGAGGTACGTCCATTTGTTCTGATATGTGTCTAGTTTAATTATGGAGTTTCATTGCGTCGCTGTGGTCTGGCGATGTCTTTTGGACCGATGTCACAATAGTGCTTCATTCATTCTGGCAGGTGGAGAAGAATTTTCTCAATGGGAAGCTGAAAGCCATAACAGCATACTTTGAAGAACAGGACAGTTTGGTCGTGGAGCGCTGAGGGTCCGGAACCGAAAATCTTCAAAGAGGACAGTTTGGTTGTGGAGCACTGATGGTCTGGACCCGAAAATCACGTTCGTTCGTGAACACTTCAGAGGCTCAGATGCATCTGAAAATCCAAGTATTCTGCTGGATGGGAGATTCTGTGTCGCTTTTTGACATATGCTTTGGGAAGCATAACGTGCCGCTGGGGTCATGTATTAGTGAATTCGGTGAGAAACTTAGTATGGTGGAGTATCTGTCCTTTTCTTCTTTGCCCAGTGTAGCTTATGCCTTGCTACTGGGCGTCTTGGGCTAGATTGAACTGTGAAGTGAAATGAAAAACATTTGAGATGGAAGGAACGGTGGCTGGTTTATTCCTTAACAGTGCCCGAGCGACGGGCATCTCTATCCACGCTCCGCGTGTCCTGTAAAGCAACTGATGCAAGAACAGAGGAGACAACATAATGGAAAGGAAAACCAAACGACAGAAACCACAAGAAGGATGGTAACTGGTAAATCAAAGAACATGGAGCAATAGAGAAAAACATGATAACAAATTTAAGGTGACATACGGTACATGGAATTCTTTAGCAGTAACAAAAAAAATCATATCACAACTAATTAAACAAGCCGTCTACTATAAATCCAAACCATGTTTCCAATATAGGAAACGTAAAACTAAAACATGTATAGAATAGAAAAGGTAAGCATGAACTTTCCTTCTATCTTTTGCCCCCCCCCCCCCCCCCCCCCCCCCCCCACCCGCGATAACCTAGGGTTTTCTCCTCACCAATCCCCTTTATAACCCCGTAATCTTACAAAGTCCAATGGTCCATCAAGGAGCCGCCGCCGCCGCCGCCGTCGCAAAAATACCCCAGCCGGCCTTCCACTAAATTTCATTGATATCTTCTCTTCTCCTCTATGTTTTAATCGAGTAGCCGCTTTGGAGAGGTGTGATCTTCAGACCCATCGAGATTTGAATCAGTTGTTCACGTCGGTAAGCCCTAAGGTGCATTTGACTTGTGTTGTGCACAATGAAGTATTTGATCCATCTGTACTATGTTTAACCAAGTATCTAGTTGGTGTGCATGTGTGTTTTCAAGATGGCAATAGCCTAAACACTCTAATCTGTGGTGCATCCTTATTTTGGTCTTACACAAAATTATATAGGTGTATTTGTGTTTGTAGTTCCTAAATATTTTCGCTCTGCTTACATCAACTTCTTGGATACAAGTGGATATTTTAGCTTGCTGACAAGATTGTCCCTCTTCTGACTTTGCGGGAGTCTTAGTTTTTGTGAAACTAATGTGAGATTACATAGTAATATTGTTGGCGTAGGTGTTCTCAAGATTGAAATTTTCACCACCTGGCAAAGATCCAATGCCTATGTATATGGAAGAAAAAATGGATCACCGTGTAGAAATAAATTCTTTCATTTTCTGATGGTGTACTAGTTTTATTAAAATATTGTCAATTAGTATAGTGCTACCTTTTATCTCGTGAAAGTCGTTGGGCTGCGAGTTAAGACTTAAGACATACTTTTTTTTTGTCACAAAGGATGGTGCAATATGAAGCATTCATTAATAGTCAACACATTATATGCGTGCTATTTGGTTTCCTTATTTCCATAGTGAAATGATTGAATTTCTAAATCTCCTGAATATATGTTTGGAAAATGCTGAAGAGCACATGAAGATCTATTAGTTGGTGAGCTCGTGTAGTCATATTAGTGAATAGGTGCCACAAGGGATAAAAACTTGTCCATGTGGTTACCCAACCAGGGTAACAAGTGTGTGTATGGTGCCACACGCACATGGTGCGCGCATGTATGTTTGTGTGTGTATGAACATGGTAGTGTATGTGTGATTATCTTTCCAAGTTCTAATATAAATAAGGAATAAATATTGTTATGTTTTCTTACCGTAAGAGCTTATATGAAAATTATAGTTATGTTTGTTGTTACTTTTGTAACAAAAAGGTGTACTGAGTGTTCTTGGAATAAACACTACAATGTAGGAATAAAAAGACAAACATGGAAGGTGTGTCCTCTGGAGATCTAGCTCTTGCAAAAAATATTAAGAATTAACTGTATATACTATTATCTCCTTCACAAAATTATTATACTAATATATGTGTGTATCCCCTATTGTCTTCCATACATAAAGGTCCAATCATGTTAAGGCGTAGTAAGCGATATAGCAATGTGCGCATGGAAGGTAACAATCAGAACGTGAAGGTGAAAGAAAATGATAATATGAAATATAAGGAGAAACATAAGAAGTTGGAGGTGGATACAAAGGATAAAAAGAAGGAAAAGGAAGATGATAAGAAAACGGAGGAGGAGAAGCATGCTAGGTCCAAGGAGGAGAAAGAGAAGACGATTAAGGATAAGAAAGAGAAAGAGGGGAAGAGGAAAAGGAAGAAAAATGAGAATAGTGAGAAAGAACACAATGAAAGAGAGGAGAACGAAAAAAGGAAGGAGAAAGAAGAAGAGGAGCAGAAAGAAATGAAGGAGAAAAATAAGGAGAAAGAGAAAGACATGGATGATCAAAGGAAAAGAAAGGAAAATAATAAAGAGGAGGATGGGACAAAGAAAAAGAATGACAAGGAGGAGATGGAAAACAATATTTGTCCTCAATTCTTTAAGTTGGTCATGCCCAAGATATCTACAGAACACGTGGTAGGTTTTCTTGTTTTATCAATTGTCTTACATACCAAATTTATATCTTTTGTTAATTATATTTTTGTTGAAGTTGATGGATCAAAAGAAGAGATATAATTCTCATTCAATATCTAAGATGTCACTATCCCAGTTTCTCTACCATATTTTGCAATATTTTTCTAAGATATAATTCTCATTCAATATTTTTCTGTGCTTGATATGTTTCAAACATAGACCAGACTATGTTGTGTGCCATAGAAAAATAATAAAAGAGATATAACATGCCAACACCAATGTAGGGGTATATATAAAACATTTTTACCAAATACAATGTTCGAGGGACCAATAGCTTGGCTTGTTGTATAAGATGACAAAATTAAACATGACATGCATGTTTGGATAGTATACTTGGAATCCTCGACCCTGAATTAGTTTATATTGTATTTTCAAAACAAATATATGTTTGTCCAAATAAGAAAAATATGTAGACACCCTAACTATTTATTAGATTCTTGAAATCAATATCCGCGTACTTAATCTGACAGTCAACATCATCATGTTTCACAACCGTGCATATTTTACCGGGCTTGTTCAAAATTGACATCTATGAGTACTGTGTTGAATGCGAAGTAACGAGCATACTCTATTTTTCATGTAAGGAGTGCTATTGAGATGAAAATAGTGTTATTTTTTCTATACATTTGTCCAATTGTTGGCTGATGGACATATTATCATAAGAAGTAACATAATAGTGTCGCATGCAAAAGATCAACCAATTAACTTTTGGTAACCAACAAGGTGGTTTTGAGGTTCAAGGACCTAACTAAGACCACCATTTGGACTCCATTATTTCAGACTCATATTTATAATATTTTGAATTTTGGTTGACTCTTAGATGGTTTTTGTTTGTTCTCCACAATGCCCATCAAAATTGGCTTAAATATATATGGCATGTTAGTTATGCCATTTGAAGTTTTGAACATACAACGCCCATTACCATTTTACCTTCCATGCATTTTGGAATATCTAGGGTATGTAGATATTATCTTGGACTACCAAATCATATATATATACCACAGTTACTTTATAATATAATAATGTAATTTTGGTCTGTGATCAACATTCTTAGTCATTAATTCGTATGTTGACATGGTGCAGATAATTCCGCCAGCATTCAACAAATTTTTGGTAAACGAGTCTCCGGGAGTTATTTCACTGAGAGGTCCAAGTGGGAATACATGGCCCGTAGAGCTGGTTGCGTACTCTAAGGAGCTACGCTTTGTGCACGGATGGCAGGAGTTTCTCTCTGATCATCGCGTCGAGTATGGTTCCTTATTGATATTTCGTTACTATGGGCAGTCACAATTCTCAGTGCAGATGTTTGATCAATCAGCATCTGAGTCGCAGCGCGCATTCCTCGCTCGGCCGCATCCTAAAGATGATAAAGGGGCCAACATGGGCGTCAATGCTGCAAATGCCACTAATCCACAAGAAGAAGATGCAAATAACGCATTAAAAGCTTCAAGAAAAGAAACAATTAAAGATAATGAAAGGAACGATAAGGGCGTCCAAGGAGACAATATTGATCCAAAAGAAGAAGAAGAAGAAGAAGAAGAAGAAGAAGAAGAAGAGGAGGAGGAGGATCACGACGAAGAAGAAGAGGGCGGTGACAATGATGAAGAAGAAGAAAAAGAAGAAGACAAATGCAAGGTTAGCAACCCATCATCGCAATGCAAGGGCATCGATGATACACTCAAACAATCTCAAGAAGAGGAGGAGAAACACCACACCATGGCCAACTATGCACCAGACACTTCGCAAAATGATTGTGATGTGTTTATGACGAAGAAGAGTCCTAAGTTCAGAAATCTTGATATGTTGCAGATGCAGTACGCATTCCTCTCTCAGCCGCAGCCTAAAGATCATAAAGGGGTCAACATGGGCGGCAATGCTGCAGATGCCACTAATTCACAAGAAGATGATGCAACTAGTGCATTAAAAGCTTCAAGAAAAGAAAGAATTAAAGATAATAAAAGGAACGAGAAGGGCGTCCAAGGAGACAATACTGATCCGGGAGAAGAAGAAGAAGAAGAAGAAGAGGAGGAGACGAGGACGATGAAGAAGAAGAAGAAGAAGAAGAAGAAGAAGAAGAAGAAGAAGAAGAAGAAGAAGAGGAGGAGGAGGAAGACGATGATGATGAAGAAGAAGACAAATCCAAGGTTAGCAACCCATCATCGCAACGCAAGGGCAGCGATGATATACTCAAGCCATCACAAGAAGAGGAGGAGCAACGCCACACTATGGCCACTTTGCAAAATGATTGTGATGTGTTTATGACGAAGAAGAGTCCTAAGTTCAGAAAGCTTGATATGTTGGCAGAGGATGACCGTCAGGTATCCAAGAAGCCCAAGGTTGAGGGGAAAGTTTCTGGTGCTTCAACTTCTAAGAGAGCCGCATCAAGTAACAGTATGGCAGCTAAGAAGAACCCTATTATGGACGCCAAAATAAGCACAAGTAAGAATATTTACATAAAAACAATTTTTCCTTATGCTCTTGCATGCATATTGTGAAGCTAACGTGAGTGCAGTGTATCACACAGATGTACCAACACCAGTTGATTTTGCCATGTCAAATAGAGTTCCTACTGACAAGAAAGGAATGTTTCACTCCACGTTGTTTAATAATAACAATGATGTACCTACACCTGGTAAAGGTAAACTTTCTTTCTCTCCAAAAATTAAGAGAATATACGTAATTCATCTAGCCTCGTCGCTGAGTGAATTAATAACCTGACGTAACTACGTCTTCCTATAGTTGTTATGAAGGTTCAAAGGATGCCAGCATTAACACCGCAGCGACGCCCAATAACTGAAAAGGAGAAGCACGATGCCATGGAGAGGGCGATGAAATTCAAATCCGTGAGACCCTTCACCATCAAGACAATGAAGCACTGCCAAGTTTATGACACATACTTCATGGTAATGGCTTCTGTTCATATGTATAAAAATATCTGACGAGGGGTACACTCATCAAATCCCATGGTTAAGGACCTAGGGTTGAGATTATGGAGAGAGAACGTGGTAGTACTGGTAGTTTCTTCGGCTGACAAGCAGAGGCAAAGATTTACCCAGGTTCAGGCCCCTCGGATGGAGGTAAAGACCCTACTTCCTGCTTGTCTGTTATTGATCGTGAGATTATGAGGTTACAAGGTGACTCCGGTGAGATATTGATCTCGCTAGAGCTTTGGTGGTTTGAGTATGGCTTGTCCCAGATCAGCGCCCCTCCCAGCCTTTAAATAGGCTGGGTCTCGGGAGTACGTAACTGACCTGGTTTACATATAAGGAAAGCCCTAACCGACTATGCCTATGTCTAAATCTTGGAGGTTACTCCATCTTCTTTGGGCCTCCTGTCTTGGGCTTCGAGCAGGCCCTTCGTAATTAGGCTTTAGTCATTACGTGCACCAGGTACCCTCATGGTAGGGTAGCCGAAATGTATACCTATGTCAGTAGCCCCCGAGTACTTGTCTGACTCGAAGAATCGGGCATGGACTCGTTCGTAAGTGCACGTCATATGTTTTGTATTCTGTATATTATAATTGGAATTCCTGTATGAATAGCACATGTTGGCTATGTCGAGTATTTCATCGACTGTGGTTTTTGCTTATGATGATCAATGGATAATAGCTTAGCAGGCCCAGTACACTCGACGGATCGGGACTGGTTAACTACACATTCGGGTAAAACCTTACTAGCTTTCAATCAAACTCGAGTCCCCGGACTCGAATCTGGTACAAACTGGTCAGATTCGACTAGGCCGCGGAGGTCTTACTGAGTCGATCTGCAGTAGATTTGAATTCTACCCAACGCGTCCGTCAGGATTTTTCATCATGTGTGCTGACACGGAAAGTATAAGGATTGACGTCGCTGGAACGGTCCTTAGCCCAGCTCGAAAGTTCGGCGGGTCTTACCTTTGCACTATGCGTGCAGCATCCGAGGTATTTGCGACGGACGCAACTCGGGAATGTTTCGAGTATGATTTTGTATATGAACTGAGTCGATTCTTTTGTTGACTGACCTTTTGACGTTATTCTATCGGGTGCGCGACAGCGCTCCCGATGGGAGTAGCCCCCGAGATTGTGCTTTATTGCTTGCAATGGAGGATAATCTCAAATCATTTTTATCCTATACACTCTTAGTCGAAGAAATTTTTGTTTCGCTCCCGATGGGAGTAACATGTCTTTGCTCGAAGAGAATGTCGAGTGACCATTCACCCGAAAACAATCGAGTGATTGATATGCATTGGGCGAACCCGAAATCTTTTCTGAACAAATCTACTGCAATGACGTCAGGGATGACGTTTTATGGCGACTGCGCCACCTGCCACGCGGTGGCGTGCGCTATGCTGCGATGGATGGGACGTGACACGTATGTGGGCCCAATGTGCAGCCGTTTGGACTGGATTTGACCGTTCAAGCACGATTTCTCCGGGGCTATGATGCCAGTTCCTAGATTCCCGTGCACGATTTCTCACGAACTTGATGCACAATGTTCTTTTATTTGCATAATAAAACTTGACCCATTGTGATTAAGATTATGATGTTTGTGGCTTGATGAATGTTTTGGGTTGGAAGTTAGCCCATATGTGCTGTCACATGGCAAGCTTTCAACACGCTCTTCATCTTATTTAGTTGATATCATGTGCTTTTGTCTATGGATGCTTATCATGTTGAAATAAATGTGGAAATAGAGTGAGTTTAAATGAGTTTGTGTAAATGGTTAGAGAGACGTCTGGGCCGCTAATCTAAGCCATGCATCATTCATGGTGGAAATTTACTTACATACTATGGTGAACCTTCTGTGATACACCTTGCAATAAAAAACTATTCCAATGGTAAATAAAAAGGGTGTTGAGATTGTTCATTTTGTTTGTTTGTCTTGTCATTTTGATATGGGCTTGTTCCATATCTTGGGACAAGAGGTACCCCAGTTGACGCTCTTGATGATACTATTATGCTTACAATGATATTTAATTGAACTTGCTTTTTTCCCAAGTTGAGTAACACATGGTGTAAGTACTTGTATTCAAGGGGCATGAGACATTCAACCCATTCTTTATCAAGCACACTACTCATATTTGCTTTCACTTTAACCTTAATCATTCAAGATGCTATGATAGGGGCAATGAGAGCTTGACACCAATGAATACCTTATTGCAATCATTAACTTAAGTAGAAGAGTTTGGAAGTTGGATGAAACTTATGCATGATTTACCTCTACTCACATATACATCTTTCCAAAGTGTACACCTATCATATTCAGATTTTCATCTACACTCTATGACCATTGTAGGATGTTCTACTTATCATTATGCATACATGTGTTCCATATTACTTGCTACTATGTTACACTTTGTGAACTATCAATGAACATCCTTGTCTTGAATACTTGATATCACTTCATAAACTATTTGCATATTGCTACTCCTTTGAAGAATGAATCATTTGACTATATGTAGCAATAGTAATCATCTTTGATATACATTGTTAAGTATTAAATTGCAAAGTCCATGTTAGTTTTATCATCTTCATACTCGAGGACGAGCATGGATTAAGCTTGGGGATGTTGATGCATGTAAAATGCATACATGAACTTTGCACTTTAATTGCTTATATTCCAATCATATTTGCATCATATAAGGGTTATATCAATGTTTTATCATGATTTTGGAATATCTCATATTTCCTATTTTTATGGAATTAACCCTGCACAGGCAGAAAACCCCGTTTTCTTATTTTAATGTTTCAGGGACCCAAACGTCAACGAAATCACCTGGAAATTTACGGGCGTCAATATTTGGAAGGAAGAAGACCTGTGGGCGAAGGAAGCGAACAACGGAGGCCCGAGGCCAAACGGGGGTGGCCCACGCGGCCAGGTACTGTGGCCGCGTGGGGCCCACCCGTTTGGCCTCGTGGCTCCGTTGCCGTCGATCTTCGCTCCACCGACATCGTCTTGACCTAAAAACGCCTATAAAAAAGGTCCCCCGACGTTCTCTGGAAGGAGCGCCGCACAAACACAGAAACACCGAAACGGAGATCAGGAGCTGCAGATTGGAGGGGGAAAACTCCGGCGGGGCGCTGCCGGCGTGGTCTCCATCTTCTCCATCGACTTCTCCACCGTCTCCATGATGAAGAGGGAGTAGTCCACCTCTGGACTATGGGTTTGTGGAAGTAACTTATGTATCTCTCCTCTCTTGAGCTTCACTAATTAGCACCGTATGAGCTGCTGAACATGATTACGGTCACCGTTGTAATACCTTTGTGGTGGATCTTTATGAGTTAATATATGTTTGAGATTGCAATGTTTGTTTCAGTTATGAGTATAGATGCATATTATGTACCCCGTTCTTGTCTACTTGTTTTGATCAAGCATGTTTATGAGAGCGTGTGTGGGGGAACGTGTGCATTAGTTGGAGTAACGGGGGGTGGCTAGTGCAGTGAACGTGAGAGAAAGTTCTGCGATCCACTTTGGTATCTTTACCTTACTTTGTTACCTCACTAGGGATAAACTAAAATACCATGCTACCGGGGATGTGGGCGTGACCATTGCCACTACTCCATGACTAGATCTAGCATGTTCTTATTTTCACTTCATGTCATGATACTTAATGCTATACTCTGAGTTATCTTAATTACTGAGGTGTTATGATTTAGTTCGCATCTTGGTGGAGTATAAGAGAGGTTAATAACCAAAAGATCTCTATGTTAGGACGTGATGCCCATATATCTAAGTAACTTGTTATCAAACCCTGTGTTGCAATCTCATATGTTAACTTTGTGTGTTCCATTGTCTACCACTTTATAAAGAGAGAGTGCATTTGTGAAACCATGAACCCCAGTCCATTTTTAATCATAAGAAACACCTTTCCAACACCATATACCACTTTTCTATTTTCAGCCATCATTAAATCCGAAAATACAAAAATACTTTTCATCTTGCATACATCATTCAAAAACCCAAAAATATCATTTATCATTGCATCCACCATCATTGCATATTTATTTCTTGTTTGCATTGCATAACTATCCTGATATCATTCTTACACCTTGTGCTTGACAACCACAGGTGAGGTTGAGGACCAAAACATCTAACCTTGTTTTGTAGGTAACCAAAAGAAGGATAAGAAGATAAATCTACCACTTCAGATTCCCCGAGAGTTCGATATTAAACCCTCGAGTCACCCCTCGTGGGGAAAACTGTCTTCCACTTACTATACACTCTGCACTTGGAGTCTCAACCTAATCCCGTTTATTTTGCAGGTATCAAGCCTTGCTCTTCGGGACCATCAAGACGTTTTCTGGCGCCGTTGCCGGGGAATCGTAGCTGAGAGATTTATCCAAGGGTGTGCATCATCGCATTCATCTCACAACAAAGTCAACGTCACCAACTTGTGCTAACACCTAAGCTTGGGGAGGTTGCACCTACGTGAGCACCATCTTATCCATCTTTACTTACAAAGCAATTTATTTGTTTTGTTAGTGTCATTGCATATCATATCATATTTATTTCAGTTTTGCATAAAAAATTAAAAATACCAAAAAAACTTGCTAAAATGGGAGAAAGAACTAAGTTGTGTGACTACACAAACACTCCTAATGATCAATTTATCACGAGAGCTATTGCCACACCTAAGATAAATGCTGAGAGTTATGAAGTAAGTCCTAGTTTGTTGAACTTGATAACTAGGGAACAATTTGGTGGTAGTGCTATGGAGGATGCCTCTATGCATCTTCATGACTTTGTTGAAATATGTGACATGCAAAAGTTTAAAAATGTGGAAAGTGATATCCTAAAACTGAAGTTATTTCCTTTTTCACTTAGAGGAAAAGCTAAAGAGTGGTTGCATTCCTTGCCATCTGGTAGTATTAATTCTTGGGATGATCTAAAAGAAGCTTTCATTAAGAAATATTATCCCCCTGTTAAAATTTTGCAAAATAGAAACAACATCCTTTCTTTTAGGCAAAATGAAAATGAACATGTTGCTATGGCTTGGGATAGGATAAAACTTATGCTTAGAACTTGTCCCTCACATGGAGTTAATGAATGGACCATATTACACTCTTTCTACAATGGTTTAAACTACATGTCTAGAAACATACTTGATTCTGCTGCTGGAGGTGCTTTTATGAGTAAGACTATAGTAGAAGCTAAAAATATATTGGAAAGCATTTTACAAAACTATAGTCAATGGCATACTGATAGGGCACCTAATCCTTCTAAGAAAGTGAACTCTATTGAAGAAACTAATGATTTGTCATCTAAAATGGATACTATTCTTGCTTTGCTTAATAAACCTAGTGTTGAAAATGTTCCTTTGCAAGAACTAGTTGGAAACAATTCTGAAAATATTGATGTCAACTTCATTAGGAACTATGGTAATAATGGGTATGGTAACAACAATTATAACTCTTATAATAAACCCCCATATGTTCCCAACAATCGTCCTTTTGTTCCATATCCTAATGCTAATGATAATAATTGGAAGCCTATGTTATCACGCAATGATAATTCTGAGGCTAACAAAATTCTCATGGAACAAGTTGCTAGTCATAATACCATGATACAAGAGTTGAATAAGTCTGTTGCTTCTATTAGTTCTGATATTAAAGGCTTACAACTCCAAGCTGCAGGACTAGACAAAGCTTTGTCTAAACTAGCTGATAATCAAGCCACTTTATTGAGTATGTCTGCAGGGAAACCACAAGCATCACCTGTGGTTGGAATGAATTCTGTTAACATTGCTGAAAATGTTCCTCTTACTTTGGAGGAAACTCTTGATGAATTATTGAACTACCCTGAATATTTGTTGCCACTCATGTCTCAACTTGGTAGTTTAAAAGAAGAAGCTAAAGAAACTGAACATGATGAATCTCTTATGCTGATTGAGTTGGAAAAGAAAGTTGAGGAAGTTAAAATGCTTAATGAAGTCAAGGATCCTTTGCTTGACTTAGAAAATTGTAGCTTGCATGAATTAATATCTATCTTACAAAAATTTGCAAGTGATCCTTCCATCAACACTAACCAAGCAGGTTTTGGTTCTTATATTGCTAATCATGTCTTGAAAGAAAAGATTGCTAGGTACAACCAAGAGGCTATGATACCACCTAAGCTTGGGGATATGTGGATACCTAAGGTACTAGTAACTATTGGAAAAGAGACACACCATGCCATACTTGATCTAGGATCTAGTGTCTCTGTTTTATCTAAAGAACTATATGAAGTGCTTGAATTGAAAAATCTTGAAAAATGCTCTATTGAACTAGCACTTGCTGATGACTCTATTAAACATGCTTTGGGAAAAGTAAGTGATGTTATGGTAGAGTTACATATGACTTTTGTGCCTGTGGATTTTCTAATCATGGATATGGGGAATAAAACCTCTAGTCCTATTATTCTTGGAAGACCTTTTCTTCGTACCACAGGTGCTATCATTGATTCAAAGGAAGGGAATGTAAAGTTTCAGTTTCCACACAAGAAGTGCATGGAACACTTTCCAAGGAAGAGGGAACCACCAAAGTTCAAGCTCCCTCATGAGCTTCGTCCACAATAAAACAACAAGTAAGAAGCCTAGCTATATGGCTATAAAGAAAGCGCTTTGCGGGAGGCAACCCGGTTATTTTTATGTGTGATTTTTCTTTGTGTCCTCTTGCTGTAACAAGAGATTTTGTGTCTAGTTAGGTTCTGGAGTTTTTAATAAAGTGCCAAGTTTTACCCTTTTTGGTTTGAAAAAGTTGCTTATAGCGTTCGGAGATTTTATTCCTGCACAAGTCAGTGCACGGTATGATTTTTAATTCTTATTCTGTAACTCCGAATGAGCTCATATTTGAACTGTAGTTGCAACTTTTCATCCTCTGTATGCATGAATTTTTTCGGAATTTTTCGAGAAAGTTTGGTAGGGTAGAAAAATACGTTTTGCTGCTGCTGTTTTTCTGGACAGATTCTGTCCCATTTTGTTTGATGCATGCTTTGAGCTTTTAAGTTGAATCTTTTTGATCCAATTGAGTTTATGAGTAGGCATACAACATTATACACTTTCTGGACATTCATATGAATTTTTGTTCAAGGATTATATGCAGCAAGGAACCTATTTGTTTATCACTATTAATGCACCCCACAGAAAAGAGATGGGAGAAACGGTGTTTTGAAGTTTTTTCACAGGGATTGGAGGAGATGCACCAAGAGCTATCCAAGGATGGTGAAGACCATAAGCTTGGGGATGTGAAGACAACCCCGCTGGACCTACACACTCTCGGTTTGCACACGTCCAACTTCTGTTTTTCGATCGAAACACTTTATCGCATAAACTTGGAGCGTCGTTTTTTGTTTTTGTTTGAGTCTTGAGAGACCACCACACTATCAATTATATATGAGAGAGCTACTGGAAATATGGGTTGAAATATGTTGGATGCTTTTATAAGATTGGGAAAAGGGATGTTTGATTGATTTTTAATGATACATATAGTTGCATGATTCATGAGCTTGTTTATGAGTAATAGTTTGCAAATTCTTTTTGTAGAGCTATCACTTATTCATGTTTTGGTGCTGATTGTTATTTACTTGGTTTAACATGGATTAGTTAGTTCTATGGACACTCATGCATGCATCTAGATGGTCAACTTTCTCCCTTTTGCTAGCCCAAAAACTCCAACAAGCAAAAACTTGTTTCCAACACCTTCAACCAAAGTTATTCCAGTGAGTCCACCATATCTACCTATTGGCTTTATGCTATTCCGAGTATGTTTAACATGTTTTTGTGTTATCTTACCTCTGAATGAAAATGTTTATGTTATTGATTGCAATGGAAAAAATTGGTTATATAGCTCTCACGAACTTGATGCACAATGTTCTTTTATTTGCATAATAAAACTTGACCCATTGTGATTAAGATTATGATGTTTGTGGCTTGATGAATGTTTTGGGTTGGAAGTTAGCCCATATGTGCTGTCACATGGCAAGCTTTCAACACGCTCTTCATCTCATTTAGTTGATATCATGTGCTTTTGTCTATGGATGCTTATCATGTGAAATAAATGTGGAAATAGAGTGAGTTTAAATGAGTTTGTGTAAATGGTTAGAGAGACGCCTGGGCCGCTAATCTAAGCCATGCATCATTCATGGTGGAAATTTACTTACATACTATGGTGAACCTTCTGTGATACACCTTGCAATAAAAAACTATTCCAAATGGTAAATAAAAAGGGTGTTGAGATTGTTCATTTTGTTTGTTTGTCTTGTCATTTTGATATGGGCTTGTTCCATATCTTGGGACAAGAGGTACCCCAGTTGACGCTCTTGATGATACTATTATGCTTACAATGATATTTAATTGAACTTGCTTTGTTTCCCAAGTTGAGTAACACATGGTGTAGTACTTGTATTCAAGGGGCATGAGACATTCAACCCATTCTTTATCAAGCACACTACTCATATTTGCTTTCACTTTAACCTTAATCATTCAAGATGCTATGATAGGGGCAATGAGAGCTTGACACCAATGAATACCTTATTGCAATCATTAACTTAAGTAGAAGAGTTTGGAAGTTGGATGAAACTTATGCATGCTTTACCTCTACTCACATATACATCTTTCCAAAGTGTACACCTATCATATTCAGATTTTCATCTACACTCTATGACCATTGTAGGATGTTCTACTTATCATTATGCATACATGTGTTCCATATTACTTGCTACTATGTTACACTTTGTGAACTATCAATGAACATCCTTGTCTTGAATACTTGATATCACTTCATAAACTATTTGCATATTGCTACTCCTTTGAAGAATGAATCATTTGACTATATGTAGCAATAGTAATCATCTTTGATATCCATTGTTAAGTATTAAATTGCAAAGTCCATGTTAGTTTTATCATCTTCATACTCGAGGACGAGCATGGATTAAGCTTGGGGATGTTGATGCATGTAAAATGCATACATGAACTTTGCACTTTAATTGCTTATATTCCAATCATATTTGCATCATATAAGGGTTATATCAATGTTTTATCATGATTTTGGGAATATTCATATTTCCTATTTTTATGGAATTAACCCTGCACAGGCAGAAAACCCGTTTTCTTATTTTAATGTTTCAGGGACCCAAACGTCAACGAAATCACCTGGAAATTTACGGGCGTCAATATTTGGAAGGAAGACCTGTGGGCGAAGGAAGCGAACAAACGGAGGCCCGAGGCCAAACGGGGTGGCCCACGCGGCCAGGTACTGTGGCCGCGTGGGCCCACCGTTTGGCCTCGTGGCTCCGTTGCCGTCGATCTTCGCTCCACCGACATCGTCTTGACCTAAAAACGCCTATAAAAAAGGTCCCCCGACGTTCTCTGGAAGGAGCGCCGCACAAACACAGAAACACCGAAACGGAGATCAGGAGCTGCAGATTGGAGGGGGAAAACTCCGGCGGGGCGCTGCCGGCGTGGTCTCCATCTTCTCCATCGACTTCTCCACCGTCTCCATGATGAAGAGGGAGTAGTCCACCTCTGGACTATGGGTTTGTGGAAGTAACTTATGTATCTCTCCTCTCTTGAGCTTCACTAATTAGCACCGTATGAGCTGCTGAACATGATTACGGTCACCGTTGTAATACCTTTGTGGTGGATCTTTATGAGTTAATATATGTTTGAGATTGCAATGTTTGTTTCAGTTATGAGTATAGATGCATATTATGTACCCCGTTCTTGTCTACTTGTTTTGATCAAGCATGTTTATGAGAGCGTGTGTGGGGGAACGTGTGCATTAGTTGGAGTAACGGGGGGTGGCTAGTGCAGTGAACGTGAGAGAAAGTTCTGCGATCCACTTTGGTATCTTTACCTTACTTTGTTACCTCACTAGGGATAAACTAAAATACCATGCTACCGGGGATGTGGGCGTGACCATTGCCACTACTCCATGACTAGATCTAGCATGTTCTTATTTTCACTTCATGTCATGATACTTAATGCTATACTCTGAGTTATCTTAATTACTGAGGTGTTATGATTTAGTTCGCATCTTGGTGGAGTATAAGAGAGGTTAATAACCAAAAGATCTCTATGTTAGGACGTGATGCCCATATATCTAAGTAACTTGTTATCAAACCCTGTGTTGCAATCTCATATGTTAACTTTGTGTGTTCCATTGTCTACCACTTTATAAAGAGAGAGTGCATTTGTGAAACCATGAACCCCAGTCCATTTTTAATCATAAGAAACACCTTTCCAACACCATATACCACTTTTCTATTTTCAGCCATCATTAAATCCGAAAATACAAAAATACTTTTCATCTTGCATACATCATTCAAAAACCCAAAAATATCATTTATCATTGCATCCACCATCATTGCATATTTATTTCTTGTTTGCATTGCATAACTATCCTGATATCATTCTTACACCTTGTGCTTGACAACCACAGGTGAGGTTGAGGACCAAAACATCTAACCTTGTTTTGTAGGTAACCAAAAGAAGGATAAGAAGATAAATCTACCACTTCAGATTCCCCGAGAGTTCGATATTAAACCCTCGAGTCACCCCTCGTGGGGAAAACTGTCTTCCACTTACTATACACTCTGCACTTGGAGTCTCAACCTAATCCCGTTTTTTTTGCAGGTATCAAAGCCTTGCTCTTCGGGACCATCAGTAGCCTGTCGACTTCGGCTTCGACTGCGGTTCTTTTTGGGCCGGATATGCGGCGCATTGTTTGCTTGACTGGTTTAGCATCTGGAAATAATTGGAGAGAGTGCTCGGCGAATTCCCTGGGAATACCTGGCATGTCGGCTGGACACCACGCAAATATATCCCAGTTCTCACGGAGGAATTCGACGAGCGCGCTTTCCTATGCGATAGGCAGACTCGACGAGACACTGACTGTCTTGGTCGGGTCAGTCGGGTGCACCTGATGCGATCTTGTGTCATTGTGGCATTGAATGCTCTGTCGACTGCCACCTTTTTGTGTTCTGGCATAAGTGTTCGATCGTTGGAGACCGCTAGATCAGCGAGTGTTGCTTCCATGCCAAACATCTCAGAGATTTTGCTAAATTCTCGGTCACAAGAATCGGACTTTTGGAAGTTCCCATTGACTGTGATTACTCCCTTTGGTCCAGGCATCTTCAGCTGGAGGTATGCATAGTGTGGAACCGCCATGAATCGAGCAAACGTCGGGCGTCCAAGTATGCGTGGTATTGTGATTCCAGTCTACAACTTCAAACTCAATCGACTCTGTCCTGAAGTGGTTCTTGTCCCCGAACGTTACGTCGAGTTGTATGGTGCCTTCCGAGCTTATTGCTTTCCCTGGGACGATACCGTGAAAGGTATTTGAAGACCTTGGCAGGTTTTCGACTGACCTGTTCATTTTGCGGAGCGTATCTGCGAAGATGATGTTTATGCCGCTGCCACCGTCCATGAATACCTTGGACATGGCGTAGCCTCCAATTTGCGCGTCGAGTACCAGAGCAGAGTGCCCCGACGAACAACCGAGGAGGATGGTCCTCTCTGCTGAAGCTTATTGCGGTTTCAGAACCCTTCAAGAATTCAGTTACATCGGGAGGCGACATGACCGCCATGTTTACTTGTCGAGTGCGAAGTTTTTGCTCCTGTTGGGAAGGGCGACCCTTTCTGTATCATGTACATCTGCCCTTGGGGCGAAGGGTACTGTGGTTCGTCCACCCGAGGTATGTGCTGTATGGCACCCGCGAGATTTCCGCCTGCGGCAGGCTGTGGTGGTGGAGGTGTGGTGCCATCAGAACAGGCACATTGTTTGGCTGAGGCACGGGTGCAAGTGCTTGTGTGGCTGCTGCCTTTCTGAGATTTACGTAATCAGTCGCCATTTGGTCGAACTCCCTGCAGTTTTTCATCGAGTGATTGGAGCGCAGTTTTCCGTCGTCCCCCTTGTACAGGTGGAATCTGCAATCAGCATCCATCTTTTTTCGAATGATCGCTCGGATTGTGCTCCGGATCGTGACTTGCGCCAGTCCTTCCTCTTGTAGCTATCACTGCGTTGGCCGCGGTCTCGACTGTCCCTGCGATCATCTCGACTGTCCCGCCGATCTTCTGACCGTCGGTCGCTTCTGTCTTGGTCGTTGCGGGGCGTGGAGAACCCATCCGCCATGAACTCGGGTCTGTCGTCGTCGTAGTGACGTTTTGAACGCTTGCGCCTTCTGTCATCTCTGTACGAGTCTCTGCGGTTTCGACTGCCGCTTTCATGATTGTCACGGGTGAGGACCCGCGTGTGGTGCGCGTCATATATCTCTCCGTTGCCCACTCAGTCGCGGTCATCAAGAGGTTAGCCACAGAGGTTGGCTTTTTGCGACCAAGTGCTTCTTTGAGTCCCGCCTGGCGAGTCCCATTATGAAAGCGTCCATGGCCATATCTTCTGAAATTACTCCGACGGAGTTGCGTATCTCAGTCCATCGTCTGATGTATGACCTCACGTTTCGTTCTGACCATTGAACACAAGCTCGAAGCTCCTCAAATGTTTTTGGGCGCTCACATAGAGGCTCGAAGTTTTGATGAAGTCATTGTGGAAGTGATCCACGAGTCGTATGTTGATGGAGGTAAAGCTTTGAGCCAGTCGCGGGCTGTGCCTTCGAGCATGAGTCGTATGTATTGCATGGTTGTGGTGTTTGTACCTCGCTGGCACGCGACACCAGCCTGTAGTCTTATTCTAGCCACCCGGAAGGTTCCTGTCGACCCATGTACTTGGGCTGTTCAGATGTGAGTTTGAATTTGGGCATCCGTGTCCTCGCGGACGCGTCGAGTGAAGCACAGAGCTCCATGTGGCTCAGGCTCTCGATCAGAGTATGAGTCGCTACTGTAAGATATGGTGATCTGCTCCTGGACCTGCGCCTACGCGAGCCGCTTCTTTCCTTCGAGTGGTGGCGGCGACCACTGTGATTGTGCTCTTCTCGACGAGTGTCAACCAGGCACGGTCTCGACTCCCCCCTGGAGTTTTGGAATTTGGCGTTGGCCTTCGCTGCTAAGGCGAGTGATTTGATATGTTGGCGATGTAGTTTTGCATTGGGTCATCGGCTGGAGGCTTGATTGCCTCTAGGTACGCTGCAGCGGTAAGAGAGCACCCGCAGCTGTTTTGGTACTGGCTCCCTCCTCGTCGTATGACATGAAAGAGTTGCCTAAGTTGCGGGTGAGTGCCGCCCTTTCATCCGGCGAGGTGTGACAGCCTTGATCTGGGTCTTGTGTCTGCTCGCCCATGTGGAGCTTAGGGAGAGCTGTCTTCTTCGCGCACTCGACAAGCTAGCTTGCTTTTTGCGTTCTTCGAGTGTTGCTCTGACCTGCCGCAGTCGAAGTGATTCCTGCCAGTTGAAGTACTGGAAGGTCAACATCTCCTCTTGTGTTGCGTCTGCTGGCATCATTGTGCACTCCTTGATAACTTTATCTGCTTTTGCTGCCATCTCAGCAGTGATTGTGAGAGTGGTAACTCCGTCCGGCATAGTAACTGTGCACGAGAATTCTGTAGGCCTGCGGCTGGCCGCAGCATCTGATGATCTGCGGCGATGGCGACGTAGACCTGTTGGGGTATCACCCGAGGGTATGTATATGTGTTTTCGAGTCCCACCATGGACTCGACGTCGTCATCAAGGCTCATGTCGGAGTCGATATGCCCATCGTGGTCCGTCTGGACGGATCTCGCTGTCGATGCCTTCATCGCCTATGCTCATCTCGGCGTCGGCGAAGTTGTTATGAATCTCGAAGTCGAGGTTGTTGTCGTTGGTGTAGATCTCGGAGTCGACGTGGTTGCCGATATGAGTTTCAGGTTCGTCGAAGTCGCTGAAGGAGATCCCGCAGT
The DNA here is from genome assembly GCA_947311845.1 of Poa pratensis. Lineage (NCBI taxonomy): Eukaryota > Viridiplantae > Streptophyta > Magnoliopsida > Poales > Poaceae > Poa > Poa pratensis. Next base: position 43,924,818 of record CAMZMU010000066.1, read on the forward strand.
CAAAACTATCCTCGAGTGGGAGATCGAGCTCGGATCATTTGTACGATATGCTGATTCGGCCTCCTCGCCCTGGAGTTCCTCAATGAGCTCGCGCATCTCTCGTGTGGACATGGTTGTTGTAGACGAACAAGCTTGGAGGATCGACGATGGTATGGACGCAGCTGAGGATCCGCAGTCGAAGGAGCCGCAACCGATGGAGCCTCGGGTGCGGAAGTCGCGAGTTGACGTGGATCTGTCAAGTACTGCACACCAAGCTTGTTGACGAAAAAATTGAACGAACCACGGTTAAACCCAAACCTGACTCGAGATCGGAAAAAGCCTCCTGGAATTCTGGCGAGTGTGGCTCGAAATCCTCAGAGGATCCGATGTGCTTTTTGGGGTGAAGCTGGCGTGTTGCCGTTTGTCGAGTGAGCCGGCGAGTTGCCGTGTGCCGCCTGAGTCGGCGAGTTCTGGTTTGTTGATGCAGCCGGCGAGTTGCCGTTTGTAGATCCGATCGGCGAGTCGCCGTTTCTGATGGAACCGAAGAAACCGCGAGTCCACACTATTCTTCCCACAGACGGCGCCAATTGACGAGGGGTACACTCATGAAATCCCATAGTTAAGGACCTAGGGTTGAGATTATGGGGAGAGAACATGGTAGTACTGGTAGTTTCGTCGGCTGACAAGCAGAGGCAAAGATTTACCCAGGTTCAGGCCCCTCGGGTGGAGGTAAGACACTACTTCCTGCTTGTCTGTTATTGATCGTGAGATTATGAGGTTACAAGGTGGCTCCGGCGAGATATTGATCTCGCTAGAGATTTGGTGGTTTGAGTATGGCTTGTCCCAGATCGGCGCCCCTCCCAGCCTTTAAATAGGCTGGGTCTCGGAGTACGTAACCGACCTGGTTTACATATAAGGAAAGCCCTAACCGACTATGCCTTGTCTAAATCTTGGAGGTTTACTCCATCTTCTTTGGGCCTCCTGTCTTGGGCTTCGAGCAGGCCCTTCGTAATTAGGCCTTAGTCATTACGTGCACCAGGTACCCTCATGGTAGGGTACCCGAGATGTATACCTATGTCAATATCAAATACTATAATTTTCCCCCTCTTTTCTCGCCGTCGTCGACAAGTTCTTATTGCCTCATTCGTACATACATAGGCCTGATATGAATCTTTTTGCAGATCATCCCATACGATTTCGTTCAGAAAACTTGCCGAGTCATAGCAGGAAGATGACATTTGTGGGACCCACAGGGCAAGCCATGGGAGGTTAGCTACCGAGTACTCTAAGGTGTGTTCCGCCGCTGCTTTCAGTGCTGGGTGGGGCGCGCTTGCCGTAGGAAACAACTTTAGAAGAGTCGGACGTATGCATCTTTGAGATGCTGGATGCCAAGTACAACATCAAGGTGCACATCTATCGTGTCGTACAGGTGATCACTCCCGCATCATCTCGGATGCAACCTCATCTGTCAATTGATCGATTACGCATGGCAAATAAAGTACTCCATTTGTTCCAAAATATAAGATGTTTTGGGAGTTCAACTTAAACTCCCAAAACGTTTTATATTTAGGAACAAAGGATTATTCCATAACCTAGCTCTCTGATTAGCTCGTGAGTCGCAATATATTCATATACGATTTTATTGGTTATGAATTCAACATTAAACATGTCAGCTTGATATTACCGTGTGATGTGTGTGCTTGGACGGGTAGACTTGTTCGATTCAAGGTTGTTACAGACAAGAATGTTATTGCGGTTATTGGTTTGGTGAATTATATTGGTGACTGTTTTAATGAATTGTCTTGCATGCTTATGGTTTATGTCGTGCAAGCAAGTTTTTTTTTACGTCTAGTTTGTGTGGATACAAAACTCTTATTATAATGCAAAAATAGTGGGCCCTCGAGCAAGTTGAACGCTACATTCCATGCATGTTCAAATTAAATTTCTTCCCCTATGCCAAAAAGCAATATTCAGAGTGACAGTACGAATCTTGAGTCACGGAGTCCTATAAAGATGCATATAAGTCAATCGCTCATTTTGGTCATGACATAGGATAGCTTCAATTTCAACTCCTGACATAAATCTCTAGGTAATCTTTGGTTTCCCTTCACATGTGAGACGTTAGACATCTCATCGCCTAACAGCCTCGACATCAAGATTATTCGCACTACTCTATGGAGGATAAACACACTACTCCTTATGACGGTTGCACTCGTAAAACACATCCTCCATGTTCATGGTGAAACACATTTTGCCAGTAGCACACATCCATCCATCGCACTCATCGATTATTCGTGCCTCCTTTACACCATCTCAACACACCCCAAAAAGCACGACGTAGTTGTATTAGGATAAGTGTTTCAAAATATTATAGATACTTCCTCCATTACAATTAGCTTGCGTTCTGAGTTTAGTCAAAATTAAGTTTTATTAAGTTTGATAAAGTTTAAAGGAAAATATTTCAAACTTAAATGTCATTTAATTGTTTTTGTTAGATCAATGTGTCACATGAGGCCTCTATCAGTGTATTGGCTCTTAGCATGTTATCATATGATATACAAATCCTCATAGACAACTACCACAATGCATTGTCTTTGAAGTATTCTACCCAAGTGATTTTTGCATTTAATGCATATGTGGTTATATTTACACATAATTGGTTAATAAATTTTCATATGATCTCATGCAAGAGTTCTCCACCCTAAGAAATCTTCTTTAACTATTATGACATAACAACAAAATACGTATGAAACCACGCTAAAAAATCTACATTGAGAGAGACCTAAATCCGAGAATTTGAATCTATTGTGAAATATTCCTGTCTTACAAAATGATTACAAGTCCATCCATAAAACCTTTGAACCTTGGTTTCGCCGATGTGGACGAGCACACTTATTCGGCATGTGCATAACTAACTTGACCTTGCTTTGCAGACTTTCACTTTCAAAAAATGAAACAACTATATAATCCTCGGACCTTTGTGATGCACATGGATAATAAATATACATCATTTCAAAGTTTAAAAGAAGTGGGTGCTAAATCTGGATCTAAGCAAAACTGATTATAAAAAAGAAAGCATTATTCCACATAGGACGTGCTCGTCATACCTTCACTTTGAGTTTTATAACTTTGTAAGACGCCTTTGAATTTTTGCATGACATGTAAGCTCTTTTTTTTTTTGTGAAACACTGTACAGACACTCACAAACACACGTATACACTCATTCATATAAACGTATGCACGTACATTCGTATCCACATGAGCATTTTTAAAAGTCTGATCGAGCTGACGGATCGTGCCTTGACATTGACGAAATCAACATAGACACCTCTTTTTTTTTTGAAAACCTCACAGACACCTTGTTATCGACGGGAACATTGATTCCACCAGACGCCTGACTATTGATGCAAGGCATGTCAGCTCGCTCTCATAAAAAGTTCAAGACGCACATAAACTAGAGAAAGATGATCGTAGATGATTCGCAGTTTATGTTTTTCTTGAAATTACATTCCGTGCACATACGCCTACGCCGCTACGCGCTGCCCACACGCAACGCAACCACGACTTTCTCCGAAATCTCGCACAGTCGCAGGTCGTCGACTGGACCCGAGCCTGAACGATCCGATCAAGTGAAGTGACTTGCTAATTGATTCTTCAAAAAGGAGCTGTAGATCTCGATTCCACCGGCGCTCCTCCCTTCCCTTCCCGTGGGCCGTGGTGCAGTAAGGCGCCTCCCTTGTAGAAGACGCAGAGCGCGACGCGGCTGACGCTTGCTGCATGTGCGCGGCGTGGGCGGCCGCGCTGCTCTACGGTGAGATGGCGCCTACTGGGCCGCCCACCTCTCCTGCTCGTGGCCATCCGCATCCTCTTCCACCCATCGCCGGTCAGTACGAGACGTCGTCGATTCGGTCTGGATTGAGAGTTTCTTTCTTTTAGAGAGTGTTTGGATGGATAGTTGGGACGGCTTCTGGCTGGTTAGGTTTTAGCTGCGGGTTTCTCTTATTAGGATTAATACTCATTGAATCGTCTGTAAGCACCCATCTCGTCTGCCGAAAATAGTTGATAATTCGGCCACCGTTTTGTTAGCCACCATACCTGAATTTTAGTGCAATAGCCGATTTGGTCATGAAGAATCAATTATAGCAAATCAAGCTACAGTTTAGCAATGAACATCTCATTTCTACTGCATTCAAACTGCGCCGCTATTATCAGACACCACCCCTGTTTGTAGCTTTGCATTGATATTTCTAGCATTTACTATATCTTATTATCTTATTCCACTTGATACGCAGATAACCATGTGAAGATTGCCGTCATTGCTGATCCACAGGTCAGCCTCGCTGCTAGTTCATGTAATTGTGCAATGAACCTGCAGTAGGACATAGCATTACAAAGTATCTACATGTTGCTTCCTTCTGAAAGGTTTCCCTTGCAGCTTATGGACAGCACCTCCCTTGGTATACCAGCTAGCTCCGTTGCGCTGCAAGCCGTCGAGTTCTTCACAGATTTGAACATGAGAAGATCCTTCCAGTCTGTCATATTGCCGTTCAAGCCTGATGTGATCTTATTTCTTGTGACCACTTTGATGGGGGCCCATATTTGTCCGATGAAGAGTAAGGCACGGATGCTGAATTTTTTCACCTTTTAATTGATGCACGAAATTCATTCTCAACATTCCATCTGATTCGAGTTGCTAGTTTGGTACCATGTTGATTAGAAACTACAGATTGTTTGTTTGTATGTGCTTTAAAGGATGACACTTTACATAAAGTGATGTGACTATGCAATGATAAATATCAAAACTGTGGCATTTGCTACATGAATGTCTATTGGACACATGTTGTTTCTCCTTAGCTATTACATTTGCTGTTTAGTGTGAAAAACACCTATCCAATAAAGATGTATATATATGTAATCCTTGATTTCGAATGGCTTTAGATATGAAATCCATAACTAGTTATTCTGCTCTATTCTAAAATTTGAGACCAATGCATTTCCTCTCAAATCTCCTTATTAACTTCTTCCCATCAATGAATAACCATTTTTTTCGAGAAAACGGAAAGCTTTGCATCTCCATGCATTGATAGAAAAAGAAGGTTATATGTACAAAGCCTGGCACCAGACCAACACTACAACCGTTGTGTTTACTCCTTTAACTTTGCTGTTGCCATTGTGGTTTAATTCTTATATCATATTTCCCTCAAAATTATCTAAAGTTCTATGTTCCATTATCTTTCTTTCCTAACTAATGTTAAAACTTTCAGGTGGGCAGGAATCTTTGTTTCGGTTTAAGCATATATTCAGCATGACTGAACAAAGAACAAATCCACATGTCCCAATCTACTATCTTTCAGGAAATCATGATTGGTTACTCGCATTGCATTCAGTTTATCCTAAGGTGATTGACTATGCTTTCTCTTTTTTTATCCTTTCTTGTGATTTCCATTTGTGTATACATCTTTCTCAAATCTGAAGTCGTTATTCCCTTTACAAAAAATTGTTCCCTCGGATGAGCTTCTTGCCATCGCTGGCTAAGAATTCTTTGCCTTTTGTTTACGGATTCAATTCTCTGAGGTGAAAGCTCCAAAATTTTGTTACTTGAAGCAATTGAACGGAAGTTCTGTTGCCGCATGTCTTAAAAAAAACATTTGGATGTATACCTTCTTTCCGTCTTGTATTCCATTTATTGTCTTTCCTGCATCGTAAGTGAGTGGAAATCGTAACAGATTATTAGAAGCTGCACCTAAAGTGAAACTAACTATGAATGAATCTGCTTTTGTACTTTGGAGTAGGTAAAATAGGGTCTTGATGTTTGTTCTTCCTTTTGGAGATATATGGTTTGTATTTTGTGTCGTGCTATAAACAAAAACAGCTCAAATAAAGAGTCTTAGATCCCTGTTTCGAGCAAGGGAATTTTTCATGAAATTGTGAGGATTATCTGTTTCACGGCACGCATGCGCGTGTTTTCTACATCAAACTATACCACCTTTATAATGAATATTATTTTCAGACTGTTCTCGCCTGCCTTACCCACATCCTTTTAGAGATGGCAACCCCATGCTTTTACTGATCTTTGACATGAGTCTGTGCTCTCATCAAGGACATAGCCATTGATTCAGAAAAGAAATTTAGTGTGCTGGTGTTGTGCGCTTTGGGTATTTTGGTCTTGAATTTGCAGTGATGGCTCTTTGGTTTCTCAACTTGTGGGACACATATTCATAACACTACTGTACCCTATCATATTTGTCCTACTACGCCCTTCATGTCTTTACTGTACTTAATCAAAGGCATTTACACATTTGAAACAATTTCTCACCATTTTAACTTGAAATTATTTTGAAATTTGGATTCACTGACCACGTCTCTGACTGAAATTAAATAGATACACTGATTTTGTATTTATGTATTTCCTGGTGTAAAGTTATTGAGTAGCTTGATGAGCTTCAAGAATAGTCAAATCTTTGACAGTTTTGTCCCTAGCCTCAGGAATTGGTTCATCTCTTAAAAAGAACTTTATTTGATCTTTTTGATTTAAGGAGTCTATGAGTTCTCTTTGAACCTTCGGCTGGTTCTTTTTCACAACCTTTGATTGGCCTAGTTTGCTGGCATGTAAATAGTATGTACATTCCCGGTCTCTGTCTCTTGTAAATATTGTTTCTCTATTGATATTTAATAATGGGCTCCAATTTTTCCTTAAAATATTATGCAATAATATTTCTGTAATTGCAAAGAATACGTGAGAACACAAATTGTGGACATACTACAACCTATAAGCTCGCTATTCTTTTCTTGTAGGTTATCAGTCGTTATGAAAAAGAATTTGACCAAGAAACTTCCATTTTTTGTCTGGGAGGTGGACTTCGTTGTTGTTGATGCTCAAACTCTTGATGGTATGTTACTATGCCTCCAAAGTTTTTGTATAGCTTGTGCTACAATGAACTACACTACAAATGAAATCCTACATTAGCAGTGCATTATAGAATCCAGATTGTGGTTCATGAGTAAGATTAAATTGGTTTGCAGTTTATTTTGATGCTTCTGCTTTGTGTAGCTAAAAAAGAACTGTAACATCTGTCTAGGAGGAGCTAAACAAAGCAAAGAAAGATCCTCTACTTGGGAGTTCATTAAAACACTATCATCTGGTATGGCAGTGAGTACATAATTATGCATAGTGTTACAGTTACTATCTGATTGACTAGTTTTACTTCTATTTTAAGGTAACGAATCAAATCCAAAAGTTCTTTTAACACACATTCCCCTGTACCGCCCTGACAACACTCCGTGTGGCCCACATCGTTCTTCACCTGTTATAAATCAGGTATGCTCGCTTTCGAAGTGTTTTTCCTCTGCTATTTTCAAATAAGGAGTTCTTGTACTTTCTTATGATTCTTGTTCGTATATTATGAAGACAATACTGTTTCATATGTGCACCATTTTGTCCATTGATTTATTCTGCAAATTGCAAACGTGTTTGTGTTTGCCTTTGTGCAAGCAATTCGACTACAACATTATCATCTAGCTGATTGGTTTACATGCTTTCATTCCAGAGGATATATAGTGTTGCTAAGGATCAAGGAATCAAGTATGTCCTTCCTCAAGTATTGCTGTTTTCCTGCTTTGACTAACATAGCTTGTCAATATTGAATTGTGATCAATCGGACCGATAAACTTAGGATCATTGAACTCTCTTTGTTCTGGTATATGTCACTGAACTCTCTTGGTACTTGCGATATCTTCTTGGTACAAGAATTGCTAATGTTATTAGCTGTGCTGTACCCGAAATTCTGTCAAATTTCTTGGTTGAATGTTACCCTATGCGTTCTCCTGAAACTTACTTTTAGTCAAAGCAGTTCAGATCATCGCTGCCTATCTGAACTTTCTCCCATGTTAACATAGGCAACGCTATAACAGTTAAACATAAGATTCTTAATGCAGGTATCAGAATTATCTAAGCAAAGAGACTTCTGATCTTTGCTAAAGTTGCTGAAGCCGGTAAGCTTCTTTTTTACAGTTTTTCCAGAGGTTTGAGTCAAATTTGAAAATATCTTGACTAGTCAATCACTCTGCAGACTCTTGTGCTCTCAGGACATGACCATGACCAGTGTACAGTTGTCCACTCCACTACTTTTGGGCCAGTAACAGAGGTAAGCATTTTTTTAAGGTTTTTGTTGCCACATTTCATGCTTTGCATCTAATGGGGACTGTTAATACCACAGCACACACCTTGGGACAATAAGTTGGCAGCAGGAAATCTTTATCCATCTTTTATGCTTGTTGTCTGCTGGGCCCAAGTTATCACCAAATTCAACGGATTTTAGTCATGAGGTTCTCACGATCTCTGCTTCCTGCCTAAACAAACTCATATCTATATCGGGTAACGCTTCTGACATGCGCCTGCTCATTGGCTTGCTTATATAGCTGCAGATTTACAACGGAATTGTCTGACAAGTTTGTTTGTTGTCTGCTGTTTCCACAGGTACATCTTCAGTTTGTGATTACGGTCCTTTGCTGGTTTTTTGGCCGACAAATGGTCTCAGTTCTCTTCCTTACATGAACAAATTTGTAAGCTTCATGATGTCTGTGGGTGCTGAACTGAGTTCAAAACCAAAGAAAAAAATGACGATGATGACGGCGAATATGAAATGGTTTGGGATGCTGAGGGGTCCTGCATCTTGTTAAAAAGGCAGTGGCAAAGAGCCCCAGCACTAACTCAGACTCCCGAACTACAGGACGGTATGTGTGTTTTCTTTTGGGATAATGATTTCATGTTATAAGATGTACTAACTTTTTCTGAATCACATGTATCTAGAGTCCTTTCTGTGTGCCTGTTCACTTATTTCAGTCTGTACATAGCCACATTGAAATCCAAAACATTTTATAATTCGGAATGGAGGGAGTACTATTAAGACTGAAACTTGCCTTGTGCTTATAAACTGAAAGATATATCATATTCATGACAGAGGAAATGTTGTTGCAAGCCGACTGCAAGAAAGCACCAAAAGACCTGATTCATCTGTCCATGTTGATATGGGCTCTGAAACGGCACCAGAAGATGGAGGAAGGTTGCCTCACCCAAGCAAATGAGTATAAGGAAGATCCTTCAGAGGCTGTTTCCGTGTCGTTCATCAATTGTCGTCATTGCCACGCTGAATGTTCCTCTATACATGATGCTTCTCCTTTAAGGATTGGGTTGCAGTTGAATTGTATTAGAAAGCCTATTCGATCCATGTAATTTAGTAGAGTAATATCGGCTGGATTTGCTCACAAAGACCTATATGAAGCACGGAATTTTTGTTGTGTGATTGTCACTGCGTGCATCATGTTAGGCAGTGAAACCTTTCTCTGTCTTTGTTGTCTGATAACAGTTGCAAAAAACTATGAAATAATTCACAACACTAGTACTACATGTAAGTATCTATT
>CAMZMU010000066.1:44046940-44194108 GCA_947311845.1 Poa pratensis
ACCTACAAAACAAGGTTAGATGTTTTGGTCCTCAACCTCACCTGTGGTTGTCAAGCACAAGGTGTAAGAATGATATCAGGATAGTTATGCAATGCAAACAAGAAATAAATATGCATGATGGTGGATGCAATGATAAATGATATTTTTTGGGTTTTGAATGATGTATGCAAGATGAAAAGTATTTTTGTATTTTTTCGATTTAATGATGGCTGAAAATAGAAAAGTGGTATATGGTGTTGTAAGGTGTTTTCTTATATTAAAAAAGGACGGGTTCATGGTTTCACAATGCACTCTCTTTATAAAGTGGGTAACAATGGAACACACACAAGTTAACATATGAGATTGCAACACAGGGTTTGATAACAAGTTACTTAGATATATGGGCATCACGTCCTACTACATAGAGATCTTTTGGTTATTAACCTCTCTTATACTCCACCAAGATGCGAACTAAATCATAACACCTCAGTAATTAAACTTAAGATAACTCAGAGTATAGCAATTAAGTATCATGACATGAAGTGAAAATAAGAACATGCTAGATCTAGTCATGGAGTAGTGGCAATGGTCACGCCCACATCCCCGGTAGCATGGTATTTTAGTTTATCCCTAGTGAGGTAACAAAGTAAGGTAAAGATACCAAAGTGGATCGCAGAACTTTCTCTCACGTTCACTTAACTGCACTAGCCACCCCCCGTTACTCCAACTAATGCACACGTTCCCCCACACGCTCTCATAAACATGCTTGATCAAAACAAGTAACAAGAACGGGTACATAATATGCATCTATACTCATAACTGAAACAAACATTGCAATCTCAAACATATATTAACTCATAAAGATCCACCACAAAGGTATTACAACGGTGACCGTAATCATGTTCAGTCAGCTCATACGTGCTAATTAGTGAAGCTCAAGAGAGGAGAGATACATAAGTTACTTCCACAAACCCATAGTCCAGAGGTGGACTACTCCCTCTTCATCATGGAGACGGTGGAGAAGTCGATGGAGAAGATGGAGACCACGCCGCAGCGCCCCGCCGAGTTTTTCCCCCTCCAATCTGCAGCTCCTGATCTCCGTTTCGGTGTTTCTGTGTTTGTGCGGCGCTCCTTCCAGAGAACGTCGGGGGACCTTTTTTATAGGGCGTTTTTAGGTCAAGACGATGTCGGTGAGAAGATCGAAGGCAACGGAGCCACGAGGCCCAACGAGTGGGCCCCACGCGGCCATGGTACTGTGGCCGCGTGGGCCACCCCGTTTGGCCCTCGGGCCTCCGTTTTCTGCTTCCTTTTTCCGTAGTCCTTCTTCCTTCCAAATATTGACGCCCGTAAATTTCCAGGTGATTTCGTTGACGTTTGGGTCCCTGAAACATTAAAATACAAAACTAGGGTTTTCTGCCTGTGCAGGGTTAATTCCAAATAAATGGGAAAACTATGAAGTATTCCCAAAATCATGATAAAACATTGATATAACCCTTATATGATGCAAATATGATTGGAATATAAGCAATTAAAGTGCAAAGTTCATGTATGCATTTTACATGCATCAACATCCCCAAGCTTAATCCATGCTCGTCCTCGAGTATGAAGATGATAAAACTAACATGGACTTTGCAATTTAATACAACAATATTATGATCAAAGATGATTACTATTGCTACATATAGTCAAATGATTCATTCTTCAAAGGAGTAGCAATATGCAAATAGTTTATGAAGTGATATCAAGTATTCAAGACAAGGATGTTCATTGATAGTTCACAAAGTGTAACATAGTAGCAAGTAATATGGAACACATGTATGCATAATGATAAGTAGAACATCCTACAATGGTCATAGAGTGTAGATGAAAATCTGAATATGATAGGTGTACACTTTGGAAAGATGTATATGTGAGTAGAGGTAAAGCATGCATAAGTTTCATCCAACTTCCAAACTCTTCTACTTAAGTTAATGATTGCAATAAGGTATTCATTGGTGTCAAGCTCTCATTGCCCTATCATAGCATCTTGAATGATTAAGGTTAAAGTGAAAGCAAATATGAGTAGTGTGCTTGACAAAGTAAAGGTTGGATGTCTCATGCCCCTTGAATACAAGTACCTACACCATGATTACTCAACTTAGGAAACAAAGCAAGTTCAAGTTATATCATTGTAAGTAATAATAGTATCATCAAGAGCGTCAACTGGGGTACCTCTTGTCCCAGATATGGAACAAGCCCATATCAAAATGACAAGACAAACAAACAAATGAAAACCTCAACACCCTTTTTATTTACCATTGGAATAGTTTTTTATTGCAAGGTGTATCATAGAAATTCACCATAGCATGTAAGTAAATTTCCACCATGAATAATGCATGGCTTAGATTAGCGGCCCAGGCGTCTCTCTAACCATTTATACAAACTCATTTGAACTACTTCATTTCCACCTCATTTCACCATGATAGGCATCCATAAACAAAAGTACATGATATCAACTAAATGAGATGAAGGAGCATGTTGAAAGCTTTGCATGTGACAGCACATATGGGCTAACTCCCAACCTCGAACATTTATCAAGCCACTAGCATCATAATCTTAATCACAATGGGTCATGTTTTATTATGCAAATAGAAATGTGCATCAAGTTCGTGAGAGCTATATAACCAATTTTTTTCATTGCAATCAATAACATAAACATTTTCATTCAGAGGTAAGATAACACAAACAACATGTTAAACATACTCGGAATAGCATAAAGCCAATAGGTAGATATGGTGGACTCACTGGAATAACTTTGGTTGAAGGTGTTGGAAACAAGTTTTTGCTTGTTGGAGTTTTTGGGCTAGCAAAAGGGAGAAAGTTGACCATCTAGATGCATGCATGAGTGTCCATAGAACTAACTAATCCATGTTAAACCAAGTAAATAACAATCAGCACCAAAACATGAATAAGTGATAGCTCTACAAAAAGAATTTGCAAACTATTACTCATAAACAAGCTCATGAATCATGCAACTATATGTATCATTAAAAATCAATCAAACATCCCTTTTCCCAATCTTATAAAAGCATCCAACATATTTCAACCCATATTTCCAGTAGCTCTCTCATATATAATTGATAGTGTGGTGGTCTCTCAAGACTCAAACAAAAACAAAAAACGACGCTCCAAGTTTATGCGATAAAGTGTTTCGATCGAAAAACAGAAGTTGGACGTGTGCAAACCGAGAGTGTGTAGGTCCAGCGGGGTTGTCTTCACATCCCCAAGCTTATGGTCTTCACCATCCTTGGATAGCTCTTGGTGCATCTCCTCCAATCCCTGTGAAAAAACTTCAAAACACCGTTTCTCCCATCTCTTTTCTGTGGGGTGCATTAATAGTGATAAACAAATAGGTTCCTTGCTGCATATAATCCTTGAACAAAAATTCATATGAATGTCCAGAAAGTATAATGTTGTATGCCTACTCATAAACTCAATTGGATCAAAAAGATTCAACTTAAAAGCTCAAAGCATGCATCAAACAAAATGGGACAGAATCTGTCCAGAAAAACAGCAGCAGCAAAACGTATTTTTCTACCCTACCAAACTTTCTCGAAAAATTCCGAAAAAATTCATGCATACAGAGGATGAAAAGTTGCAACTACAGTTCAAATATGAGCTCATTCGGAGTTACAGAATAAGAATTAAAAATCATACCGTGCACTGACTTGTGCAGGAATAAAATCTCCGAACGCATAAGCAACTTTTCAAACCAAAAAGGGTAAAACTTGGCACTTTATTAAAAACTCCAGAACCTAACTAGACACAAAATCTCTTGTTACAGCAAGAGGACACAAAGAAAAATCACACAAAAAATAACCGGGTTGCCTCCCGCAAAGCGCTTTCTTTATAGCCATATAGCTAGGCTTCTTACTTGTTGTTTTATTGTGGACGAAGCTCATGAGGGAGCTTGAACTTTGGTGGTTCCCTCTTCCTTGGAAAGTGTTCCATGCACTTCTTGTGTGGAAACTGAAACTTTACATTCCCTTCCTTTGAATCAATGATAGCACCTGTGGTACGAAGAAAAGGTCTTCCAAGAATAATAGGACTAGAGGTTTTATTCCCCATATCCATGATTAGAAAATCCACAGGCACAAAAGTCATATGTAACTCTACCATAACATCACTTACTTTTCCCAAAGCATGTTTAATAGAGTCATCAGCAAGTGCTAGTTCAATAGAGCATTTTTCAAGATTTTTCAATTCAAGCACTTCATATAGTTCTTTAGATAAAACAGAGACACTAGATCCTAGATCAAGTATGGCATGGTGTGTCTCTTTTCCAATAGTTACTAGTACCTTAGGTATCCACATATCCCCAAGCTTAGGTGGTATCATAGCCTCTTGGTTGTACCTAGCAATCTTTTCTTTCAAGACATGATTAGCAATATAAGAACCAAAACCTGCTTGGTTAGTGTTGATGGAAGGATCACTTGCAAATTTTTGTAAGATAGATATTAATTCATGCAAGCTACAATTTTCTAAGTCAAGCAAAGGATCCTTGACTTCATTAAGCATTTTAACTTCCTCAACTTTCTTTTCCAACTCAATCAGCATAAGAGATTCATCATGTTCAGTTTCTTTAGCTTCTTCTTTTAAACTACCAAGTTGAGACATGAGTGGCAACAAATATTCAGGGTAGTTCAATAATTCATCAAGAGTTTCCTCCAAAGTAAGAGGAACATTTTCAGCAATGTTAACAGAATTCATTCCAACCACAGGTGATGCTTGTGGTTTCCCTGCAGACATACTCAATAAAGTGGCTTGATTATCAGCTAGTTTAGACAAAGCTTTGTCTAGTCCTGCAGCTTGGAGTTGTAAGCCTTTAATATCAGAACTAATAGAAGCAACAGACTTACTCAACTCTTGTATCATAGTATTATGACTAGCAACTTGTTCCATGAGAATTTTGTTAGCCTCAGAATTATCATTGCGTGATAACATAGGCTTCCAATTATTATCATTAGCATTAGGATATGGAACAAAAGGACGATTGTTGGGAACATATGGGGGTTTATTATAAGAGTTATAATTGTTGTTACCATACCCATTATTACCATAGTTCCTAATGAAGTTGACATCAATATTTTCAGAATTGTTTCCAACTAGTTCTTGCAAAGGAACATTTTCAACACTAGGTTTATTAAGCAAAGCAAGAATAGTATCCATTTTAGATGACAAATCATTAGTTTCTTCAATAGAGTTCACTTTCTTAGAAGGATTAGGTGCCCTATCAGTATGCCATTGACTATAGTTTTGTAAAATGCTTTCCAATATATTTTTAGCTTCTACTATAGTCTTACTCATAAAAGCACCTCCAGCAGCAGAATCAAGTATGTTTCTAGACATGTAGTTTAAACCATTGTAGAAAGAGTGTAATATGGTCCATTCATTAACTCCATGTGAGGGACAAGTTCTAAGCATAAGTTTTATCCTATCCCAAGCCATAGCAACATGTTCATTTTCATTTTGCCTAAAAGAAAGGATGTTGTTTCTATTTTGCAAAATTTTAACAGGGGGATAATATTTCTTAATGAAAGCTTCTTTTAGATCATCCCAAGAATTAATACTACCAGATGGCAAGGAATGCAACCACTCTTTAGCTTTTCCTCTAAGTGAAAAAGGAAATAACTTCAGTTTTAGGATATCACTTTCCACATTTTTAAACTTTTGCATGTCACATATTTCAACAAAGTCATGAAGATGCATAGAGGCATCCTCCATAGCACTACCACCAAATTGTTCCCTAGTTATCAAGTTCAACAAACTAGGACTTACTTCATAACTCTCAGCATTTATCTTAGGTGTGGCAATAGCTCTCGTGATAAATTGATCATTAGGAGTGTTTGTGTAGTCACACAGCTTAGTTCTTTCTCCCATTTTAGCAAGTTTTTTTTGGTATTTTTAATTTTTTATGCAAAACTGAAATAAATATGATATGATATGCAATGACACTAACAAAACAAATAAATTGCTTTGTAAGTAAAGATGGATAAGATGGTGCTCACGTAGGTGCAACCTCCCCAAGCTTAGGTGTTAGCACAAGTTGGTGACGTTGACTTTGTTGTGAGATGAATGCGATGATGCACACCCTTGGATAAATCTCTCAGCTACGATTCCCCGGCAACGGCGCCAGAAAACGTCATGATCCCGAGAGCAAGTCTTGATGCCTGCACAAATAAACGGGATTAGGTTGAGACTCCAAGTGCAGAGTGTATAGTAAGTGGAAGACAGTTTTCCCCACGAGGGGTGACTCGAGGGTTTAATATCGAACTCTCGGGGAATCTGAAGTGGTAGATTTATCTTCTTATCCTTCTTTTGGTTACCTACAAAACAAGGTTAGATGTTTTGGTCCTCAACCTCACCTGTGGTTGTCAAGCACAAGGTGTAAGAATGATATCAGGATAGTTATGCAATGCAAACAAGAAATAAATATGCAATGATGGTGGATGCAATGATAAATGATATTTTTGGGTTTTTAATGATGTATGCAAGATGAAAAGTATTTTTGTATTTTCGGATTTAATGATGGCTGAAAATAGAAAAGTGGTATATGGTGTTGGAAAGGTGTTTCTTATGATTAAAAATGGACTGGGGTTCATGGTTTCACAAATGCACTCTCTCTTTATAAAGTGGTAGACAATGGAACACACAAAGTTAACATATGAGATTGCAACACAGGGTTTGATAACAAGTTACTTAGATATATGGGCATCACGTCCTAACATAGAGATCTTTTGGTTATTAACCTCTCTTATACTCCACCAAGATGCGAACTAAATCATAACACCTCAGTAATTAAGATAACTCAGAGTATAGCATTAAGTATCATGACATGAAGTGAAAATAAGAACATGCTAGATCTAGTCATGGAGTAGTGGCAATGGTCACGCCCACATCCCCGGTAGCATGGTATTTTAGTTTATCCCTAGTGAGGTAACAAAGTAAGGTAAAGATACCAAAGTGGATCGCAGAACTTTCTCTCACGTTCACTGCACTAGCCACCCCCCGTTACTCCAACTAATGCACACGTTCCCCACACACGCTCTCATAAACATGCTTGATCAAAACAAGTAGACAAGAACGGGGTACATAATATGCATCTATACTCATAACTGAAACAAACATTGCAATCTCAAACATATATTAACTCATAAAGATCCACCACAAAGGTATTACAACGGTGACCGTAATCATGTTCAGCAGCTCATACGGTGCTAATTAGTGAAGCTCAAGAGAGGAGAGATACATAAGTTACTTCCACAAACCCATAGTCCAGAGGTGGACTACTCCCTCTTCATCATGGAGACGGTGGAGAAGTCGATGGAGAAGATGGAGACCACGCCGGCAGCGCCCCGCCGAGTTTTCCCCCTCCAATCTGCAGCTCCTGATCTCCGTTTCGGTGTTTCTGTGTTTGTGCGGCGCTCCTTCCAGAGAACGTCGGGGGACCTTTTTTATAGGCGTTTTTAGGTCAAGACGAAGGCGGTGGAGCGAAGATCGACGGCAACGGAGCCACGAGGCCCGAACGGGTGGGTCCCACGCGGCCTGGTACTGTGGCCGCGTGGGCCATGCCCGTTTGGCCCTCGGGTCTCCGTTTGCTTGCTTCCTTTTTCCGTAGTCCTTCTTCCTTCCAAATATTGACGCCCGTAAATTTCCAGGTGATTTCGTTGACGTTTGGGTCCCTGAAACATTAAAATACAAAACTAGGGTTTTCTGCCTGTGCAGGGTTAATTCCAAATAAATGGGAAAACTATGAAGTATTCCCAAAATCATGATAAAACATTGATATAACCCTTATATGATGCAAATATGATTGGAATATAAGCAATTAAAGTGCAAAGTTCATGTATGCATTTTACATGCATCACAATGGTGTACAATTACATTAAAAACGAGAGAGGATATGGTGATAACATGGGTACTCTAGTGCGAGAGTCCAAATTACTTGATTTTGCTTTGACTACTCGCATGGATATAAGTACGTTGTATGGGAACATTATCTGTATAACTATTTGAGCACTAGTGGGCAACGAGTGTCCATTAGGCTCCCCCGTACTGATCTTTTTGACAGGAGTACCGGAAAATGGATAGTGGAAGAAGCGCCACCTCAGGCGGAGCCCCTGTACCCAAGCATGCAAGGCTACCCATATAGTTACTACCCTGGAAGTGGAAGTGGATACGGCAACTACCCAGGATACTAGCTTGATCGCAAGCTTGGGGGAGTACTTCTCTTACTCTCCATTCATTGTTTTATATCACCGTTATATCGCTATGATAAGTTTCTTGAAAACGCAAAAACACAAAAATATTTTATTTGTTTCTTTTACTTCTGGTTGTTTGTCTTTTGTTTCTTAGAACGAAAAATAACAAAAATATTTTCGTTTTCTTGAAACAAACGCAAAAACGGGGTGCAGAAATTGCTGAAATCTGCTCACTGTTTTATTTTTCATTTTTTTCTCTGTAACTCCGATTGAGCTGAAATTTTAACTACTGCTGCAACACATCATAACCTACACACACGTAAAATATGAGATTTTTCTGAAGTGTCTAGGTAGGGTAAAAACAGTACTGTATGCAGTGACATTTTCTGGCAGATTTGAGTTTTTATTGTGCAGTTCAAGTTGGGAGAGGAGAACAACGATGATAAGTTGATGTGCATGAAGTGGATGAAAGGTATGACACCTTTGCCATGCTTATGTGGACTCTTTAATAACAACAAGTGAGCACATCATAGTTTCTTCAACATCTAGAGAAATGGTAGCAAATGTTTATCTTCTCCATGTTCTAGTATGTTATATGATGATGCAAGTGAAATTTTATTTAGTGACAATACTTGGTTGTGGATTGAATAATTGTGGCTCTAAACAAAGGTCTACGCATCCCATTGTGCTTACTAAACTTGCCAACCAATAGAAAGTAAAATAATTTTTCAAATAATAAACATGAAGTTGTATGCTTGACAGGTCTAGTGGTTGGGAGTTAGCTGAAATGTGCTGACACATGTAAAGCTTTCAACATTGCACTAAAATATATTCAGTTGATATCATGTACTTTTGTTTATGGATGCTTATCATGTGCGAAATGAAAGTGGAAACTTAGCAAGTTTGATGAGTAAGAATAATTGGCTAGAGAGACGCCTGGGCCGCCAACTTAAGCCATGCATCATTCATGGTGGAAATTTACAGCGCACCATAGTGGACATTCAGTGATGCACTTCATAATAAAAAGCTATGCAAATGGTAAATAAAAGAGTGCTGAGATTGTTCATTGTCTGTTTGTCTTGTTGTTCGGACATGGGCTTGTCCATGTCCTGGGACAAGAGGTACCCCAGTTGACGCTCTTGATGACGCTTTTATTACTTGCAATGACTGAAAATTTCGAACTTGCCTAGTGACCCAAGTTGAGTAGCCATGGTGTAGGTACTCGTATTCACGGGGCATGAGGTTTTCAACCATTAGTCGGTCAAGCATATGAGTCATATTAGTAATATCAAATGGTTTGCTAAAACTAAGAGCAAGGTTGTAAGCACAATGATTTCACCAGGTAACAAAGAAAGAATCAAAAGACCTCAAAAGTCTTGTCATGATTCAATCATTAGCGATGTAAGAACCTTTGTTTATTTCTACAGTGAGCAAACTGATCCAAGTATTGACACTACATGATATCTCTCTTGCAACAAATATAAATGCTTTAACATTGATTAGATATACCTTTGCTAGCATCTTATCATTTGTTGTTGAAGCTATGCTTTGAATGCTTGTTGATATTAAATTGTGTTACATATGCAATGCAAAGTTCTTGTCAAAGTCTTTTTATCGCTTCTGCACTACGTTTGAGTTGTTCGAGGACAAACAACGAGCTAAGCTTGGGGGAGCTGATGCATCCAAAATGCATCTACTTTTCCAAGCACTTTGCCTCATAATTTGCTCCGGAATCTTCCCATATTTGAATAAAACTGCTGAATCTGACGCTGTTTTTAGCAAAGTCTCTTTTCTGGCTATTTCTGCAGGAAATAAAATCGGGGAAAATTACCGCGTCAATTTTTATGGAAAAGGAGGACAATGGACAAAAGATGGACACGAGGAAGCGCTCGAGGGCCAAATGGGTGGGCCCCACGTGGCCCATGTACCTGGCCGCGTGGGCCCAGCCCAAATGGGCCTCGGGCGCCGCCTCGCCTTCGGTCTTCGACGTACCCCCTCATATATACGAAAAAGTGCTTGCCCTAGGAGGAGAGGAGCTTTCGCGAAACAGAACGCCGCCACCATCACGATCTTCGTTTCGGGATAGATTGATCCAGGATTTCTCCTCCGGTGGAGGGATCCGGAGACCGTCTTCACCGCCATCTTCACCGCCTTCATCTCCATCGACCATGAGCTCCCTCTCCATCACCATGTGTGAGTAGTCCGCTGTATGCATGTGAGGTGGATGGGGATTGGATGAGATTGATCATGTAATGCTACCCGTTGTTCGAGATTTTAGGGTTTTATCTTGAGGATACTTTTGTATTGTGTTGATGCACTCTTGCTATGTTTAATGCTTGCTACTAGGGCCCGAGTGGCATGATTTCAGTACTGTACTTATATTGCCCCATCATATATTTGAGTTTGGTATTTATCTGCAAACTGTATCACCTGCTATTATGTTGAACCTGCGAACCCTAAACGTGACATATAGGGAAAACAAGGGGGAGATGTTTTAGTTTGAGGATTCTATGTGTTCATGAAGTGTTAATGCATTGTTCCGGTCTATTCGAAAGGGTAGACCTTAATTACCTGTAGTTCCAAGTTGGCCCCGGTGAAATGGGCAGGTTGGACAATAGATGTTGTGCAAATTCTCTTGGTTAGTACGCACGACTAAATATGGAACACATACCTACATATATCGGAGTTAGAGATAGGTCCCATTGTTATTTGTTTCTTATTATATGATCAATCTCATTCTTGCAACACCCCGCTATCACCTCATGCCTACGTTTTAAATCTCTGAGTTACACTTTCACTTTTCCGGTGAAAACTGGGAAACACTTGTTCACTGCTACTGTTCTGCTTGTTACTTGAATCATACTACTACCATCACTATTACTGCTGCAAGTTATTGATATACAGGTGTGGTTGAGAGTGACGCCTCAATTGCCAAGGTCTTATTGATATTCTTGTGTTCCCATCGAGTCGAACTATAAATTTGGGTAATACTTCCCAACGAAGACTTCAGCGATCCCCTATACTTGTGGGTATCAGCAGCGCCCCGCCAGAGTTTTCCCCCTCCAATCTTCAGCTCCAGGTCTTTGTTTCGTGGTTTCTGTGTTTCGGCGGCGCTCCCTTTCGCGAAAGCCCTGGGGGGGGGGGTCTATATATAGTCGTTTTTAGGTCAAGACGAAGCTTCGGGAAGAAGGATCGACGGCAGCGGAGGCCCGAGGGCCAGGATGAGGGGTCCCACACAGTCAGGGAATCTGGCCGCGTGGGCCCACTTGTTTGGCCTTCTGGTCTCCGTTTCTTCGATTTCTTTGCGCCTACGTTTCGTTCCTTCCAAAAAAATGATCCCCGTAAAATTTTAGGTCATTTGGACGTCGTTTGGTCGCCTAAAACGTAAAATATAGAAAAAGGGGTTTTCTGACAGTGCAGGGTTAATTCCAGAAAAATGGGGAATTGTTAATTATCCCCAAAACTTAATATAAATCATGAATATAACCCTTATATGATGCAAATAACATGGAATAACATGTAATAAAATGTAAAGTTCATGTATGCATTTTACATGCATCAACATCCCCAAGCTTAACCCATGCTCGTCCCGAGTATGAAGGTGATAAAACTAACATGGACTTTGCATTTTAATACTATCAATGGATATCAAAGGTGATTACTATTGCTACATAAAGTCAAATGATTCATTCTTCAAAGGAATAACAATATGCAAGATAAATTATGAAGTGATATCAAATACTCAATGTAAAGATGTTCAATGATAAATTCACAAAGTGTAACATAGAAGAAAGTACTATGGACCAAATGTATGCATAATGAAAAGTAAAAACATCCTATGGTGGTCATAGAGTACTTCTTATGAAAACTGATAAAAGGTGGACACTTTGGATAGATAAATAAGTAGAGGTAAAGCATGAATAAGTTTCATCTAACTTCCAAACACTTCTACTTAAGTTAATGCTTGCAATGTGGTAGTCATTGGTGTGGAGCTCTCATTACCCCTATCATAGCATCTTGAATGATTAATGTTTAAAGTGAAAGCAAATATGAGTGGTGTGCTTGACAATGTATTGGTTGAATGTCTCATGTCCCTTGAATACAAGTACCTACACCATGTGTTACTCACTTTGGTCCACAAAGTAAATTCAAATAAAGGTCATTGCAAGTAATAATAGTATCATCAAGAACTGCACTGGGGTACCTCTTGCCCCTTGACATGAACAAGCCCATGTCAAAACAACAAGACAAACAGACAATGAACAATCTCAGCACTCTTTTATTTACTATGGGTATAGCTTTTTATTATGAGGTGCATCACTGAATGAACATTATGGTTATGCTGTAAATTTCCACCATGAATGATGCATGGCTTAGATTAGCGGCCCAGGCATTTCTCTAACCATTTATACAAACTCTTTGAACTTACTAAGTATCCACATTCATTTCACCCATGATAGGCATCCATAAACAAAAGTACATGACATCAACTAAATATAAATAAGTGCAATGTTGAAAGCTTGCCATGTGACAGCACATATGGGCTAACTCCCAACCAAAACTATTGTCAAGCCCACAACTTCATAATTTTAATCACAATGGTTCATGCTTATTAAATGCAATAAAAGTAAATTGTGCATCAAGTTCGTGAGAGCTTTTAACCAATTTTTCCCATGACAATCAATAACATAAGCATTTAAATTCAGAAATGTAGATAACACAATATAACATGATAAACATACTTGGAATAGCATAAAGCTAATAGGTAGATATGGTGGACTCACTGGAAAAACTTTGGTTGAAGGTGTTGGGAAACAAGCTTTTTACTTGTTGTAATTTTTGGGCTAGCAATAGGGAGAAAGTTGACCATCTAAATGCATGCATAAGTGTCCATAGAACTAATCAATCCATGTTAAACCAAGTAAAGTTAAAATTCAACATCTAAACATGGTAAAAGATAGCTCTTGACAACACACTTGCAAATTAACATTCATTCAAAGCACATGAATTATGCAACTATATGTATCTTTTAAAATCAACTCAAACATCCCTATCCCAATATATTTAATAGCATCCAACATAATTCAACCCAAACTTCCAGTAGCTCTCTCATATATAAATGATAGTGGTGGTCTTATTAACAAACCGAAATAACAAAAGCAAAAAAAACAGACGCTCCAAGTTTATACGATAAAGTGCTTTGATCGAAAAACAGAAGTTAGACGTGTGCAAACCGAGAGTGTGTTGGTCAGTGGGGTTGTCTTGACATCCCCAAGCTTATGGTCTTCACCATCCTTGGATAGCTCTTGGTGCAGCTCCTCTAATCCCTGTGAAAAAACTTCAAAACACCGTTTCTCCCATTTCTTTTCTGTGGGGTGATATTAGTAGTGATAAACAAATAGGTTCCTTGCTGCATAAAATCCTTAGGCAAAAATTCATATGAATGTCCAGAGAGTATATAATGTTGTATGCCTACTCATAAACTCAATTGAATCAAAAAGATTCAAGCAAAAAGCTCAAAGAATGCATCAAACAATATCAAGACAGAATCTGTCCAGAAAAACAGCAGCAGCAAAACGCATTTTTCTACCCTACTTAAACTCGTCAGAAAAATCTGAAAAAATCACGTATACAGAGGATGAAAAGTTGAAGCTAGTTCAAATTACAGCTCAATCGGAGTTACAGATAAAAAAATGAAAAATCAAACCGTGCACAGACTTCGTGCAGGCAAAAACTCTCCGAAAATGAATAGCAACTTTTCAAACCCAAAATAGGTAAAACTTGGTTCTTTATTAAAAATCCAGAAACAAAACTAACAAACTACTCTCTTGTTACAGCAAGAGGACTCAAAGAAAATCTCAAACAAAAACAACCGGGTTGCCTCCCGTAAAGCGCTTTCTTTATAGCCATATAGCTAGGCTTACTTACTTGATAATCAAAGGGGACGTAGCTCATGAGGGAGCTTGAACCTTGGTGTGTCCCTCTTCCTTGGGAAGTGTTCCATGCTCTTCTTGTGTGGAAACTGAAACTTCACATTCCCTTCCTTTGAATCAATAATGGCACCTGTAGTACGAAGAAAAGGTCTTCCCAAAATAATAGGACTAGAGGTTTTATTCCCCATGTCCATGATTAGAAAATCAACAGGCACAAAAGTCATGTGTAACTCTACCATAACATCACTTACTTTTCCTAGAGCATGTCTAATGGAATCATCAGCAAGTGCAAGTTCAATAGAGCATTTCTCAATATTTTTAAGTTCAAGGACTTCATATAGTTCTTTAGATAATATAGAGACACTAGATCCTAGATCTAAAATGGCATGGTGTGTCTCTTTTCCAATGGTTACTAGTACCTTGGGATCCATATCCCCAAGCTTAGGTGGTATCATAGCTTCTTGATTGTACCTAGCAATCTTTTCTTTTAAGACATGATTAGCAATATAGGAACCAAAACCAGCCTGGTTAATATTAACAGAAGGATCACTTGCAAATTTTTGTAAGATAGAAATTAATTCATGCAAGCTACACTTCTCTAAATCAACAAATGGTTCCTTAACTTCACTAAGCATTTTAACTTCCTCAACTTTTTTATCTCTATTATATAGATTAAATAATTCATAACGGTCATCAAACACATCTTCAGGTACTTGAGCTTTTTCTAAACTTTCTTTAATTTTTACTTCCAATATCAAGCCATCAAGTAGAATGTAAGCATCAGCAATAGTAGTATTTATGAAAGAACCCTTACATTCATTGTCTAAAAAGAGTTTAGAAGTTTCAGACAATCCTTTATAAAATATGTGCATGAGCATCCAATCTCTAATACCATGTTCCATTCCATAAGCTATACCTCTAAACCTTTCCCAAGTTTTAACCAAGGTTTCTTCCTTATTTTGTTTAAAGGTGATAACTATTTCTCTATATTATAAACCATGGCTGAAAAACAAAACCTCTCAATGAATGCAGCTTTCAAATTAAACCAATTGCTAAAATTCCCAGGTGGCCATTTTAATATCCAATCTAGAGCTTTTCCAGCCAAGGAATAAGGAAAAAGCTTTACTTTGATCACATTAGCATTGGCATGAATCAGGTTTAATTCTTTGCATCTTTCATTAAATTTACTAAGATGTTGAAGAGCATCTTCTTTCGGTTTCCCAGAAAAACGATTTTCAAAAATCAATTTAGTGACATTAGGATCTATCTCAAATTCTTTAACAGGGAAATTCCTATCTTGAGGAAAATTCTTAACACTAAATGGCCAAAAAGTTCTTTTCTCCATTGAGCAAGTTTTTATGTTTTTAATTTTTTATGCAAAACTGAAAGTAAAATGACACTAATGCAACTCGAAATAACAAATGCAACACAAAAATGCAAAACTGAATATAAATATGCAAACCGAAATATAAAGATGATATGCAAGACAAGAACAAAACAAAATAAAATGATTGTAGGTAAAGATGGATAAGATGATGCTCACGTAGGTGCAACCTCCCCAAGCTTAGGTTGTTACACAAGTTGGTGATGAAGTTGACTTGATGTGAGTGATCCTTGGATAAACCTTTCAGCTATGGTTCCCCGGCAACGGCGCCAGAAAACGTCTTGATGGCCCTTCACGTAGTTACAACGGCGCCAGAAAACAGACTTGATGGCGTGGTTACCTGCGTGAAAAGTAAATGGGTTAGGTTGAGACTCCAAGTGCAGAGTGTATGTAGTAGTGGAAGACAGTTTTCCCCACGAGGGGTGACTCGAGGGTTTAATATCGAACTCTCGGGGAACCAGTATTTCAGGTGTTATCTCCTTATCCTTCTCTTGAGAACCTGCAACAAAATAAATTGTTTTGTGCCCTCAACCTCACCAAGTGGTTGTCAAGCACAAGGTGTGAGAATGATAATAAAATAAATATGCAAACAGTAGTAAATATGCAATGATGGTAAATAAATATGCAATGATGGTGGAAACAATGATAAATGATATTTTTGGGTTTTTTATGATGAATGCAAGATGTAAAAGTGTTTTTGTATTTTCGGATTAAAAATGGCAGCAAACAAAAGTGGTGATAAAAGTGTTGGAAAGGTGTTTCTTATGATTAAAAATGGACCGGGGTTCATGGTTTCACAAATGCACTCTCTCTTGATAACGTGGTAGACAATGGAACACTAAAATTAACATGTAAGATGGCAAGACATGGTTTGACAAGTTATTAATAATATGGGCATCACGTCCTAACATAGAGATCTCAAGTATAAGTTGTTCTCTCTCTTATGCTCCACCAAGATGCGAACTAAATCATAACACCTTAGTAATTAAGATAAATCAGAGCATAGCAATAAGTTCAATGACATGAAGTTAAAATAAGAACATGCTAGATCTAGTCATGGAGGTAGTGGCCAAGGTCACATCCACTCTCCGGTAGCATGGTATTTTTGTTTATCCCTAGTGAGGCAACAAAGTAAGGTAGAAAACCCAAGTGGATCGCAGAACTATCTGTCACGTTCACTGCACTAGCCACCCCCGTTACTCCAACTAATGCACACGTTCCCCCTCACATGCTCTCATAAACATGCTTGATCATGACAAGTAAATAAGAACGGGGTACATAATATGCATCTACTTTCATAACTGAAACAAAACCATTGCAATCTCAAACATGTATTAACTCATAATAAAGATCCACCACAAAGGAATTACATAGATGACCGTAATCATGTTCAGCAGCTCATACGGTACTAATTAGTGAAGCTCATAGAGAGGAGAGATACATAAGTTACTTCCACAAACCCATAGTCCAGGGTGGACTACTCCCTCTTCATCATGGTGTCGGTGGAGATGTTGTTGGAGGGAAGGAGACCACCCGGCAGCGCCCCGCCGGAGTTTTCCCCCTCCAATCTTCAGCTCCAGGTCTCTGTTTCGTGGTTTCTGTGTTTCGGCGGCGCTCCCTTTCGCGAAAGCCCTGGGGGGTCTATATATAGTCGTTTTTAGGTCAAGACGAAGCTTCGGGAAGAAGATCGACGGCAGCGGAGGCCCGAGGGCCAGGATGGGGGTCCCACGCGGTCAGGAAATCTGGCCGCGTGGGCCCACTTTTTGGCCTTCTGGTCTCCGTTTCTTCGATTCCTTTGCGCCTACGTTTCGTTCCTTCCAAAAAATGATCCCCGTAAAATTTCAGGTCATTTGGACGTCGTTTGGTCGCCTGAAACGTAAAAATATAGAAAAAGGGTTTTCTGACAGTGCAGGGTTAATTCCAGAAAAATGGGGAATTGTTAATTATCCCCAAAACTTAATATAAATCATGAATATAACCCTTATATGATGCAAATAACATTGAATAACATGTAATAAAATGTAAAGTTCATGTATGCATTTTACATGCATCAACAATCAATCGAGAATTTTCCATTCTCGTGCCGCATGGAATTCATCACTCCCTTACGACGGTTGTACCAATATCAATCGCCCTAACAGAGCATTCTATGCAGCAAGCCTAGAGCCGATTAAATCACTCTTGTGACGGACAATGTTATATAGAGCTGGATATTGATCCCGGAGTGTGGTATTACCTATCAACTTATCCTCCCAGAATTTAATGTTTGAACCATCATTAATATCAAAAGATCCAAAGAGAAAGACTTTGTCGCGATTAGACCAGCCATACAATGAGAATCACCTGAGTTCCAATAAACCCGTGAAAAATATCGTGAAAAATATTTTGAACCTAGGTATCTCCTTTTTAGAAGAGTTTGACAAACCCAATCCTAGGTAAGATGGTTAAAAAGCCATTTAGTTAGGGAGCTGTGTTTTTAACTTGAAGGTCATGAACACACGGCCCCCGAGTGAGTTGATTATTTTTTCACAATAGCCTTGCCAAAAGAATCTTGATCGGATGAAATCCAATATTGTGCAAGACTCTTAGTACTAAATTGATAAGAACTAATCTTCCACCTAGATATAGTAGTTTTCCTTTCAAACTGTTTAGACTTTTTTGAAATATGTACTCGACATATTTTTATTCTGCATTGTGAGTCTCCAATAATGTATCGGGATACCCTACCGCTTTAATTATGCCTTCAACTTTAGCGCGTTCACTCGTGACACCTAATATATCGACTACTATGTTAAATAGCATGAGCGATAATGGCCACCTTGTTTCAATCTTTTTTTGTTTGGAAGTAATGTCCAACATCGTCATTGATTTTAATGGTCACACTATACTGCGATTTTTGTGAAAAAATTGTAACTAACATTAAGAATACATATAGACCTGTACTACTGGATCATTTCCGTTTCGTCAATTTTAGGAAACAAAATCATCTCACCAAAATTTAGACAAAACAACTCTAATTGTCTGTCATGGAGATAACTGGACAAGCCTATAAATTATGTGACCTAAAAATTATATCAGTTCAATCTGTTTCGAATACAAATTTAATGGTATTATTTTGCCAAAGAACTGATATTTTGTTGTAAAATGAACAAAGTTGGCCTCGTCTTATAAATGAACAAAGTTGCTAATTAACCCCATCTGAATAATCGAGCAGCTAATCGTACGCACACCTATTTTTGGTATAAAATGTGTATGATTGAGATTGAGATCTCATCATGGAAAGCATGTCCTCAGCAAACGCCTCCAACAATGATTCCTCTCGCTTAATGCGCATATATCCCTTTCTTTAAGCATCGGAGAAAGGATAGGAGGTCGTTTTCGCGCATGTCCTGGCGATCGGGGTTTTTCGGTTGTGTGATGTGCTCCTCCTCACCCGCGCGTTGATGCGCCCACGTCGCGCCTCCTCCCGTCGACCTCTTTGCCTATATACCACACAATGTTCACATCATCATCCCTGCACTCGTCGGCCTCTCATCCACCGTCGTATACGAACACCGACGCACGTCGAGGAGCGAAAGGATTCCATGATCGCTATTGCCGGCGCCGTGGTCGCCGGTGCGGCAGCCGCAGCCGCAGCGACAGCTGGGATTCTTGCCTTGCCGTGGTCGCACGGCGACAGGCAGGAAGGCGCCACGTGCGCTGTGGCGGCGCCAGCGCCAGCGCAGGAATGCGCGGTGTGCCTGTCGGAGCTGGCCGGAGCGGCGGGGTGCTCCGGCGACTCTGAGCCATCGGCGGTGCCGGTACGGAGGCTGCCGGGGTGCGGGCATGGATTCCACGAGGAATGCATCGGCAGGTGGCTGCTGCTGCGCCCCGAGTGCCCGCTCTGCCGCCGCCCTATGCCGGCCGAGGTCGGTGCAGATGGTTTCACAGCCACGGAGGCCGTGGTGACTGCAGCGGTGCTGGCGGAGATGTCGCCTGCATGGTCGCGGCCGGCGAGGATTGCGTGCGGCTTCGGCGAAGGTAGGGTGGTGTGGACACGTAGCCGCGAGTGCCACGGTGAACGGCCGTGCGAGGAAGGCTATCTGTCGCTGTTCCATTTATTCTCAGATTAGTGAAAGATACACAGTGCTGAACCCATCATACAACATAACCCCACACACACAAGGAACAGAAACTACTAGGCGATTACAGGTGAACTCCGAAAAACACCGCCACCATCCACACAAGATAGACAGGCTCACCAACCCCTCAACGGGCCGCCGAGGAGACTAGGACGAAAACCATCGCCACTGACCACAAAGCAGCCAGGCTCAACAAGGGGCCACAGAGAGACGCCGGTGAGATAAGGTGAGCGCCGACGAGCACCGCCACTGACCACAGCAGCTGCAGACAGGCACCAGGTAGCTCCACACAAGAAACGCCGATGTGCAATTGTAGACCTTGCCGGAGAGAGCTTGGAGAGAAGGTTGCCACGGCAAACACCTCCCAACCTCTCCGGAGAGCAACAAACCGTGTACTCCAAGGCGAGGTCTTCAAGAAGAGAGCGACGCCAAAACGCCGCCACCGCCCGACCCAAAGGTCTAAGATTTTCATCCGGAGCAAAGAAGGACCAAGAGGAGCCACTACGACGCCTCCAAGGAGGGAACGGCGTCCACGGACGTCGCCGCCGCGGCCCGAGAAGATCCCGGGCAAGGGTTTCTCCTCGGCGTACACTCTCCGCCTTCTACACAGGACACCAGAAGTCGCCAAGACGACTCCGACACCACGGCCACGCGCTGTTGCTCGCCAGCAAAACCTGCCGCCCACACGGCTGAGGTCGCCGGCCAGCACCCGAGACATTGGCTCGCCCGCCAACCAAGATGTCTCCCACCTTCCAGGGCCGCCGCCCCGGCATCCCAACTCTGCGCACCGCGAACTGAAGGAAGACGGAAGCCGCCACCACCCCAAGGAGTGCGGACATCGGTCAAAGGCACGCGAAGCCTGGCCGGCGGCGGCACCCAAGCCGCCACCCTGGACCGAGAGAAGAGCGCCTCCGGCAGATCGACAACCGCAGCCCCCTGGCTGCCGTCGACCTCAGATCTGGGGGTGGGGTCGATGGGCTCGAGCTCGGGGCCCCTGCCCGACCCGAACGCACCGCGGCAGCGACCGAACGCCCGACCACCACCACCCAACCCTCCTCGCCATGGCCTCCAGTCCACCGCGCCGTCGCCAAGATCCAAGGAGGTTCCTTCAACCCCAGCCTACCGAGAGCAGAGCAGCGCCGCTCGCCGCAGCCGCAGCCACCACGAGCACGCCAGAACCGCGCAGCCACCACGCCGCCGACAAGCAGCCACGCCGCGGCGCCCCAGCCCAGCGCCACGCCCCCACCGGCCGCTTCGGCCCGCGCCGTCACCACCGAGCAAGGGAGAGAGATCCCCGCCGCCGCCAGCGCCGCCCGGCTTTGCCCGGCGATGCCCTCCGGCGGCGGCGAGGGGGAGGGGAGGCGGGGAGGAGGCCGAGTGTTGCGGCGGCTAGGGTTTCGCCCTCGCTCGCGGGAGCGGACGGGACGAAGGGGATTTTTCGATTCTATCGGTCTTGTGAGTGCATTAGGCTTCAATCGTTCTGATTATTTCCAGTGGAAGATTATTCTGGGTCACGTCAATTGCAGTGCTCTTGTGAAGTTTGTGGCGCTTCATTGACCAACCTATCATAAACACGTACACATATAAAATACAAGATTTACTCGTCTATAACCGTGAACCAGATTGAAAAACACATGTACACCATGCAAAGCTTAGTAGCTGCTCCAACGACGATAGAGTTTATAATGGCGAGCGATGGCGCGGTTGAGCGAAGAGGACACACATGTTGAAAATTTACTCGTGTAGACAGTTGAAATGGAAAAATTACAACACAAAAGTTGTGCAAAACGTCGAGATGGACCTACTCGTCAAAGTATATTTCAAACGTCAACCGAGTGCGATGAGTTTGACAAAATTCGCCAAGAAAATTCCAAACATCGATCCAAAATTGAGAAGTTACAACCGACGAAACTCGGAACCGAGCATGGGAATGGAACCAACGTCGACGTGTATATTTTCGTGTACATTTTATCTCAAATCAAAATATGGTCATGTGTCAAGCGTAGCAACATAAAGCTGTGGCGTATCTAGTGGGGGTGCCATGGGTGCCATGGCACCCCCTAAAAAATACAAACCTTTTAATCTAGTGACCAACTAGCCTTATTTCTTGTGTATAAAATTTGTTGAAATAATTATACATGACATATTTAAGCTATGAACACTGACTTGGCACCCCTGTGGTTTTGTCCTGCATCCGCCACTGACATAAAGCACTCAACTTTTAGGCCCAAATTGTGTGTTCCTTATTGTCGATTTATTTTCTAAAAATAGCGTGAGATATATTGCACGCGGTTCTAGAAAATAAATCGTGCGTGATTCTTCTGCCTTGGATCGTTGGTCGGAAACTTACATGCGGCTTCAAATTTTTAAGGTGAACGCTAGGATACAACACACGAAAAGATGGAAAGGTTATTCCTGTACCATTGGAGGATTAAATTGTCCGATCTGTAGTATTGAGAGCAATTTAAAATGTGAACGAAACCTAAAGATTACATATAAGGGGAGGCAACCACGTGCGTTTTTTGGCCTCGTACAAAGTTGGCCTTGAAGGAAAACCCGCCGATTCGGCCATTCCAAGAAGGCCAACTATTTGTGTACTTTAAAATTCATGCCGTGGAGATACGAGGTACTCCCTCCGTTCCAAATTACTTATACTCATTTATCTACAAACGGATGTATCTAGACACGAAACAAGTAGAGATACATCTGCATTTGTGCAAATCCAAGTCAAGTAAATTGGAACGGAGGGAGTACCAAACGGGGCATTCTTGCATCCCACGTAGAGCCCTTGCGATAAAACAGACATGCCCCTAGTACATGAAGGATAACAGACATGTCTAGACGTGCGAGGCGTTTTGTCAACCGGAGATGATACGGGCTGCACAATCGCCGCATCACTGGACGGCCAATATATGTTATATGTTTCCGTAGGCGTTCTTTAGGTGATTCGGTCCGGATACGATGTTGGTGGTGACAATAACACGGGCATGGGCATTGGAAATTCAGGACATCATGACCACGATCCTCCTTGCCGCTAAAGTTTGGAGTTTGGACGGCTAGGCCTCACCAGAGGCAGACTCCTTGTCATCCCTGTCCTGTGATTATGTGGCTGCACAGAGAGACACTGACAGGGTCCTATATGTCGCTCGAAAATCTATGGCCTATGTTGTTGCTTGATTGGACTGAAGCATCTAAGGAAAACTAGACTGGCTGCTAGGGGAGTTCAGTGTAGTTATTTAGCTTGAAGAATCTTTGTTATTTGGAAAAAGTTCGTCTTGTCGACGATCAGAGGCTCACAAGCATCTCGTTGTTCCTTCCTATGCTCTTGGGATAAATTGCTATGGGATGCACGTATTGGAGGGAATAAACCCAACGAAAATCACTAGGACAATAAAAGAAAGGACCATTTGCAGACCATTTGCCGTAACAGTTAGTATTTGCTCTCCAGTAATTGACAGAACGATGTATTGGGCGTAATTAGCCATCACCGCAGCGTCAGCATCAAACAGGCCGACTCAGTGAAGTGGAAGCAAATTTCATGTCCTTTATTCCCGTATGTGTCACCAGTGTGCGTGTTTCAAACCGGTACTCGAGAGGGTGACCTTTTAGATAAAAGCCAGTCAACAGTATAAACACATATACCCGAAAAAAAAAGTATAAACACATCGCCATGCTGGGCATATTAGGTTGGAAGACAAGCACACGACAAAGAGAAGAAAGACATCCACAAAAAAGAATGAGAAACTAGATTTACAAACTGAACTAAAATCTTGAGAGGTTGTCCGCAGCTTAAGCTCTGCCTCATGTCGACGAAACAACATAGGGCATCACCGGATCAACAAGAACATACACCGAGACCCCACCATAGGAATAATTTCACCAATGTACCACTATCAGCAATGGGCACCCAAGAGAAAGACGGGACCCGATGCACCGCCATAGAACTGGACTCTAAAGTGAAGCCAGAGGGGAGAGCAGCGCCGAAGGTGTCGTTGTCGCTTGATCAAGGATCTGGATTTCACACGAAGGTACCAGACTACATGGGAGAGGGTTCGGATCCACAACAACGCCTCCAAGGAGGGAAACGACGACCAAGGCCGACAACATTTTCGCCACCAACAAAGTGGGGCAGTGCTTTCGCATGGAAAATACACCCACCATCGTGCTCCGAGCGGCCTAGGGTATGTTTAGGGGTAGTGCTTTCGCATGAAGAATAACTATTATAAGGACCTATTATAAGGACCATATGTATGTATCATCCCAATTTTCTTGACTTTTAAATACTTTTATAAAATAAAAACTTCTCCGAGAATATTTTTGTATTACATGAATTAAATAAGTTTAATATGGTATTTTCACAATTTGGATTTAATTTGAATTAAATCAAACTTGAACTAAATGTTTGATTTTTAAATTTTAGAGTGAAATATCTTTCGAGATATTCTTTATGGAGAAAATCAATTTCTAAATATCAATTCAGACTTTCTAAAGGGAATAGCCTTTTCTTTTCTTCCTAACTGAAATGGGCTCAATCTTTCTAAGCCCATCCTTCCTTTTCTTTTTCTTCTCAGCCGAATTACCTGGCCCATCACCTTCTCTCTCCTTTTTTTCCCTTTTCCCCTCACCTTCCTTTTGTTTTTTTCGTTCGAGGAAACCTGTTGTTTATGAGGGAGACGTTTTGGCTCTAGAGCTCACATGCTCCTGGTTAAATGAAAAAATCGACAAAACAATATATATTTTTTGATTTTTTTTGAAAATACTCACCAATTTTGTTCACACTTTTTGAAATGTTTTACTATTTCTTAATATTTTTTATTCTGCAATATCAGGTGAGCTCGGGCGCCAATTTGAATTTCTGGTTGTTTCTGTTCTTTTTAAACCGGTCTACATTCAAACTTCCATATTTTGAGTTATACAATTTTGAATTGACTTCCGTTTGTATTCTTCCTATTCCCTACTCTAAGTAAAGTAAAGTAGATCATCTCCATCGACCTAAATCCCTATACAAGTCGCAGCCTCACACCCCAGATTCTTCCTAAGTTGAAACCCTAGTTTCACCTCTCCTTTTCAATCTTTGCTCCCCACAGGTCTAACTTCGTTGTTAACCATCGGCTTCTGAACGAAATTTGCAGATCTATCAATATCTTTCCACCCCGACAAATTTTGCCCCTTTTCATCCACCATAGCCAAATAATTTTGTAGCGCGAGCTTTTATATATGACGGTATCCACACTCGTGGATTGAAATTCAAATTTCTTTGCTGAGTTGTTAGATCCGATCATTCTCCACAAATTTCGTGCTTTAATTTTTTTGA
The DNA here is from genome assembly GCA_947311845.1 of Poa pratensis. NCBI lineage: Eukaryota > Viridiplantae > Streptophyta > Magnoliopsida > Poales > Poaceae > Poa > Poa pratensis. Next base: position 44,071,912 of record CAMZMU010000066.1, read on the forward strand.
TTTGAGCAACGCATCTGCCTTCAATACAATCAATGTTGAAGTCATGTCGTGCATTAGAAGACTAATATTTGAAGATGAACTCATGCTTTGGTGAAACCGCAGATGTTTCCGTGATCCATTAGACACGATCTAACAATCCATTCCATAGTCTCAATTAAGATGTTTTTCAAATTCACATCCATCCGGATGTCCGACAACAGAATATCTGTTGTTTTCTATTTCTTTTCTTTTGTCAATCGGAGCCAATCTACATCTTCTATCCATAATCTAGATCATCTCATCTGGACCGGAGTATGTTAAATATTTTTATGTTCCCAAAATGTTAGATTCTGGAGTTGATCAAACCAAAACCCTAGATCACGTAGACTCTGTCTACTTGGTATATTTACCGATATCGGAGTACTTCCGTACATTCGTGCCCTAATCTATCTTCGGCCTCACCAAATCCTAATTTCATCGGTGTCTTGTACTTCTATCGACATCATCACTCTTTAAATTTTGTGATATGTTTTATTACATGAAGGCCAATCTCTAAAAATACCGTTCATATCCAACCTTTTGTTATCTATCTACCTCGACTGCCAATCCTTGTTGATGATTGTTCATTCCGTACAAATATGTTCATCCAATCCTAATTTCTTTACCTCCACATATCATCTATTTCACATGCACTTTTTAGATCTATCTTCTATCTATTTTGAAGGTGTGACTCTATCTGGAATTATTTGGAGTTAGTGGATTTTATTTGCACCTTTGTATTTAGTGTATGCATAACTACGCCTTGTTGATTGCAACTATGAGAAGTCTACCACGAGAAGGTAGAAGGGCACATCAATAAATCTATGGAGCTAGGAAGGTTACTTTTAATCATACCACATCCTATATATTTATTGAAGTATTTTGTTTGCCAAACATGTATGCACGTTAGTGCTATTAGCAGGTTAGCAAGACTATTCCCATTTATTGCAATCCACCACATATATACATATATGAGCCTTGATCCAAATACTACCATACCATACATAAACCCTATGTGGATATTGTGTTGACTTTTTCTTAGCGAAGCTTAGGTGTGTTCAGTTTAGTGTGTTTAATCCAACGTTCAGGTTAAATTTAATTTATGAGGTTGCTCTTTAACCGGAATTGCAACCTGGGAGATGGTTTAGTTATCTATGTTTTAATTACTTTGGTCGGTAGAGTTTGCGGATTAGCGGATGTTACTTAAACATGTGAATTGTATAATTTGAACCAAACACGAGCAGATCGGTCAAGTATAATTTGTATTAGTGATTATACTTGGTCTTCGTTCATGCCAGTCCTCTTATTTTTGACAAACCCTCCAATTAGTGGGCAATTATCTTTATTGTGTCATAATTTACGGATTAGCAGTTATAACATATTTTACTCCATTCTTCCATGTGTGGGAAAGTTATTCACCTTCGTGGAAGTCCTGCTCGTAGTCACCATAGGAACTATTAGCATTGTACCTTGTTTGAATATCATTCGTACAAACTCAAGGTTAACAACTCGAGGTGATCACCAATATAGGCTTTGCGAAGTGTAAAACCTAATTGATTAGCCGTGTTTGCGGTCATCAGCAGCCCAACCTTGTGATCTCTGGCCAGAGCCAAAAATCATATCACTTGTTTAATTTATTGGAAGGTTTACATTGTTCTATTACTTTTGGATTACTTTCATATTTGGTTTATGAAAGTTGTCACATTATCTCTTGTTGTACACCGTTATTATATTGTGTTGTCACAAATACTTGTTCGCTTTATGCAAATAAACTGTAGAACCCTTCATGGGTTACTTGTGGAGTACTTCATGTGTTCACCTTGCTATAACCAATTATTGCAGAGAACTCTGCTGGAAAAGGATTACATTGAAATCGTTAGGTGTGCGTGCCTAGTCCGAAAATTGTGCGTCTAATAGAGGCCTATCTACCAAACTTACTAAAATTTCCGCTAAAATTTGAAGAGTTTGTAAACTTTTTCCATAAGGAAATTTATACTCTCATTTATCAACTTAAACGAGTGATTCTTTGTTATCGCAACTGTAATCTGTGTGTATTAGGAAAATCCTAGGATAGTGCATATTCCACACATGAGATCTTGAATGGTTGTATTCGGGTCCTTACAACGTGTATTGAGACTTATCTAACCATTTGTTGGCTAAAAAAACACACTCTCCTAGCCAGATAGGTCTAAAAATGGGCAATTATGTGCCATACTTTTTTTGTAAAAGGGCATTGTAATACTCATAGTATCACAAGGATACAAAGTAGGGTGCACACAGCCAAAACAAATAAAGAAGATAAACAGGTATAAAAGGTGATGTGCAAAAATCATAGAGAGCCCGTGTAACGCCTAGGAAACTGGAGCGCCAATCCGTAGATCACAGTGCCACCCATGTGAGACAAAAATATCGCTCATAGTATCCTTAGACCGTGTAGATACCTTCATAAACATGTCACAAAACTCAACACACCGCAGAGACGACCATAAACGAAAGATACATGTACACCGGTACAAGTTAGAAACTAGTTGGATGACTGACCATCAAGATTAAGTGATTTATTGTCTCATCATGATGACAAAATACACATTTTGTGCTACCATGCCAATTGTGTTTTATAAGTTTGTATTTGGTAAAGATTACTCCTTTTGCGATGGTACCATGCAAAGATTTTTATTTTTACTGGTGCCTTCATTTTTTAAGATTTTATTATTATTATTGACTCGCACATCTTGATCAACAAGGTCTTTATACATATAATCAATCGAGAATTTTCCATTCTTGTGCAGATTCCACGAAATTCATTAGTCCCTTACGATAGTTGTACCAATGTCAATCGCCCTAACAGAGCATTCTATGCAGCAAGTCTGGAGCCGATTAAACCACTCTTGTGACAGACAATGTTATATAGAGCTGGATATTGATCCAGGAGTGTGGTATTACCTGTCAACTTATCGTCCAAGAATTTAATATTTGAACCATCCTTAATATAAAAAGATCCAAAGAGAAAGACTTTGTCGCGATTAGACCATCCATACAATAAGAATCACGTGATTTCCAATAAACCCGTGAAAAATCTTTTGAACCTAGGTATTTCCTTTTTAGAAGAGTTTCACAATCCCCATCCTAGGTAAGATGGTTAAAAGGCCATTTAGTTAGGGAGCTGTGTTTTTACCTTGAAGGTCATGAACACCCGACCCCAAGTGAGTTGATTTTTTTTCACAATAGCCTTGCCAAAAGAATCTTGATCGGATGAAATCTAATATGTGCAAGACTCTTAGTACTAAATTGATAAGAACTAATCTTCCACCTAGATGTAGTAGTTTTCCTTTCAAACTGCTTAGACTTTTTTGAAATGTGTACTCGACATATTTTCATTCAGCATTGTGAGTCTCCAATAATGTATCGGGATACCCTACCTAATAGGAAGCTAGCCTTGGTCGCAGTCAAATAATTCGGCATACTTAGCAGACTCGTCTTGGGCCTCCCGAAACCGAACAATTCACTATTGTGAATGTTCAGTTCGAATCTCGAAAGTTGTTTGAACCCTGATAAAATTAATTTCAACTTATTAACTTTTTCGAGAACATGTTTCGTAAATAGAATTGTGTCGTCCGCATACTGGAGAATCGATAGTCCTCATCCACGAGATGTGGCAGTACCGCTTTAATTATGCCTTCAACTTTAGCGCGTTCACTCGTGACACCTAATATATCGACTACTATGTTAAATAGCATGAGCGATAATGGCCACCTTGTTTTAGTCCTTTTTTGTTTGGAAGTAATGTCCAATGTCGTCATTGATTTTAATGGCCACACTATACTGCGATTTATGTGAAAAAATTGTAACTATCATGAAGAATACATATAGACCTGTATTGGATCATTTATGTTTCGTCAATTTTAGGAAACAAAATTATCTCACCGAAATTTAGACAGAACAACTCTAATTGTCAGTCATGGAGATAACCGAACAAGCCTATAAATTATGTGACCTAAAATTGTATCAGTTCAATCTGTTTCCAATACAAATTTAATGGTATATTATTTTGCCAAAGAAGAAAGAACTGATATTTTGTTGTAAAATGAACAAAGTTGGCCTCGTCTTATAAACCCGAACAGAGAAGGAGAAAGACTTGCTAATTAACCTCATCTGAATAATCGAGCAGCTAATCGTACGCACAACTATGTTTTGGTATAAAATGTGTATGATTGAGATTGAGATCTCATCATGCAAAGCATGTCTGCAGCAAATGCCTCCAACAACTGATTCCTCTCGCTTAATGCGCATATATCCCTTTCTTTAAGTATCGGAGAAAGGATAGGAGGTCGCTTTCGCTCATGTCCTGGCGATCGGGGCTTTTCGGTTGTGTGATGTGCTCCTCCTCACCCGCGCGTTGATGCGCCCACGTCGCGCCTCCTCCCGTCGACCTCTTTGCCTATATACCACACAATGTTCACATCATCATCCCCTGCACTCGTCGGCCTCTCATCCACCGTCGTATACGAACACCGACGCACGTCGAGGAGCGAAAGGGTTCCATGATCGCTATTGCCGGCGCCGTGGTCGCCGGTGCGGCAGCCGCAGCCGCGGCCACAGCCACAGCTGGGATTCTTGCCTTGGCGTGGTCCCACGGCGACAGGCAGGAAGGCGCCACGTGCGCGGTGGCGGCGGCAACGCCAGCACAGGAGTGCGCGGTGTGCCTGTCGGAGCTGGCCGAGGCGGCGGGGTGCTCCGGCGACTCTGAGCCATCGGCGGTGCCGGTACGGAGGCTGCCGGGGTGCGGGCATGGATTCCACGAGGAATGCATCGGCAGGTGGCTGCTGCTGCGCCCCGCGTGCCCGCTCTGCCGCCGCCCTATGCCGGCCGAGGTCGCTCCAGATGGTTGCCCAGCCACGGAGGCCGTGGTGCCTGCAGCGGTGCTGGCAGAGACGTCGCCTGCATGGTCGCGGCCGGCGAGGATTGCGTGCGGCTTCGGCGAAGGGAGGGTAGTGTGGACACGTAGTCCGCCAGTGCCACGGTAAACGGCCGTGCGAGGAAGGCTATCTGTCGCTGTTCCGTTTACTCTCAGATTAGTGAAAGTCGGCGCCCAAAGAGGAAGGAAACGCTCCAAGATTAGACATTACCCTTCGGTTTTTTTTTTAACTTAAGCCTGGTGGCACTGTATTAAGGATTGAACAGAGTTACATCATGCAAATCATACGGTAGAAGAATAAATCCAGGTGGTTCATCATCTCAGAATTATCCAGCTTGTGTGCGGTATGCATTTTTTTGCTAACTCATGTGCCACCTCATTGGCTATACGAGGACAGTGTTGAAAACTGATCGAGATCTTCATGAAACACTCAGCCATAATAGCTGCATAAGGTCTCAAACTTCAGTTGTTCCGTTGCAGGCATCGATCAACTCCATAGAATCTGATCCAATAATCATAGGACTGCATCCCAAAAGCACTATTAGTTCCAGTCCTTTCAGAAGGGCTAAAGCTTCAGCACTAGCAGCACTCTGAACATGATCAGCGGGCATGCAACACCAGCTACTGCTTCTCCTCTATGATGCTTGCGTTCGTGAGTGGTGCTGTTGAGAATGCTACCGCCAATTGTGATGCTCGATGACACTCAGCCTTCTCTTAGTTTGTCAGTTTTGGTGTGTCGACCCAATGTTCAGCTGACGACCGCAATCAAGCTACATGATAAAACGCCTGAGCATGTGGATGTTGACCTTGTGGCACCACTAAAGATGGTCACTGGAGCAGACCTGCGATCACCGTGGTCGCCGCCGGAGCTCGAGATTTTGTGCTCAATCGATATTAACAGTTTGCAGCTAACCAATGCAGATTTGGAAGTTTCTCCCTGTCCTGTGCGACTTATCACTCAAATACCTATGAACGTATTGGTCACATGTTCACTCCAAGGAGTTCACACAAGTGATTATTCTCCCAGTTTTCATATGACTTGTCTGATGCAAAAGGAAACCAGGAGAGAAGCATGTTTACGTGAAGTGATTCTGGGTGCTATTCTTGTGGTCCTGATTATTTCCAGTGGAAGATTGCATGGTCACGTCAATTGCACTGCTGTGAAATTGCTAGTGCAGAATTAAAAGAAAACTTGTTCCCTGACGTGGGTGAGGAGATCATTGAAGCCAATTTCATAATTGTCTGCTATTGGGCTGCTAGTGTTGTTGCTTGGTCTATATTTTCTACAAGATTCAGGCCAACGGAGGCACCTATTCTTATTGACTCCATGAAGCACAACAACAGTACACGATCTTCCGGAGCTCTGATTCTAGCATTCCTGGAGGTTACTGTTGTGATTAGTCTTGAACCGTGGAGTCAATTTGGCAAAACAATCGCATTGATATGGTCAAGTCAGTTCCTGGTACTACTCAATGGCAGTGAACAAGGCAGTGGTTTCCATGAGTTATCTTTTGCTCTTGTCATCTCTTGCTCTTGTCGCTTGGACCGACGACTCCTGTCCACTGAACCAAGTGGAGGGGTGGAATTCGCACGGTTGACATGGGATCCCGGGAGTTTGACATGGAATTGGTGGCTCTCTATGTGCAACGACCAAGCATCATTTCAAGGAGGGAGGCATATGCTAGCTTTGGGTCGACACAAGGAGTTCCGTTCGCCATGGGATCCAGGCGGGTTCTCCATGATGTCGGCTTGGGGTCAAGCCGCATTTCAAGGAGGGAGGGATGTTAGGGCATGTACAATGCTGGAGAAAGTAGCCTTTTATTGTGCCTTCCATGTCAGCAAGGGAAGGCAAGAAAACGTATTGTACAATGCCTTATTGCTTAGTGCTAACTCTACCTCTTTAAATGGGAGCAAAAATATAGGGATAAAGAATAAATAGTACCCTGCATGATACGGCTCGGCGGGGGTGGGGTGGGCTTCTACGTTACACCATTGTAACACAAATAAATGGGAAGGAGTTCAGCAGATGGCCACGAAGGCTGGATCGAATACGGACCGCCGCCGGATCATAGTCGGGCGCTGGCGATTAGATCTGTTTCTTTATTTCTTTTAGACGGAGAAGAAGAGTAAGGCGGGTATGATGACTTCTTGTAACCTCAACCGTTATAAGTAAAATCGACGGATTATATATTTCTAACACATGTGGATTAACATGGTGCCTTATTTAGTACTGCGTGTTGAAGACTTGTACCCGCTTAATGTTGTACGTACTTCTCCATCATGTAATCTCAACGTCACAAATAAAATCAACGGATTATATATTTCTAACACATGTGGATTAACATGGTGTCTTTATTTAGTACCCTGTATATTGTTTTTAGTTTATAATAGATAGATAGATAATGATGATTTTTATGAGCGTGTATAAATTTTGTTAAAAAATACGTTATATTTTGGGCTACACAAAAATCACAAAAATGTGTCTCTAACTAGGCATTGCAAAATTTAATTTGGTCTTCACATTTGTCTTTTTTATGTAGGTTGTATATGAGATCATAATTCGACCAAAATTTATACCTACAATTTAGCCATCCATTTGTACTTATATATTCATTTTTAGAGGAACTAAATGAAGTTTGGCATTTTTAAAAAATCAGGCGACATGAAGTGCGGGCTCTCTTTGGGGTTTGTGCTGAAACTAGTGCATATCCGGTCAGATAACGCTCAAACCACTTCATATTTCACATTTTCCCCGTAATCAGATTTAGTATCAGCAGTAGTTGAGCTCTGACAGTTCAAAAAAAAAAGAGTAGTTGAGCTCTGATCAGCTTGAGTCGGCGATTATATAGCTAGCTAAAACAGATTGATTTGCTACAAACTCCACGCAGAGACGATGTCAATGCTAGATAAAGGAGAGCGTCAGCCAAAAAAAGCTAGATAAAGGAGTAGGTACGGATCCTGGCCATTTATTAAAATATATTCCTAACACGTTTAGCCGCATGAACATAGATGTTTGCATATATGGTGTATTGATCAAATAGTGTAATGTGTATTTTTCAATCACTTATCTATTTTTCCATCAGTTCAAAGACAACAGACATCACGTGATCTTCAAATAGAGGGAAGAGCTTATTGCACGTAGATAAAATAGGTGAGTGTTAACACCAACCACGGTTATTAACCAAAAAAAAACTACTTAGTGGCAACGGAGAATGCTTGTTGAAGAGATCAAGAGAGAGTAGAAGATATTTAACAATTGACCAATCACAACAATAAAAATCAAAAAGCACGCTGCATAGAGGCTCGGTATTACCCACGAGAATTGTGCTCTGTTGGTGTACTATCGACACAGAGATTGTGGAGCGACAGAATGGTGGGCTGGACATGTTCCCATTTGAATTTAAGAGGAAGTTCCCGACCAGACTCAACTTTGCCTAGAGGATCAACAAGATCCAATGGAAAACCATCCCAATTCATGTACCTACAGAACCGGTATTATATCATGGCCAACTCTACGTCGAATTGTCCCAAGCTACCGTGAAGAACAACATAAGGATCCTCGCCATCAAGGATAAGTGAAAGACCCGGACCAACAATTCAAAAAGGCAAAAAAGACCCGAGTCCTTATTAACGACCATGCAAAACATATTTACAAGTAACTTCTTAGCATGCACTTGAAGTCACTGGACCTCATTACATACCTCCCATTAGTGGCATCTTAAAAGATTTAATGTTGCAAAACATATTTTTTAATACCATATGCATATCTATACGTGAATAGTTATCTGTATTTTATGTTTACACGTGAAGACAAGTGTGATGAAAAAACAAACTCAACGACCGGTGACAATGCACGGCCATCATTCATATCGTATTGCTCGTTTTGATTATCGTCAAAGCAAATTCAGATGGCAAACTACATGTACCTTTTGTATATCCAAGGCATACAACACAAATCATCATATAAACTATGATGTTTGAGTGGTATAAAATATATTAAATTGTTTTCTAGGTTTGTAAGACTATTTTTCTTTCTATTTTGACCCGTTGTAACGCACGGGCATTGTGCTAGTCAGATTTAGTATCAGCAGTAGTTGAGCTCTGATAGTTCAAAAATAAATAAATAGTGGAGCTCTGATCAGCTTGAGTCGAAATAATATAGCGTGGTTCCTGGCTGTACGTGATTCCTACTGCGATGCCATATAAAAAGCCGAGCTGGCTGTTACGGGATAGCACTTACGTACGGGAGTACGTGGAGAAACCAAACTTCCCGTAAGTCTAGCATTATTGAAAGCCGAACCAACCCTTGTTGAAAGAAAAAAATGAACAAACGAAGGACGACAATCAATCAATTCTTAAGCAGAGGATATGGGTACAATAAAGCGCGCAGATCCACAGTGACCAATAAAACAGTATGCACATGGAAGGAGCCGGAGGCGCCGCTGGCACCGTTCGCATCGTGTCCCGGCGAATGGTCCGGCCGTCGAACGGCGACGCACCACCGCGACAGGACATCCACCTCACGCCGTGGGACCTCCGCTTAATCAGCGCGGACTACATCCAGAAGGGCGTCCTCCTGCCAGCGCCTCCCGTCGGCGGCGACCGCCTTGTCGGCACCCTCGCGTCGTCTTTGGCGCGCACCTACGGAGCACGGATACGGTGTTGAGAACGCGTGTCCGTGTCGGATACAGTATCCGATACGGATACTGCTCCGATACTGTACCGATACGGTTTCTGGCTGTATCAGAATTAAAACAATTATGGCTAATTCGGATACCTCGGCCGATACGTTTTGGCCACGAATTCGATACGGCCCAGCCCAATTCGTGTCCAACACAGCCGCCTCATCCCTCCTGGGCGACCTAGCCGGTAACCTCCCATCGTCCCTCCCACCCTCCCCGAGTCCCCAACACAGCCGCCTCATCCCTCCTGGGCGGCGCCGGTAGATCCACATCCAGCGGCCGGGGGCGACCTAGCCGGCGGCGACGACCCAGCAGGCAGCCGGAGCCGGGTGGAAGCCAGCAGCAGGCCAGCAGCTTGTCGTCTCCTTCCTGGCTTCCTCGCCTCCTCAGGTCCTCCTCTCCAGCAGCCGTAGCAGGTACCAACTCCTTCCTCCTCTGATCCTCGTGCTCTTCTTCCTCCATCCTCGTGTCATGTAGTGTTGGATCTACTTCATCTACTGCACACAATCCCAACAGTAGTACATCTAGTAAGAAGAGGAGGGGAGATGGACCTAGTACTGAGTTAGAGAAAGCTTGGGCTAATGATCTTCGCAACCAATTGGAGCACATATAGCTTCATTCATAGTGTCAGCAGAAATGCCTTAACTCCTGAGCGTGCACAAGACTTGGTTTTCACCCATTCTAATTTGAGATTGCTCTCAAGAAGATCAGATTCATACAAGAAGGGTGAATCAATTATGTGGGATGTGGGAGGAGATGCTTATGAGTCTCTCACGGGTGTTGGTCTACTTGAAGTTGCAAACTTGTCAATTGATGAGCCAGAGTTGCAAGCCATCTCATTTGGAGATATGTGATAGCGTGGATCACACGTTCGCTGGGAGACCCCAAGAGGAAGGTATGATGCAGTATAGAAGCAATTTTCACTCAGTATGAAACCAAGGTTTAATCGAACCAGTAGGAGCAAGAAATCGCTTCGGAAGGTTGTTGGTGGCGGAATATGGCACGGCGCAGCACCAGGGAATCCGGCGCCAACATGGAATCTGCACACAACACAATCAAACTACTTTGCCCCAACGAAACAGTGAGGTTGTCAATCTCACCGGCTTGCTGAAAACAAAGGATTAAACGTATGGTGTGGAAAACAGTAGTAAATTGCAGAGAATGAAAAGGAACAGTGTTTGCAGTTGGTTGTATTATCAGTGTAAAAGAATGGACCGGGGTCCACAGTTCACTAGTGGTGTCTCTCCATAAAAGATAACTAACATGCTGGGTGAACAAATTACAGCTGGGCAATTGACAAAATATTGAGCGCATGACAATGCATATATATGACATGATGATTACTATGATATTCATGTGGGCATTACGACAAAATACATAGACCGTTATCCAACAGTCTATGACTAATAATCCACCGCCAGGTTGTCATACCGAGTTCCCCGTTGGTATTAAGTTGCAAGCAACGGATAATTGCATTAAGTAATGTGCGTAAAGTAAACAAATGCATTAGACCTAACGGCGTACCCTTAAGCTAAGCATCGGTTATTTTATCCCTAGTGGCAACAGCACATCCACAATCTTAGAAGTTATTGTCACTCTCCCAGATTACCGGAGGCATGAACCCACTATCTAGCATAAATACTCACTCTTGGAGTTACAAGCATCTACTTGGCCAAAGCATCTACTAGTAACGGAAAGCATGCAAGATCATAAATAACATATAAGATAGATTGATAATCAACTTGACATAGTATTCAATATTCATCGGATCCCAGCAAACACAACATGTAGCATTACAATAAGATGATCTTGATCATGATAGGCAGCTCACAAGATCTAAACATGATAGCATAAAGTGGAGAGACAACCATCTAGCTACTGCCATGGACCCGTAGTCCAAGGATGAACTACTCACGCATCACTCCGGAGGCAGGCATGGTGATGTAGAGCCCTCCGGTGATGATTCCCCTCTCCGGCAGGGTGCCGGGAAGAGCTTCTGAACCCTCCCGAGCTAGGGTTGACGGCGGCGGCGTCTCTGGAACTTTTCGTGGATAATGGCTCGGGTATTTAGGGTTTTCGCGTCGGGAGGAATAAATAGGCGAAAGGGCGGCGGCTGCGGAGCCACGAGGGCCCCACACCACCCCACGGCGCGGGGGGGGCCCGCGCGGCCCCATGGTGTGGCTGCCACGTGGCCCCCTCCGTGTCTCCTCTGGACTCCGTCTTCGTGTTGGAAAAATAGGAGGTTCTGTCCAAGTTTCGTCCAATTCCGAGAATATTTCCAGACTAGCTTTTCTGGAATACAAAAACAGCAGAAAACAGGAACTGGCACTGTGGCATCTTGTTAATAGGTTAGTCCCAGAAAATGCATAAAAATGCTATGAAGTGTATATAAAACATGTAACAATTGGTATAATATCAACATGGAACATCAGAAATTATAGATACGTTTGAGACGTATCAAGCATCCCCAAGCTTAGTTCTACTCGTCCTCGAGTAGGTAAAACGATAAAAACAAAATAATTTCTGAGGTGACATGCTACAATCATAATCTTGATCAAATATATTGTAAAGCACATGTTATGAATGAAGTGATCCAGGTCAATGGTCTATAGTTTGCTAGCAAGTAGATAATGAGCAAACAACTGAATCATATAAGCAAAAACTTTTCATGAATAGTACTTTCGAGACAAGCATCAAAGAGTTTTGCATAAGAGTTAACTCATAAAGCAATAGATTCTAAGTAAAAGGTATTTAACCAACACAAAGGAAGATTTAAGTTTCAGCAATTGCTTTCAACTTTCAACATATATATCTCATGGATATTTGTCAACACAAAGCATATAATAAGTGCAATATAGCATATAAAAATTGTTGCACCAAAGTTGACACTAGTGTTTGCTTCTAAGATAGAAAGAAGTAGGAAAACTGACTCAACATAAAAGTAAAAGAAAGGCCCTTCGCAGAGGGAAGCAGGGATTAAATCATGTGCTAGAGCTTTTTAAGTTTTTGAAATCATATAGAGAGTAAAAATAAGTTTTGAGAGGTGTTTGTTAATTGTCAACGAATCAGAAAATGGAAAGTACAATATGACCCCTGCCAACCAGACTTTTAAGAGCGGCTCCCATGAAGGACGTTATTTCTACCAGCAAGGCAGATCATCCCTCTTTCTCTTTTGTTTACACATGCAGATATTTCACTGTTTGTCATTGCTTGACTGATAAATCAGGGCAAAAATGTGAAGAGAATTAAGCGGTTAAAGTTGTAATTAATTGGGACTGGGCACCCCATTTGCCAGCTCTTTTTGCAAAATTAATGGATAAGCGGATGTATATGCCGCTAGTCCGGTGGTAAAGTCTGTTTGACAGTTGACATAAAGACATCCACCCCGTCCTCATGAGCTTGGTAAACATTGACACAAAATAGGAGTAATAAAGTTTGAATAGTTTAAAGGTAGCACATGAAAAATTTACTTGGAATGGCAAGAAATACCACATATAGGTAGTTATGGTGGACACAGATGGCATGGATTTTGGCTCAAGGTTTTGGATGCACGAGAAGCATTCCCTCTCAGTACAGAGTTTAGGCTAGCAAGGTTATTTGAAGCAAACACAGGATATCAACCGACACAGCAAGACTTATATGAAAACATATTGCAAGCATTATAAGACTCTACACTGTCTTCCTTGTTAACCAAACCCTTTTACTAGAAAATATCTAGACCTTAGAGATACCAATCATGCAAACCAAATTTCAACGAGCTTTACGGTAGTTCTTCATTAATAGGTTTTAACTACATGATACAAAAGCTTAAACATGAACTACTTGATAACTCAAAACAATTGACAAGTATCAAATTATCCAATACATGATCTACAAGAATATGTAAGCTTTTTCCATTATACCATCTACCACATGCAACATTTTCTGTTCCAACCAAACACCAATCAATTTATTTCAACATAAACTCTCCAAACAATTATAAGTGAAGCAAGAGAGTACTTTCTTTAAAAGAACTAACAGCTCTGAATAAGAGATGCATGCAAAACAGGAGCTAAAAGCATAGCAATAGCTAGATAAGAATACTCAACAAGTATAAGTGAAGAATAGGAGTATTCATATGAAAAAGCGGAGCGTGTCTCTCTCCCAATCAAGAATGCTGGGGTCCAATCAAGTTGACCATAAGAAAAATAAAATACTGAAAATAAAAGCACACAGACGCTCCAAGTAAAGCACATATGATGTGAAAGAATTAAAATATAGTTTCACTAGAGATGACCTGATAAGTTGCTGATGAAGAAGGGGATGCCTTGGGCATCCCCAAGCTTAGACGCTTGAGTCTTCTTGAAATATGCTGGGGTGATCCATGGGAGCATCCCCAAGCTTAAGCTCTTCACTCTTCTTGATCACATTATATCATCCTTCTCTCTTGACCCTTGAAAACTTCCGCCACACCAAACTCAAAGTAATTCTCATTAGAGGGTTAGTGCACAATCAAAAACTCACATGTTCTATAAGGACACAAACATGACCGTTACTTTTAACATTAGCTACTGCCACTGATGTTATGTGAAGCTCTTCACCCTAAAAAAGAATTCCACTCAACACTAGTAAAAGAGAGAATGCGAAAAATAAAAGACAGAATCTGTCTAAACAGAACAGTCCGCAAAGACGAATTTTTTCGAGGCACTTACGTTGCTCAGATCGAAAAACTTTAAACTAACGAAAGATGCGTACATATCTGAGGATCACGCACAAAAATTTCAGATTTAAATAATTTTTCTGTGATTTTACAGAATTAAAACGGTGAACAGCAGAAATCTGTTCCTGCGCAGAAATCCAAATCTAGCATCATCTTCCTATTAGAGGCAATACTTGGCACAACAATGCGATAAAATAAAGATACAAAGGAATTGTTACAGAAGTAAACAACTCCTTGACTCAAAAAAAAAAAATTGCAGAAATAAAATAATGGGTTGTCTCCCATAAGCGCTTTTCTTTAACGCCTTTCAGCTAGGCGCAGAAAGTAAGAATCAAGTGTTTCCAAGTGATGAAGCATCAACAGAATAATTTGCTCTAACAATAGAATCAAAAGGTAACTTCATCTTCTTTCTAGGGAAGTGTTCCATACCTTTCTTGAGTGGGAATTGATATTTAATATTCCCCTCTCTCATATCAATAATAGCACCAACAGTTCTAAGAAAAGGTCTTCCCAAAACAATAGGACAAGAAGCATTGCATTCAATATCCAAAACAACAAAATCAACGGGGACAAGGTTATTGTTAACCATTATAAAAACATCATCAACTCTCCCCAAAGGTTTCTTTATAGTATTATCAGCAAGGTGAACATCCAAATAACAGTGTTCCAAAGGTGCTAAATCAAGCATATCATAGAGTTTCTTAGGCATAACAGAAATACTAGCACCAAGATCACATAAAGCATTGCAATCAAAATCATTCACCTTCATTTTAATGATGGGCTCCCAACCATCTTCTAACTTCCTAGGGATAGAAGCTTCATGTTTTAATTTCTCTTCCCTAACTTGCATGAGAGCATTAGTAATATGTTTAGTAAAAGCCATGTTTATAGCACTAGCATTAGGACTTCTAGCTAGCTTTTGCAAGAACTTAATTACTTCAGAAATATTGCAACCATCAAAATCAAAATCATTATTATCAAAAGTAATAGGACCATTGTCTCCCACATCTCGAAAAATTTCAGCACTTTTATCAGGAACAGTTTCAGTGTTTTCAGGCAATTTTAAACGTTTTGCAACAGAAGTAGAGACATTGCCAACACCAATTACTTTACCATTGATAGTAGGAGGTTTGTTAACACTTGAGTTTACAGCATTTTCAGTAGTAGTAATAGTATAAACTCTAGCAATACTATTCTTTTTAGCAATTTCATCCTCTCTTGCCCACCTAGCATGTAAATCAGCTAACATCCTCACATTATTATCAATTTTAACTTGTATAGCATTGGCAGTAGCAAAGGTATTGTTATCAATAGTTTCAGGTTTAGCTGCCATTCTATTAATCAAAGAAGCTTGTGCTTCAGACATGGATGAAATGCAAGTTTCAGCATTAGAAATCTTAATCTGCAAACCAGAAATTTCCCTATTTAAGTTCTCAAGTTGATGTCCTATATTCTTCAACATAGCAGATTGTTCATTCATAGTTTTAGTAAACAATTGGTTTTGCTCATATTGCGTTTGCATAAAGTTCTTAGTAGCCTTTTCAACTTCTAACATCCTTTCCTCACTAGGCATTCCAGATCTACCATAAGAATTAGCATAACCATTGCCACTATTAAAAGGATAGGGCTTATAATTGTTATTACCAAAATTATTCCTATAAGCATTGTTGTTGAAGTTATTATTTTTAATGAAGTTCACATCAACATGCTCTTCTTGAGCAACCAAAGAAGCTAAAGGAACATTATTTGGATCAACATGCATCTTTCCATTTGTAAGCATAGACATAATAGTATCAATCTTATCACTCAAGGAAGGGTTTCTTCAACAGAATTTACCTTCTTACCTTGTGGAGCTCTTTCGGTGTGCCATTCAGAATAATTTATCATCATATCATCAAGAAGCTTTGTTGCAGCACCCAAAGTGATGGACATAAAGGTACCTCCAGAGGCCGAATCCAATAGGTTTCTTGAAGAAAAATTTAGTCCTGCATAAAAGGTTTGGATGATCATCCAAGCAGTCAGTCCATGGGTGGGACAATTCTTTACCAATGATTTCATTCTCTCCCAAGCTTGAGCAACATGCTCATTATCAAATTGTTTGAAATTCATAATGCTACTTCTCAAAGATATAATCTTAGCAGGAGGATAGTATTTTCCTATGAAAGCATTTTTGCATTTAGTCCATGAATCAATACTATTTCTAGTCAAAGATAGCAACCATTCTTTAGCACGTCCTCTCAAAGAGAAAGGAAAAAGTTTCAGTTTAATAATATCACCATCTACATCCTTATACTTTTGCATCTCACAAAGTTCAACAAAATTATTAAGGTGAGCAGCAGCATCATCAGTACTAACACCAGAGAATTGCTCTTTCATAACAAGATTTAAAAGTGCAGGTTTAATTTCATAGAATTCTGCGTTAGAAGCAGGTGGAGCAATAGGTGTACTAATGAAATCATTGTTGTTCGTGCTAGTGAAATCACACAACTTAGTGTTCTCAGGGGTACTCATTTTAGCAAAATTAAAACAAAACAGAAAGATAACAACTTGAAAATAAAAGTAACTAATTTTTTTGTGTTTTTGATAAATAAAGCAAACAAGACTAAATAAAAATAAACTAAGCAAGACAATAACAAAGTAAAGAGATTGGAAGCGTGAAACTCCCCTTGCAGAAATCCCTTGCCTCCCAATATGGCGTCAGAAAATATGGCGTGTGGAAGGAAGGCAAGGAGATTGCTGAACCGAAGTGCTTCTGCTCCCCGGCAACGGCGCCAGAAAATATACTTGATAGCGTGGATCACACGTTCGCTGGGAGACCCCAAGAGAAGGTATGATGCAGTATAGAAGCAGTTTTTCTCAGTATGAAACCAAGGTTTAATCGAACCAGTATGAGCAAGAAATCGCTTCGAAGGTTGTTGGTGGCGGAATATGGCACGGCGCAGCACCAGGGAATCCGGCGCCAACGTGGAATCTGCACACAACACAATCAAACTACTTTGCCCCAACGAAACAGTGAGGTTGTCAATCTCACCGGCTTGCTGAAAACAAATGATTAAACGTATGGTGTGGAAAACAGTAGTAAATTGCAGAGAATGAAAAGGAACAGTGTTTGCAGTTGGTTGTATTATCAGTGTAAAAGAATGGACCGGGGTCCACAGTTCACTAGTGGTGTCTCTCCATAACAGATAACTAACATGTTGGGTGAACAAATTACAGCTGGGCAATTGACAAAATATTGAGCGCATAACAATGCATATATATGACATGATGATTACTATATATTCATGTGGGCATTACGACAAAATACATAGACCGTTATCCAACAAACTCTATGACTAATAATCCACCGCCAGGTTGTCATACCGAGTTCCCCGTTGGTATTAAGTTGCAAGCAACGGATAATTGCATTAAGAAATGTGCGTAAAGTAAACAAATGCATTAGACCTAACGGCGTACCCTTAAGCTAAGCATCGGTTATTTTATCCCTAGTGGCAATAGCACATCCACAATCTTAGAATTTGTTGTCACTCTCCCAGATTACCGGAGGCATGAACCCACTATCTAGCATAAATACTCACTCTTAGAGTTACAAGCATCTACTTGGCCAAAACATCTACTAGTAACGAAAAGCATGTAAGATCATAAATAACATATAAGATAGATTGATAATCAACTTGATAGTATTCAATATTCATCGGATCCCAGCAAACACAACATGTAGCATTACAACCAGATTGATAGTATTCAATATTCATCGGATCCCAGCAAACACAACATGTAGCATTACAATAAGATGATCTTGATCATGATAGGCAGCTCACAAGATCTAAACATGATAGCATAAAGTGGAGAGACAACCATCTAGCTACTGCCATGGACCCGTAGTCCAAGGATGAACTACTCACGCATCACTCCGGAGGCAGGCATGGTGATGTAGAGCCCTCCGGTGATGATTCCCCTCTCCGGCAGGGTGCCTGGAAGAGCTTCTGAACCCTCCCGAGCTAGGGTTGACGGCGGCGACGTCTCTAGAACTTTTCGTGGATAATGGCTCGGGTATCTAGGATTTTCGCGTCGGGAGGAATAAATAGGCGAAAGGGC
Source organism: Poa pratensis (assembly GCA_947311845.1). Taxonomy (NCBI): domain Eukaryota; kingdom Viridiplantae; phylum Streptophyta; class Magnoliopsida; order Poales; family Poaceae; genus Poa; species Poa pratensis. Next base: position 44,090,324 of record CAMZMU010000066.1, read on the forward strand.
GGCGGCTGCGGAGCCACGAGAGCCCCACACCACCCCACGGCGCGGTTGGGGGTGGGCCCGCGCGGCCCCATGGTGTGGCTGGCTCGCGGCCCCCTCCGTGTCTCCTCTGGACTCCGTCTTCGTGTTGGAAAAATAGGAGGTTCTGTCCAAGTTTCGTCCAATTCCGAGAATATTTCCAGACTACCTTTTTTGGAATACAAAAACAGCAGAAAACAGGAACTGACACTGTGGCATCTTGTTAATAGGTTAGTCCTAGAAAATGCATAAAAATGCTATGAAGTGTATATAAAACATGTAACAATTGGTATAATATCAACATGGAACATCAGAAATTATAGATGCGTTTGAGACGTATCAATGTGGATGTTGGTCTCATCAATTTGGAGGATGATGAGTGAGGACGGAGTCTAAATATTTATGTGTTATGTGGTCTTGTAATATGTTATAATTCTGTACTGCCAGTCTGCCACTTATTTGCTATGTAATATTTGAACTACCACTTATTCTCCTATGTTATGTAATATTGAACTTGTTTATGAGACCGTCGTTTCGGCTCCCGGGAGCATATGCTCCCGGTATTTTCAAAAAAAATTCAAAATTTGAAAAATTATCAGAAAAATCTGAAACAAATCATGCACGTACATGACCATGGTACGCACCACCGTGTATTTTTTGTATCGAAATGACATCGTATGCGCCCTGTAAAAAATGACAAATTTCTGACAGGGAAATGAGATCTAAAAATTTGAATTTCTGACAGGAAATTTGTCATTTTTGTACGGGGCGCGTACAATGTCATTTCGGCGCGAAAAAAAACAGGGTGGTGCGTACCATGGTCAGGTACGTGCATGATTTTTTCAGATTTTTTTGATAAGTTTTCAAATTTTGAATTTTTTTTTAAAATACCGGAAGCATATGCTCCCGGGTGCCAATGCGAATTTCCGCTTGTTTATGTTATTGTCTGTTGGTTGGTTGTTGACTTGTTGTATGTTTTGGACATTTGGTTGGCTGGTTGGTTGTTGCATTTCAACATGGAAGAAGAAAAGCTGAAAAGGTCAAGTGCTGTTGCCATTAATTATTCTAGTTACAACTTAGAGTTCAGTTGAGTGTTAAACGATTAACTAACATTCTATCTTGCTGTCTTTGTCTTTAGAACTTGCCTTGCCTACTACTTGGAATGGAATGGAGGGTGAATTGGAATTTGGATGCTTCAGAAGTTAAGAAACAAGGTAATCTGCTACTCTGTAGTTCAAAGCTGCTGTTACATGTATTTATTTTCTGATTTCAAAAAATATTAAACCGTATCCTCGTATTGGCGCGCTTTTAAAATGCTGAATTTCCGTATCCGTATCCGTGCTCCGTAGGCGCGCGCCCTTGATAGGTACAACCACTTTTTTTAGATAAAGGGATTTTATTACTTACGAGTTTTAAGCATTACACCTGGCCTCTGCATAGCTAAGATGCACACAGCCACCAGTTCACCAGTAACCAATTCAGAACAGAAAATAAAAAGGCGAATTACATATCATAATAAGAAATTGTAGATCCGCCTAAGAAGCTGGTAGGTCTATCCGGAGTCTATGTTGCCATCTATGCCGGGATAATAACTCCCTGGCCGCAGCCTCCAGCCTCGACGCCACCTCCAAAAATAAGTCTCGGTGCTCCACACGCCGCAGGGCTGACCATGCTCGTAGCGTAGCTGTACACCGATAGATAACCTGCATAACAGAAGAATTTTTATCGTTAAAAAAACCTTGTCATTTCTACATAGCCACAGCGACCAAATAATGACAATCGCGCCCATCCTACAGAAGAGTTTAAACCTAGGAGCACGCCATTTAACCAGTTGCCAAAAATGTTAGCAATAGTACGCGGTGGATGTAAGGTAGAACCTATCTGGATGGCTGACCATATAGACCTAGCGAATTCGCACTGGAAGAATAAGTGTTTAATGGTCTCGTCATGTTGACATAAAACACACTTTTTACTTCCGTGCTAATTACGCTTGGCAAAATTGTCTTTTGTAAGAATTACACCCCGACGAAGATACCACGCAAACACCTTAGTTTTAGGCGGGATCTTCATTTTCCAAATTTTGTTATTATCCTTAATATCGACTGGCACTTCGGGTAGAATTAGTACTCCATACATAGAATCAACCGAGAATTTGCCATTCTTCGTAAGATTCCATTGAAATTTATCTGAACCTTCCGACAATTGGACTGAATCCAATCGGATGAGCAAGGCATTCCAGGATGCTTGTCTCGTTCCAAGTAAACTTCTTCTGAAAGAAACATCTGGTGGGGAGGTACCCAACACCTTCGCGATCGTGTCGTTTTTGTTTCGTACAATAGTGTACAGAGCCAGATATTGTTCTCTAAGGGTAGAATGGCCTAGCCATTTATCCTCCCAGAAACGAATTTCCGATCCATCCCTAATTGAGAAAGATCCATGTTGGAAAAAAAACTTCTTTGTAGCCATGAGACCAGCCCAAAAGTGTGAATCGCCAAGTTTCCAAAAAACCTGAGAAACAGCTTGCTCTCCCACATACTTTCTCCTAAGAAGGGTTTGCCAAACTCCATCTTCCGATAAAAGTTTGAAGAGCCATTTACCTAGCAAGGCTCTATTCTTAACCTCAAGGTCATGAATTCCGAGCCCTCCTTGGTCTTTAGGGCAACAAACCACACTCCATTTATTCAGACGATATTTTTTCTTCTCACAATCCCCTTGCCAAAAGAATCTAGACCGGAAATAATCCAATCTTTTTAAGACCCGTTTGGGCAATTGGAAGAATGGAATCATGTACAGTACCATGTTAGTTAGTACCGAGTTTATGAGAACCAATCTTCCACCCAGGGATAAGAGTTTGCATTTCCAGCTATTTAAGCGTAATTGGAGTCTTTCCTCCACCTTTTTCCATTCAGCATTTGTAAGTTTCCGATAATGAATCGGAATATCTAAATAGTTGATAGGAAATTGACCTTGCTCACAGCCAAAAAGTTCAGCATACATGACGGCGTTTTCTCGAGTCTCGCCAAAGCAAAACAATTCACTTTTATGAAAATTTATCTTAAAACCCGAAAGTTGCTCGAATACTGATAAGATCAGCTTAAGGTTACGAGCTTTTTCGATGTCATGTTCCATAAAAAGAATTGTATCGTCAACATATTGAAGAATCGATAAACCACCGTCTACAAGATGTGGAATCACTCCTTCAATTTGACCCTCAGATTTAGCGCGTTCGATCAAGATAGTCAACATATCAACCACTATATTAAAGAGTGTTGGCGATAACGGGTCACCCTGTCTGAGGCCTTTTTTCGTTTAAAAGTATTTGACAGTGTCATCATTGACCTTAATAGCTACACTTCCTCCCGAAACAAAGCTATTTATTAACGCGCACCACTCAGTAGAAAAACTTTTCATTTTGAGGGTCTGCTGAAGGAAAGACCATTTGACTTTATCATAAGCTTTCTCAAAGTCAATTTTAAGAATTACCCCATTCAACTTTTTCCTATATAGCTCGTGAACTGTTTCATGTAGGATCGCAACTCTATCAAGAATGTTGCGGCCTTGCATAAAAGCCGTCTGAGACGGACGAACCACATGATCTGCCACACTGTTCAGTCGGATCGTAGCCACTTTGGTGAATATTTTAAAACTAACGTTAAGAAGGCATATAGGTCTAAATTGTTAAATCATTTCTGTCTCGTTAACCTTAGGTAATAAAATTATCTCACCAAAATTGAGACGAAACAACTCTAACAGTCCATTGTAAAGACAGGCGAACAGTTGAACTAAATCAGACTTGATAACATCCCACTTGGCTGGCCGGCTCGCCGTCGAGGAGCGCGGCGACGGGACCGTGACCGTCAAGCTGAGCTGCACCGGGGCAGGCGCTGAGCTCGTCCACGCGGCGGCGCCCGACGTCGCCGTCGCAGACATCATCTCCCCCATTTACATCCCGTCGTCGGTTGTCTGGGCGTTGTTCCCGCTGGATGGGGTGTTTGGCACGGACGCGGCCATGGATTCGCTTCCCGTGCTGTCGGCGCAGGTCACCGAGCTCGCCGACGGCGTCTTCGTCGGCGTGTCGTTGAACCACTCCGTCGGCGACGGCTTTGTCTTCTGGGAGTTCTTCAACGCCTGGTCGGAGATCAACCGAGCAGGAGGAGGCGTTAGCGTCCTAAGCGACGAGCTATCCGAGCGGGTGCAGCGGAGGTGGTTCGTCGACGGCAGCCCCGTGCCGATCCCCCTGCCGTTCAGCAAGCTGTAGCACGTCGTCCGGCGGTTCGAACCCCCCAAAGTGCAACAGTGCTTCTTCACCTTCTCCGCCGCAAGCGTCAAGGAGCTGAAGGCAAGGGCGAACGCCAAAATGGCCGGCAAGGCCAGCTCCACCATCTCCTCCCTCCAGGCCCTGCTCGCGCACCTGTGGTGGGCGGTGTCCCGAGCGCGGCGCCTCCCGCCAGGGCAGGAGACGTCGTACAGCTTCGCCATCGGATGCCGAGGCCGCGTGAGCGGCATACCGCCGGGATACATGGGAAACGCACTGATGCCGGGCAGGGCGGTCTCCACCGTCGGCGAGATCCTTGGCAAGGGGCTGGGCTGGACGGCGTGGCAGCTGAACCGCGCCGGGCGTCGTTCGACGAGGCAGCCATGAGGGAATGGCTGGAGAGCTGGACACGGGATGACGGGACCCGCAGTTCCGCTACTTTGGGAGCTTTATGTCTGGTGGCACAGTGCTGATGACCGGGAGCTCGCCGTGGTTCGACGTGTTTGGGAACGACTTTGGCTGGGGCAAGCCGGCTGCCGTGAGGAGCGGCAGCGGGAGCAAGAACGATGGGAAGGCCACAGTGTTCCAGGGACCCGAGCAGGGTGGGAGCATGTCGATGGAGGTGTGCATCTCGCCAGACGCTCTGGAGAGGCTCGTCGCCGACGAGGAGTTCATGGACGCCGTCTCGAGGATGCCGGCGGGATATGCGTGATCCAATTGGGATCGACTGTTTTCAGTTGCATCAGTCGTCATTTTCAGTGTCATCGTTGAACAGTCTCGCCCTGATGAATCAAGGCAATGGCCTCTCAGTCCATTTTGCTCCGAGTGCATTGCAAATTTGCACAAGATCCAAAAAAAACTTCTACGTGCTTCGCATCAAGGTTAATGCAGGAATAAGAGGTGTTAATTTGGATCCTGAACTGTGAAGTGCTCCAGTATACAACTATATGTGTTTCCAAAATATATTTTGCATGTAATACATTTTTTGTGAGCTACCTCTTGTGAACATGTTCTGAAAATAATTACGCTCTAAATCCATTTTTTTATAAATTTCTCAATATAGTAGGTTCATATTTTTATTGTAGAGAACCTTAGAGTCAATCTTAGAAAATTATAAAATATTAAACAATCAGCGTAGTGCCTGTGTGGACCTGCGTGGGCGCGTGGCTAGATATTAGCCATGTACAATGGGTTGATGTCAGCCTTCTCTTAGAGATGCCACGTAAGATTTTTGCTTAGTTAGAAGAGAGAGAACAAAGAGAGAGCGGTTGTCTTCCCTTATCTAATGGATGATCTCTTAAAATTAAGAGAAGGTTATTTTCTCCCTTGTGCCATATGACTTCCCTTATTGACGTATTTTTAATCAGTTCTCATTAATTTGGTAGAGATGACAATAAGAGATAACGCATTGTACGACAATATTTATTGCCTTCTCTAAATTACGTGGAGTGTTAAGAGAGGACTCTCCTCTTCTACCATTGTACATGCCCTTATGCATATTGTTATACACGTCCTTTAATTTGGCATGAAATTATTTTTCATATGGATATGCTTACTCCGTATATGATAGTGTGGGGTACTATGGAAATTTGTTTTGTAAGAAATAGACTATTTTTATTTGGCTAATCTGAATATTTTGTATACGTGCGTAACCAATGTTTGAAAAGTTTAGCTTATATGCATTCTTCTCAATCTATGTTTTTACTCATTGTCGGCGGGTAATTAGTCACCAAAGGAGAGAACTATATTATGATGCTTTCTAAACATCCTTATTTGGACCCTTCAAGCAAAAAACTAAATCTAAATATTGATTCTCATATCTAAACTTTTCGTTCTTTTCATTCGCCTAACTCATTAGTTGTGTTGTGTTATTATGCATCCAGAGATGTTCAGCTGCATTCTCATTTATTGTTATTCATCTACCAATTGCCCATCTAATGCAACGATTGGTTGAGCATATTCATGAAAAATTGTTGAACGTGTATTAGTTGAAGCCAAAAACAAGAGGAACCCAGCATGAAGCAACACCTAGACATGCCGAAGCAAGCAGAGCATAAAGATCAGAAGATGCAAGTTGCCAAAAACGGAAGCCGACTCAAGCTCGAGGACCAAGATGAAGTTGGCACCAACTCGAGTGAGGTGCTCATCCTCGCGACATGGCTGGAAGGCTAACCCATGTGTGAAGGCGCAATTCCAGCCTACAAGTCATGGGTTCAGCAGGAAGACAGAGGTATCAAGAACTGTTGAGACCTGTAGTAGTACAATCAAGGCGAAGTCAACCCCTCGGCGTAAAAACTTGAAGGCTACTCCAACACTGAAGGAAGATTGGACCGTTCAAAGGCAGTTTAGGTGCTTGCCACTTGGGGTCCAAATCGAGTATGAAGCCGGGGGAATTCTGCCTAGTTTAGCGTAGAGGAGTTATACTCAGATTTGAACATATATACACGTCGTCAGTTGCGCGGGAAGACCAACCACCCTATATAATGTTTTATAATGTAAGGGTGATAGCCGATTGTAATCTAAACTCATAAATCAACAAGTCCGCACCTTTAGCTTCAATTCATTTTTATCCTCTATTTTTCATACTGCTTTCGTTTGGCGACCTGTTATTCCGAGTTTCACTTGATTCATTGACAACCGAGTTAGGAGAGAGCAAATCGGCCTATCTCAGCCAATCGTCGTTGTGAGCCCTCACGGGTTTTCTCCCGAGCGATTGTGACGTCTAGTTTAAAAGTGCTAACTGACTATCTTGCGCGCGTATCCTCCATCTTTGTCCTTCTTCCCTTTATCTGCGACTCAGTTATCCCAATTTTTTTGTGATGGACAACCGAGTTAGGACCGATCGAATGAGTGGGACATCTACTCCCTCCGTTCCAATTTAATTGACTTGATATGCACCAAATATGGATGTATATAGACATGTAACAAGTCTAGATACATCCACATGTGGTGCATAACAAGTCAATTAAATTGAAACGGAGGGAGTAGTTGAAAAGAGCCATGTGACTGTCTTGCGCATCACTCTGCTGGCCTCCCGCAGACGTTTAAGATGCATCACCCCTACTCCTGTGGTACAAGAGGACGTGTTCTGTGCAGAGGTCAACAACTTCTATCTACGTCATATAATTTTCTTTCAAATATATGTTCAAATATTATTTCTAGCATGAATATTATTTCTAGCATAACAATTTTGGTGAAGATCTAGGAATATTTTACGAGCGAGACTCGATCTATTTGATGCGTCATCCAGCGGTTTGCGGCTATATTGTTAAGGTGAAACGCAAGCTGAATTAACTGTTGAGACTCTTATTTATTTGTATGGCTTGGTTGCTAACCTAGTTTGGGGAAACGCGCATATATATTATTTTATTTTTTGTCTCGACATTTTGGAGCAACATAATCTTGTTTTATTGTTCGCCGTGGTATGTCGTATCGAATTCAACTGCATTAACCCATACATAGCTGGCTGGCTCATCTACTTTGCTATGTGCTATAGGCCTATAGCCCTTTAAACCTGGGCGGCTGGCCTGCACTTCATTTCGGAGCATGGGTCGATTTATCGTCCAAGCCTTCACGTGGACAGCTAGACTCTTTTATATCGGCTTCTCGTGGGCCTTGTCTACAATTGCTAGAAAAGTAACTACATACACTTGATTGTCTAATTTTTGCATACCGCGGCCCGAATGCATCACCTAACAATTTGAGCTGTAGGCCCAAAAGCAAACTGACAATTTTGCATCCTCGCTAGATACCTCTTCTCTAAAAAAAAAACTCAGATTGTTTAAGGAAAAGTTTTCACTCAGCTATATTTTCCGTCCATAAAAACTATAGCATGCACTTCAGAGTTTAGTTTTAAAAAACATAATCATTGCACTCTCAATCCAGACCCGATCACCAAATTCCTCCAATTCTTCCACCGCTCCGGCGACATGAGGTAAGGGGGAATCTTCATCTACCACTGGTGTGTAGAAAGATGTGTTTAGTTAGCTTTTGGTGTCCCATAGATGTTGCTTTGGCGACAACGACAATGTGTATTGAATAAAAACTCAAATCCCTAATCCCATCTTGCTGACGTGTGCCCGAACGTTGTCGAGGAGCTTGTGAGTTTGTTCTCATTTATCTTCATGGACGACAAGCTGGTTCTTGTTCATGTTCATCGGTACACCACCATGGACATCATTATCGATGTGTCATTTAATACCCCTTCTTGCGATTAAGTTCTTTGCCCTTTGCCCTGATCTAGCGATGCTAGCACAACTACCTGTCGAGATTGGGATGGTCCCCCACCTAATGAGTCTTGGATTGTTTGCTAATCTCACTTGTACTTTTACGGTGATTCAAAGAGTGAAAGGATCGAGTAGGTTGACTAGAGGGGGGGGGGGGGGGTGAATAGGCAACTACAAATTTTCTTTTTCTTTTAATACAAATTCGGAAATTGCTCAAATATAAGTTCTCTAGATATGCAACTAGGTGAACAATCCTATATGATGAGCAATAAACAAGCTAGCAAGATATTCTACTCAAGATAAGCTAGCAATACAAGTAAAGGAAGGTTAAGAGATAACCACACGGTGACGCGGAGATGTTCTACCGAAGTTCACTTCCCAATGGAAGCTACGTCTCCGTTGGAGCAGTGCGGGGTCACAAGTGAGCCCCGAATAGCCTTGATATGGCACACCGTATCTCCCTCGTGTATCCTCCGATGAGGAGATCCACGAGCCACTATATGATGCCCTCGAGGTCGGCAACAAACCTTCACAAGGATGAGGCACACTCCACAACCGAATTGGAGGCTCTCACCAAATTCTCGTGGCTCCCAAAGCCACAAGAATCACAAGGCCGGGTCGCGACTCCACAACTTAATTGGAGGCTCCCGGCTAATCCTTGTGGCTACCAAAGCCACAAGAATCACAAGTATCTTCTAGGTATCCAATGTATCAAGTTACACAAGATCTACAAGTGACTAGGTCGATGTAGACAAATCGGCTCGGTGGAGATGTAGATCTAGGGCTCCTCTTTCACTCCTCAAAGTATCAACGAGTTTGAGTGGTTGGAGTGGGAGCACTAGTAGATTGAAGCTTGCAACAATGGTGGAGAGAGAGTGAGGAATCAAGCTTCGTCTTCTAGAGAAGAAGACCCCTTTTTATACTCTCCAAATTCTGGCTGTTGGGGAGCCTTCTACGCAGGGCCGAAACTTCCGCTGAGATCGGCGGAACTTCCGGAGCACAGAAAACTCCAGTCTTCTCAGCGCGGGGCCGCAAACGCGCACGGCCGGAACTTCCGAGACAAATGGCGGAAGTTCCGCACCACCGGAACTTCCGGACCAACTTCCGCGCCAACTTCCGCTTATGAAAGTGAAAACACCCGAGAGCAATTTTGCTAAGCGGAACAAGGGGCGAAGTTCGTCCGGAACTTCCGACACCCGGAACTTCCGCAAATTCGACCGGAACTTCCGCAAACTGGTGTTTTCAGAATTCAAAGCAGATTGCAGGATATTTATTTAAACACTTTATATATGCAATCTTTCATGCTGTCAAGGATATGATAAAACCTGAAATCAATCAACGCACATTAGTGTGCAATTTATTGTTGTAATAAACCCCAAAAACATTTAGAGAGAGACATGTCCTTTCAAAGAGGTTCGATCTTTATAAACCTTTGTAAGAACTTCGTGACCGAATTTGAGATAGCAACATAGGTTTCCTAATCTTTCGATGAGAAACACTAGTCACTTTAGAATGATAATAACTTTGACTATTCGACTAAATCGAGCACTAGAGAATGTATGTGAGCAACCGCTTAACCAATCTCCTAAAGGTTATTGAATTGTTAGCTTGACCATGAAGCGATAGTGCGTGCAAGTAATTTTTGAGAGCAGTCTAGAAATATGCTTTGCAATATGAGTAGTGCAAATGCAGATCAAGTTTTGATGAAAGTTGAGACTCCGGGCAGTGGATATACCAAATGTTGATGTACCGGGTTTTTCCTCAAGAGTTGCGCCAATTTCTATCTTTAACTATAACTAAAGCGACGACCTAAAGGGATTATACACAAGAGGATACACTAGTGAATTTGGAAAAGTTTAGTAATTTGTAAAATCATCCTAAGGATTCTTATCTGATACGACTATGACTGAAAAAATATGGCTTTAGGCTCAATAATGCAGAAGGACATATCCTCTAACTTTTTCTTGGCTACACCATGTTGGGATGGTACCTTGACTCGGCTAAAAATGGTATGTGATATGGATTTTCATCTTCGTTTTCTTCTCCTCTTATAGTGGCATCAATGTTATGAAATCTTGACATGAAGCTTTGTTGTTCCTTCACGCTTGTTGGCGCCATCGCCACTGTTGAAAATTCTTGTAATTCATGCAGCTAGGCCTTCATTCATGAACAATATAACATATTGGATTTAGGAAGCATCATATTCTCGTGTATATAATGAAAAATTCCAAGGAACTATTGTATCTAATTATTCAGTTGTGGTGCACGAGATCGGCATTCGGCAAGTGGTTGTTGTATTTCTAGAACGCATAGTAGTGTACATCTCCGAGGAAATGTCAAAGGATAGAGCCCTGGTTATGGGGAACTGTAGCAGGATGTCCTCATATCTTTCTTGATATTTTCCATTACCCTATATGTGTCTCTGTTATCTATTGTATCTGCCATTCTCATTATCCAATATTAGACATATTTGAATTAAACAAATAGCATGTGCTTATACCATCAAGAAAATGTATGTGTGCTTTATGTGGTACAGCCAAATATATTTTATGCGAGATGTCTGTGTTTTTAATTGCGTAGGATGTAGCACATCGGACTCTTTCAAATTTCTTGATCGTTTCTTTCTGAAACCATGCCAATGCCAATAAAAGCATCCTAGATATATGCCATTTCAAATTTTCAATTATCTAAAATACAAGAGAGAATAATATAAATTTTGGGAGCTTTGTTTTCGGGCTTTTGGCCTAGCGGGGCCGGTGTAGTAGCGCATTGCCGGACAGTTAACAACACGTCGACGGAACGATGAGAAGGAAACAACGGCTTTGATGTGGCAACAAAGAACTCTACTCTCCGTTCATTAAAGCAAGACGTATTTTTTTAAATTAAAAGTCAACATAGTATAATTTTGAACAATCTTATAGACAAAAATATAGATTTATAAAATTAATTAACGTACAATAAAAATATAGAATGAAAATATATTTTATGGTGAGTCTACTAATTTTGATTAGATATTCGAAATAATCATATTTTTTATCTATAATATCGGTCAAAAGATATATAGTACATTAAATTAAATTTTGACTAAAAGTATAGTACGTCTTACCTTGAGGAATGAAGGGAGTAATACTTTGAAGGGGGACGGGTGACAGAGGGATGAAATAAGATGTCATGAACTTGCACCGTGGTAATCAGGAGAAGAACTTTTGCAACTAATTTCCACAGAGCCAGCGCGCGCTTTCTCCTTTCTATCTCTCTCTTGACTCTTGTGAATTGTGATACCATGCGAAGGAAAACTTTTGCCGGCGGTCCACGGTGGTAGCTGAAGCAAGAAATTCGCTGCCCCTTTCCTTGGGAACAAAGGACCGGAAAGAGGTGGAAAAGAAGAGCCCACTACGGCACAACCGGCGGCGGGACGGGTTTCAACGTTCCACACACTTGGTACATTCCACCGGTACAGGCTTCCATCTCCAACGAATAAATAAAGAAAGAAAAAACGCAAAAGTCTTGCTGAGATGATGACGTGGCCCACCTGTAGGCTGTAATTGGGGTGCGCATGTCCCCGTCGATGTCCCCCACAGGACGCGCGGCCGGCGTCCGTCGCGGCGCAGATTGGTGGTGGCGGATTTAAGCTGCCATCCTAGTGTCGTGCACGCACATGTACATTTTAGTTGATTGGTTTCTTCCACTCGCCGGACAGTCTTCTAGGAGTTTTTTTTCTTGCCTTCTTCCGAAACCAGCGATCCTGTTTATGATGTCGTCGACTTCGACTCCAGCAGTCCAGAGGAATAGAAGTTGTAATGGAGCCATGGAAGAATGCAGGGAGAACGTGGCGGAGCTAGAGATTGGAGCACCAGGATGCCTACCGGTGCACCAAGAGAAAAAATCAATCTTTTGAGGGTGTATGTGTCAGTGGCGGACACATGAAAAAATTGGTGGATGGGCACACTTCAAAAACATATTTTGCACGGCCATTAAAAGTTGCCAAATGAACAATATAAATAGCAAATCGATTCATGACATTGTAGATTAACACATATGTTTCAAATGTGCGTATCCCAATGCAAAATAGTTCAAATACATGAACAAAATCTTACATGATGAAATATAGCATAAATAGAAAATTACATCACTAGTTTGGGAATTCTACTTGTTGCATTCCCATGAAAGATTCAGCTATGTCATCTTCACTTTCTTTCAGGAACACATATCATTCAATAAATGGCACTAAGCGATGCTTCGAGCTCATCACCCACACTATTTCTCAACTTATTTTTCACTAAACTCATTGCAGAAATACTCTTTCAAACTCACTGTTCGTCACCGGTAAGAGCAATATCAATTTGAGAAGTAGTAGACCAAATCATAAACAATATGCTTTGGACACTCGTTGTCGCCGCCGGTTGACATTTATAAACAAAATCACCAATTATAGACAGTACCAAAGCGACATATTGCATACGTGCAGGCTGTAACTCCTCTTGAACTACTGCTTGGTGGTGTGCTTCTGCTCCTGCCCTGCGCCTCCCCGGTGAAGCGGTAGAGCAGAGGAGGCAGCGGCGTCCGGCGGACCAGCCGGTGAGAGGGCAAGGGGATCTGGGCGGGGGAGGCCAGAGGGGAGGGCAGGGTTGCCGGACCAGAGGTCGGAGGGCAGCCGTCGGTGCTAGGTTTTCCCCGTTTGATAGGAGCAGAGAGAGAGTCGTGACAGGAGATGCTCTCGGGTCGCTCGGTTCGGCTCCTCGCTCGCACGACCCGTACGTGAAGGCTCTCTCTAGCGACATGAAAAGGCAATGCAAGGCCCATAACATTTTTGTTTCTGGGAAAACTGGTCCGTGAGATTGGGGGTATATAAAAAATCTCATATTTCTGGGTGGGCCACGGCCCCACCGGCCTGCCCCTGCGTCCGCCCATGGTATGTGTGGTGAAAAATTGCAATTTTACCAAGAAATTTTGTCCTGCCTGGTATCCAGTGCACCCCTTAGCTCCAAGTAGATGCGCCACTGATCCTGCGCACCCAGCAAATTGGTGCAGCCGGTGCACCCAACTCCGGTAGACCACCGAAAATGTTTTGAGAAAATATGGGGAAAAGTTTTATCATAGATATTAATCATGTCTTGCATGTCACAAAATTGTAAGTCTAAATCCGTAACACATATCAACAAACAAAATAGATAAATTTGTAAATTTGATATCATTAGTGACAATGGGCCAAATTCAAAACCCAACTTGCATTTTGGCACTATTCATTGCAGATTTGTCAATTTTGTTTCTTGACATGTGTTATGAATTTAGACTTACAATTTTGTGACATGCTAGATATAAGTATTACCTATGACTAACGTTTTCCCATATTTTGTTAAAACATTTTCGGTGGTCTGCCGGAGTTGGGTGCACCGGGTCCACCAATTCGTTGGGTGCACAGGATACGTTCTCAACATGCAGGTGCTCCCATTGCTCTAGAGGTGTCGCAGTTTTGAGCACCGCCCATGTATTTATAGATTGATAGGAGGCCAATGTACACATGGGTGAACACAGGTAGATATAAAGGGAACGATGGTGGGGAGACAGTTCACTTGGGCTAATTCCCTACCTGAACCCACATACGAGAAACTAGACCGTGTACTGATGGATTCTGAATGGGAAGATATGTTCCCATTGGTGTCGGTACGGGCTCTAGAACGTATTGAGGGTTTGTCGGACCATGCTCCCATTCTTTTGACCACTGGAGTGCCTAGAGTGCAGTGTAGACCACGGTTCAAGTTTGAGCTTGGTTGGTTACACCGTGAGGGATTCCATGAGATGGTTAAAAGAATTTGGGAATTACCGGTAGCGGGTGATACGCCTATCCAGCGGTGGAATAACAAGATACGTGCTCTACGTACTCACCTCGTCGGTTGGGCTCGTCATACTACCGGTTTACTTAAAAAAGAAAAAGTACGACTTACCTCGATAATCGATGCTCTAGAAGCATTAGCAGAAGTTCGGTTACTGTCCGCGCAAGAAATTGAGCTAAAGAGCCAATCTAATGCACAGATAGCGAAACTACTGCGTGAGGAGGAGCTAAAATGGTATCAACGTTCCAAGGCCCAATTCATTCTAGAAGGAGACTCGAATACTCGCTATTTCCATAGTATTGCCAATGGCAGACACAGGAAAAAGCGTATTCATTCTCTGGTCCAGGATGAAGGAACGATTGAGGGCCATGAACAGCTAAAGTCGTACATTACAAATTACTATAAAGGCCTGTTCGGTGCTCCAGAGGAAGGAAATTTCTCCTTGGATGAGTCCCGAACAGCGGACATTCCCCAGGTTTCAGAGAGGAAAATAGCCTTCTTACTAAACCCTATTCAGAGGAGGAAGTGAGAATGGCGGTTTTCCAAATGAAACATAATTCAGCTCCTGGTCCTGATGGCTTCCCAGCCGAGTTTTATCAGAACTTTTGGGATGTTATCAAGGCCGATTTGCTCCAATTGTTCGCTGTCTTCACAAAGGACAATTAGAGTTGTTTCGTCTCAATTTTGGTGAAATAATTTTGCTACCTAAGGTTAACGAGGCAGAAAGGATCCAACAGTTTAGACCTATATGCCTCCTTAACGTTAGTTTTAAAATATTCACCAAAGCGGCGACGATTCGACTGAACACTGTGGCAGATCATGTGGTTCGTCCGTCTCAGACGGCTTTTATGAAAGGTCGCAACATCCTTGATGGAGTCGCGGTCCTACATGAAACGGTCCATGAACTACATAGGAAAAAGCTGAACGGGGTAATTCTTAAAATTGATTTGAGAAAGCTTATGACAAAGTTAAGTGGTCTTTCATCCAGCAGACCCTAAGAATGAAAGGCTTTTCTTGAGTGGCGCGCGTTAATTAATTCCTTTGTTTCCGGAGGAAGTGTAGCCATTAAGGTCAATGATGACACTGGCAAATACTTCCAAACGAAAAAAGGCCTCAGACAGGGTGACCCGCTTTCCCAATATTATTTAATATAGTGGCGGATATGTTGGCTATCTTGATTGAACGCGCTAAAACTGAGGGTCAAATTGAAGGAGTGATTCCCCATCTTGTTGATGGTGGATTATCGATTCTTCAATATGCCGACGATACAATTCTTTTTATGGAGCATGATATCGAAAAAGCTCGTAACCTAAGTTGATTTTGTCAGCTTTCGAGCAACTTTCGGGTCTTAAGATAAATTTCCATAAAAGTGAATTGTTTTGCTTTGGCGAGGCCCAAGAGAACGCCGCCTTGTATGCTGAGCTTTTTGGCTGTGAGCAAGGACAATTTCCTATCAACTATTTGGGCATTCCGATTCTATCGGAGACTTACAAATGCTGAATGGAAAAGGGTGGAGGAAAGGCTTCAATTACGTTTAAATAGCTGGAAAGGCAAACTCCTATCCTGGGTGGAAGATTGGTTCTCATAAACTCGGTACTAACAAACATGGTACTGTATATGATTTCATTCTTCCAACTGCCTAAAGGGGTCTTAAAACGATTGGATTATTTCCGATCTAGATTCTTTTGGCAAGGGGATAGTGAGAAGAAAAAATATCGACTGACTAAATGGAGTGTGGTTTGCTGCCCTAAAGACCAAGGAGGGCTCGGAGTTCATGACCTTGAGGTCAAGAACAGAGCGCTGCTAGGTAAATGGCTATTTAAACTTCTTTCTGAAGATGGAGTTTGGCAAACCCTCCTTAGGAGAAAATATGTCGGAGATCAAGCTGTTTCCCAGGTTCTTTGGAAACCTGGTGATTCACACTTCTGGGCTGGCCTCATGGCTACAAAGAAGTTCTTTTTTCCACATGGCTCTTTCTCAATTAGGGATGGATCGGAAATTCGTTTCTGGGAGGATATTTGGCTTGGCCAATCTACCCTCAAAGAACAATATCCGGCTCTATATTCTATTGTTCGAAACAAAAGTGACACGATCGCGAAGGTGTTGGGTACTTCCTCACCAAATGTTTCGTTCAGAAGGAGTTTACTTGGAACAAGACAAGCATCTTGGAATGCTTTGCTCATCCGATTGGATTCAATCCAATTATCGGAAGGTCCAGATAAGTTTCAATGGAATCTGACGAAGAACGGCAAATTCTCGGTTGATTCTATGTATAGAGCGCTTATCCTACCCGAAATTCCAGTCGATAGTGCTTATAATAACAAACTTTGGAAGATGAAGATACCACTAAAAACTAAAGTGTTTGCGTGGTATTTACGTCGAGGAGTAATTCTCACCAAAGATAACCTTGCCAAACGCAATTGGCACGGAAGTAAAAAGTGTGTTTCTGTCAACACGACGAGACCATTACGCACTTATTCTTTCAGTGCGAGTTCGCTAGGTCTATATGGTCAGCCATCCAGATAGGTTCTACCTTACACCCACCCAGTCCGTTGCTAACATTTTTGGCAATTGGCTAAATGGAGTGGATCCTAGGTTCAAACTATTCAGTAGGGTGGGAGCGATTGTTGTTATTTGTCGCTATGGCTATGTAAAATGACAAGGTTTTTAATGATAAAAATTCTTCTCTTATGCAGGTTATATACCGGTGCACAGCGACGCTACGAGCTTGGTCATCCCTGCAGCGTGTGGAGCACCGAGACTTATTTTTGGAGGTGGCGTCGAGACTGGAGGCTGCGGTCAGGGAGTTATTTTCCCGGCATGGGTGGCAACATAGACTCCGGATAGACCTACCAGCAGCCTAGGCGGATCTACAATTTCTCATTTTGATATGTAATTCGCCTTTTTATCTTTTGCTGACCGACTTGAGTGCTGGTGAACTGGCGGCTGTGTGCATCTTAGTTATGCAGAGGCCGGATGTAATGCTTAAACCTTTTAAGTAATAAAAGTCCTTTATCTAAAAAAAAATAAAGGGCGTGTTTGGTTATTCGTACTCCCTCCGATCCATATTAGTGGGTATAGCTTTGTCTAAATTCATATGTATCTAGTTAAGTATTTAGACTAGATACATATGTATCTAGACAAAGTTGTGCCCACTAATATGGATCGGAGGTAGTATTAAAGGTACGTTTGGTTTTCAGCCAACACTGGCTTTACCAAAAAAAATGGTACGCCCATGTCGTTGCCGTTGTTGTTTGGTTGGCTGCCAAAATATTGGCTAGCCCAGCCCACCCCACGGGCTGCAGTTCATTTTTTTGGCCAATCATGGGGAAACAGTAGGCGCAGGATTCCTTCGCCAAAATTTTGGTAACGTCGGGAATTTGGTGTGGCGGGTGCAGGCGTAAACAAAACATACCCTAAATTTGATCCTTTTGCATCCATGGCTCATCTTTGTTGAGTTCATATGTGACTTGGGTCATATTCTACAATTTGTTTGGCCGACTGAATTGCATTTTCTATGTTCTTTTGCTTGGTGCTTGGTGAGCTACAAAGTTGATTTAAGAGTGACTAGATGCAAAACACGGGTGTTTGGTTGTGTGCAGTCTTATGGTCTGCTCACACCCTTTAAATCTGGCCAACTTACCACCTTTTTTTGCAACACACAACACTATAATTAGCACATTAAACACATCATCGCGCATACTACTTAAGCCAGTTCTTTAACACGTGCATAATTACGTCACAGGTTGATGCACATCTGCATACTACATCTACATTGTACAAGTAACATTAAGTTCATTAACACCTATAGTTTTTTGGGCATCTCATGCTCTTGCGCAACACTAAGAGCATCTCCACTCGGAGCGCCCAAATGGGCGCCCAAACAGTGTCCGGAAGAGCGATTTGGGGCGTGCCCGGACACAAAATTGACTGAAAATGAAATTGGGCGGCCACAAAAAATGCGTCTCCCACTCGGAGACCCCAAACGAGTATCTCCATGGGGCCCACATCAAGAGAAGAAGCAGGCGGCCATGGCGCCTCTCTCCACCTCCACCTCCTCCATTCTCTTCCTCCGCTGGCTCCCCTGCCTCCTCCACCAGCTCTACTCGTGGCCGCTGCTCGCGGCGGCGGTGGCGTTGCTGCTGCTCGCGGTGGCCAGCTCGAGTCCCGCCGGATTCGGAGAAGACTTCGTCGATCCGCTCGATTCCGTCGATCCCACCAAAACGGCGGCGACGATTCCGTCAATCCCACCTCAAGGGCCTCCTCCCGTCGATTCCGGCGCGGGATGCAGTAGGGCATGCACGTGGTCATGTTCCCGTGGCTAGCGCACGGCCACATCAACCCGTACCTCGAGCTGGCCAGGCGCCTCACCACCGCCGCGACCTCCGACCTCGACGTCGTCGTCCACCTCGTCTCCACGCCGGTCAACCTCGCCTCCCTCGCGCGCCACCAGACAGACAAGATCAAGTTCGTCGAGCTCCACCTCCCGGCGCTCCCGGACCTCCCGCCCGCGCTGCACACCACCAAGCGCCTCCCGGCCCGCCTCATGCCGGCCCTCAAGCGCGCCTGCGACCTCGCCGCGCCCCGCTTCGGCGCGCTCCTCGACGAGCTCAGCCCCGACATTCTCGTCTATGACTTCATCCAGCCGTGGGCGCTGCTCGAGGCCGAGGCGCGTGGGATGCCCGCGCTGCAATTCAACACCTGCGCCGCCGCCACCATGGCGTTCTTCCTCCACGGCCTCAAGAACCACGGCCGGCCCCCACCGCGTTCCCGGTCCAGGCCGTCAGCCTCGGCGGCCCCGACGAGTGTCGATGGCTGCGGGAGTGCCGATGGGGAGATGCGGGGCGAGCTGCGTGGAGGTCGGCGTTGCTCGACGGCCGTGGAGCGAGAGGACAAGGAGAGGGGGCGGTGGCGGAGAGAGAGAACCAGGAGAGGCCTGCTGCGGTAGGTGGGAGGAGAGAGAGGGTGCTATGTGGCTGACGCGTGTGACTTTGCCCTCTGCCCGGATGGAAAAGTTTTGTCCGGCACCGCCCAAGGAAACCCTTGGCATAGGGCGTGGTTGGGGCGTGCCGGACAAAAGTTGCGGACCAATTTACTTTTGGCGCCGCGAGTGGGAGCAGTTTTTGTCCGAAAAGCCCCAAAGGACCGAAAAAGTGCTTTGGGTGACCCTTTGGGCGCTCCGACTGGAGATGCTCTAACAGAGGCATCACATGCCCTTGAACAAAATGCATCAACATTAGTCTATATATATGTAAGTGACTTACCATGCTGAAGTTAGTCGTGGTAAGGACATCTATACGCCTTCATCCTAGAGGTGTCGCTCTTGTAGACCGTCATCAGCTACAAGCCGGTGGAATCAAGCTTGAAGACGACGTCGTCGTTCAACTCTAGGTTGTACTTGAGCACGATCTCGGGCCAGTTCCTTCCGAGAACTACCACGTCGCTGCCAAGTTTGGTCACCTACATCCACTCGTCGCACCAATGACAGGTATACACCGACATACAACGCGGGAGCAGGATTTGGAGCAAGTCCTTCAAGGCCTTGTGGAAAGACTTGGGACGACGAGCATGTGGAGGTCATCGCCATCCAATTGAACGTCGAGCCGGCGTGGTACCGGTTTTCTGTTGTGGGCGATCCGCGGTTGTCGGCCCTTGACACGCGCAACCATGGCCGCCGCTTGCTCTACCCTCCGGGCACCACTGGCTCTAGGTTTAGCAGGAGCACACTCTTGTATCTAGGAGGTGCGTGGATGACACCACTAGCGCGATCCCACTCAGTGTTCGGTATCTTATTACGTTCATTGACATTGATTAGTACAAGCACAATGGCAACACAAGCGGTCGAATGCACTACATAATGGCATGACAATAAAGGTTCTTCAGTGATAACCGCAATGGCAACACAAAGTGTCTTGGGTGATCAGCCAAGACAAAACCCCAATTTCAGTGCACAAATGCAGTTGGTTGATCACCACACTGGCAAGATGAAACCAATAGTTCAATACACTGGCAAGATAAATGCAATAGTTCAAATAGGTCTTAGTTCAAGTAGGTCTTGGGTGATTACCATACAAGTGCATGCAGTGCAAAAACCCCAATATCAATGGTAAATCTTTTTTACATAGATGTTCACGTATCGATGGTAAATCTTTTTTACATATCTAGGATGCTTGCTGGAATAGAGGTCCAGTTTTGAACATTGCGATTTGAGAGAACTTGTCAAACTGCTCAACCGTGAGTCCCATAAGAGATGACTAGCGCTATAATTAAAACTCGAAACTCATGAGCTAAACGAGTATCTCGTCACTCGGCTCGAATTCGGTGTCTCACAAGCCGAGCCGAGTTTCGAATTTGAACTCGTTTATTGAGCAAACTAAACGAGCCGAGTTACTCGTTTAGCTCGCGCACATACAAAATGTGGAATTTTCCATCTATTAGTGCCAATCTGTCAATTAATATTCTGTTTAGTTATTAGTAGGAAAATTGCTAATTTGTCCATATACATGCATGTTCGAACATTCAGAATGAGTTAAATGAGCTACTCGTCAACTACTCACGAGTTTACGGAGTGGAGCCGAGTTTCATTTCTTAACTCGCTGACGAGTTTACGGAGTGGAGCCGGGTTTTATTTCTTAACTCGTTTGGTGAACGAGTAGAGCCAGATGAGCGAGTTTAATCGAGTTGAGCTGGCTCGGCTCGAATTTCAAGCGGACCAATTTAACTAGAGTAAAAAATTCTTACTCATGAGTACTAGTGGTCCCTCTATTTGAAAAAATAATAAAAAATTTAAAAGTTTCAAAAAAACAAATCATGCATGTTCTCAATGATATAATCTATATGCGTGCAAAATCACAATGCAAAATACTTTGTATTAGGAGCTACACAAAAAATGAGAATTAAGTTCAGGTATGAGTATAGCTGTTTTAAATTTTTTTTTTTGTTATTTTGTGTAGCACATAATGCAAAGAATTTCGCATTGTAATTTTGCGCACTTACATTTTAAATCATTGAGGACATGCACGATTGTTTTCAAATTATTTTGAAACTTCAAAATATTTGTTTTGATTTTTTTTCAAATTTTAGAATTTACGAGCTCTATACATCATTTACATCCTGTCCTCGTCCTTCCTCCATTGCACGTCACGCTATCGATATTTTAAGCGGTCCCGTCGTTCTCCTTCCCCACTCCCGCATTGACCACTCACCACTGTGCCTTGTTTGCTCACTTTCCCCACCTAAGCCCAGCTGCAAATCAGCTCACTACCAACCTAAGCAACACTGCTTATCCTCTCCCCGCAATTCCACCGCTCCATATATATGTACCAACAAGTACAATCCCTCTCGCTTGTTCAGCTCAAATCCACTCCTCAAACCCCCAAAAATCTCTGCCAAGAACTGTCCAAACCTGCGCAATTCCTAGCGTACATCAGCAAGAACGCGCCGAGGCTGGGGAGGAGAGGGTCGTTGCAAGGAGGAGAAGAGGACTCGATTTGGTGGCGAGGACAGATCGATGTCGGTGACGGGGACATCCGTCGCTGCGGCGGCGACCATGCTTGCGGCGGCCGCTGCCATCTTCATCACCTTCGTCATCTGCTTCTACCTCTTCCTCTGCGCCAAGCGCTACCGCGGCGCCGCGCCTACTATCGGCGGCGGCGGTGGAGCGGACGGCAGGGGCCGCGGCCCGCGGTTCGTCTTCGGGGGCCCCTGCCACGGGAGCGGCCTGGACGAGACGGCCATCGTGGCGCTGCCGCGGAGAGAGGTCGCCCCTGGGGACCCCGCGGCGGACTGCGCCGTCTGCATCACGGAGCTCGCCGCCGGGGAGGCCGCGCGCCTGCTGCCGCGGTGCGGGCACGCGTTCCACGTCGAGTGCGTCGACATGTGGCTCCGCTCGCACTCCACCTGCCCACTCTGCCGCTGCGCGGTCGCCGACGAGGCGCCCACCGTGCAGCCCCCCGAGGCCGATCCGGAGTCGCCCAACTTCCCCACCAACGTGCTCTTCTTCGGCTCCCAGGACGCCGTCACAACCGGCGGCGCACCACCGCCACTGCCACCGCAGCCTGCTCAGGGGCCTATCGCCGGTGTCGCGGCCGTGGTCGAGGCGGCAAGAATTGCGGCCCTCCGACGGTTACTCGGCTGCGGCGGCGCGACGCCCCCGCCACCACCGCCGCAGGCCGACCGTGACGTGGAGATGGGCCTCCCCCGCGGCGAGAGCAGCGCGCGGCGGCCGGCGAAGCCACAGCCAGGTTCTTGATGCTGTCTGTCGCTTGCTCCTCCGTCCGCTCTTGTTGTGCTCCACATCTCCTTGATGAGCCATTTGAGGCATCAAAGGAAGCAAGTGTACATAATCAATCTCCTATGTATGTATGATACGAGCAGCTATATATTGATCTATGATGAACAAGATCTATGGATAGGTACATTTTGGCAATTTGAGATGTCCTCAAATCCATGAGATCTATGCATCAGTGATGAGAACCAGAGTGATATGGTTTTACCATGCAGTAAACATCGAGCACTTTACCAATGATGATGGCTGTCCATGTCGAGTATACTGTGCAGGCACATGCGCTCATCTTGGGCACGTAGTCAGATGTTGACTAAAGTAAGTAACTGGTAGGAGTACATGACAACAAATATCCGGGTACACCGTACTTGGTATTTTCTCTGTTTCAGCAACTGTGCACTGGAATACGAGATTTTGTACCCCTTTATTTTGATATGGAAATTCGTACTGCTTTCTTTGAAATCCCGGAAATATTAATATAATCTAAAATACTACTGAACCACGTTTTCAGCTGTTTTCACCGGTCCGGACGTGGTGCCCGTTGACGGGACACGTTCCGCCGGGTTCACCGTTTTCGCGTTTTCGTCCATGTTTTCGTACCCACATTTTCAGATCGATATAGCAGAAATATGATTGTTTCTATTTATAGAAAGTTAAAAGGAAAGATGATTCCAACATATTCAAAGTTAGGCGGGAAGAAAGCAACAAAGGGTGAGTAGGATTATACTAGTAGTACGTTGTGCATTTTGAAATCAGAGTTTGAACAGAAAAGTGGTGGTTGGGCCAGGCAGATGCGCTGCTAGTCTTGTGCGTTATGGATAGACATCGGCCGTGTCATCCTCATCGCCCATCGCCATGATTACAAGGCTACAAACACATCAATGCCCTGGCCTACGCAGCAATTCGGATCACCATCCCGCCGCGCCAACAGTTGAGTTCCTCTCCCCACCCTCCTTCGGAAGGACTCCTTCCCTTTACTGTTTCCTAATGGCGAAATGGATTGCATTTCTTCTCCTTTGATTCTCCAGGTTTGGTCTCCTCTACAGGAGGTTGACAGCCGGTGCCAAGTGTGGTTTTCTATTGGCGACTGAGCCGCACTCCTATCTTGTTCGTGTTTTTCTTTCTTGCTTGATCAGCTTAGTCAACTGCGTCTCTTTCTTTCTTTCTTTGGCTCATCCGATAAATATCCACAAAATAATTGTCGCTCTCTTGATCAATTGTGATCTCTAGTTTTAAGTTTGAACATGGTATCTGCTTGTCGCAGCTGGACAAGTTTATTTCGGATTTTCAACCTGTCATGTTCAGTTATGGAAGTATCGTGCAGTTTTTTATGTGTGAAAGGATGACGTAGAAATGATGGATTTTTCGGGGGAAACTGGGGGAATAACGCTGACTCTATGCACATGATGTCATTTTGTGTGTAGGTTTTTCCTTCTTTTTCTTTGCTTTTAAGCGAGTGAGATATAATTGCGTCCACATGTGGTTTTGCTGCTGATCTCAACTGATCTGAATGTGATGTTGCTGTATCTAAATTAGCAAGTTTTCATAGCCAAGTTTTTCAATCCAGCCAATTTAGCGCAAGATATTTTTATTTGGGGTTAATTAGATAGATGCCACTACAATTTCTGGCTGTTTGAGAAACGCCACTGCAACTTTCGACTTTTGAAAAACACCACTACAATTTTCTATACCATCCATAGATGCCATTATGACCACTTAAACACATATACGGGTCAATATACTCATCTATTCCTGTGTACATACGTATACGATGGTGGGACCCACCCTAATCAGGCATAGCCGCATAGACCTAGACTTGCGGGGGCTTGACTCGAAAAAGTCACGATTTCTTTCCTCTCGCTCCCTCGTCACATGTGACCTAGCTCAACCGTAGAACCATGGCGCTCGCCAGCGGCAAGCATGGGTGTGGTGGTGCTGGAGGCAACCGGCGATCCTAGTGGCAGGGAGCACCTGGTTCCCGCACTCCCTCTCGCCTCGCTAACCGGAAAGAAGCTCCCCTGCCGTTGTCACCGGCGACAACATTATTGATGTCTAGATGTGCTTTGAAGCTGAAGCTTATTATGAGGTACTGAACCTGAAAATTCGAGATAGATTATTATGTCATGATTTTATCACATGCTTTTTCTAATTTTATCATAATGGCATGAGTATACTGACCTGTATATGTGTTTAAGTTGCCATAATGGCATATATGGATAAAATCGAAATTGTAGTGGCGTTTATCAAAAGTCAAAAATTCCAGTAGTGTATCTCAAATAGCTGGAAATTATAGTGGCGTTTATCAAATTAACACTTTTATTTGGGGGCGGCTACACGGTGCCCGGTTACCAGATAGTTTTCTAGAGCGCCCACCCTGTTGGAATTAGATACTTTCTTACAAGAAAAGGTGCGACCCAGACCTGATTCCCGCTTTTTAATTATTACATCCACGGCTAACATCCTAAATATGTTTGCAAAATGACTAGTGGGAACAAGTAGGCAACCACGGTAGAAGTATGTGTTTTGTGTTAGGCTATTTGGAATTATAGCTAGCAATGGTTTTTTTTTCGAGAAACTTCCGATCTATTCGTACAAAGAACACAAGAAGCGACAAAAATTACATCAAGGAATGTAGACCACCTAGCGACGAGTACAAGCACTAGAGCGAGCCGAAGGCGCACCGCTGTCATCACCCCTCCATCACTCGAGCCGGGCAAAACGTTGTAGAAGACAGTCGGAAAGTCGTCGTGCTAAGGCCCCACTGGACCAGCGCACCAGAACAGCAACCATCGCCGATGAAGAGAAGTATAGATCAGAAGGATCCAATCTGTAGACACACAAACAAAGACGAACGAAGATCGGATCCAATCGGATCCACCGAAGACAACCACCGACCGAATCTAGCGAGATCCGCCGGAGACATACCTCAACACACCCTCCAATGACGCTAGAAGCACCACCGGAACAGAGGCTAGGCGGGGAGGACCTTATTTCATCTCCAGGGAGCAGCCGCCGCTTCATCTCCCTGAGTAGAAGACAAACCCTAACCAAACACATAAAAACATGTGAGAACGGAGCCCTCCCACCGGCAAGAACCGGGATCCACCGCGCAACCATGGCACTAAGGCCACAGATACGAGGTGGATCGGCGACGCCGGCAGGAGGCGTGGAAACCCCTCGTTGCCTTTCCTGGGAGCAGCGTACGAAGAGGTACGAGGCAGCTAGCAATGGTATTATCTTGACAGAACAAAGTTTCAAACTTCCTCCAAAGTCTCTAAGTACATGCACTTTTATATGGTACCTCGAGCCTTTATTCAGCCGATTTGGATGGTGCTTTAGCAATAAGATTACTTATTATGCATGGGTTGCAATATGGAATCTGGTTTGTGCTTACTTCATGTCGTTACTTTTGTAAAATTTCATAACTATAGAATAAATACGGTTACATGCATTAATTCATATAGAACTGGACGTGCCATTGTTTCTACCACGTTTTTCTAGCTGGTTTTTCTCGACCAGACAAGTTTGTGCATACTATTTTGTTAGAATATTATCATGGTTTCTACGTTACTTTCTTAGAAACCAGAAACCTTATTACATTGGCCTCTGGGCTAATTAAAGATACATACGTTCAATTTTTATTTGAAAAGGGAGATAAACACCCCGGCAGCTGCGTCAATCGATGCATACATCCTTCTATTGCAAAGTTTAAATTCAGCGTTAAACTCATGAATCAAACAAGTTGGCTACAAAGACCAACCAGCGGAATACAAACAAGTTGAAACCCTTATGCAACATCTATTTTATTAGAATACCGTCAGTCGATACAAAGACCAACCAACGGAATATAAATAAGATGAAACACTTGTACACCATCTGTTCTATTAGAATTCCGTCAATCGATACATACATCCAAATAATTACCAGCCTGATAAAGTCGGCAAAAAGAAGAAGGAACACAACGTCCTCATCGTCCATAACGATTGTGCCGCCTCATCGATGAACTCATCGTCCTCCCCACCGCCTCCAGCATCAAACTCGTCCTAACGATGTTGCCTTCATCCTCCTCTGGGGTTTCATGGTACATGATGTCGTGCACAAACAACCCCTGCTCTGACGCCCACTCATGTACCACCCGAGCTCCTCTATTTCTCGTACATGTCGCGCACCTCATATATATGAGAGGGAGAGAGGTGACACTGGGGTGAATTTTCTAAACCACCACGATGTTGCAATAAAAAATAAAAAATAAGAGAGACGATGGGGATTATAGATTCTGGTTGGGAAGGGCAATTTCACGCAATTCAAATACACTACGGGGGTGTTTTACAGTTGTACTATCCCATGTGTCAAGCGCTACATCATGTTCTTTCCTTTCACATTTAGTGGCGTCTAAGGGGTAGGTGCATCTGGTGCACTAATTTATTGTTTTATAGGATACGTTCTCATGGCGAGTTCACTGATATAATATAGGTGGGACTAACATCTTACAATTGGTTTGAGTAAACAACTACAACCATCCATATATGTGGGGCCCCAACCGTGCAAAGACAACCAATGAACAAAATGCAGTGCTAATTAGACTCATACGTAGGACCATCATCTATTGTAAAAGAACACACATAAATATATACACTCCTACTCTCATTCAAACTATCACTTTTTGGTTTTACGAACCACACAAAGTACCTATGACACCAAGTTCTTCATGATATATCGTGGTCTAATTTGTTCTATTTTTGTGTTGTTTTTCATAGCAATGCACATGCACAGCTGTAGTAAAAATATATAAGCTCGTTTCTTGAGAGTGAAATGTCTCTAGAGTGAATGAAAATATCATGTACCTTAAGCCACTACATCGAAGAAAATTAGAGACACATGCTATATATTTTTTAATCCGTCTATTGATTTGGTGATACTTTTCTTATTGGTAGATGACAAATAATATTTCTACATAATTGTACGTAAATAGGCAATGGCATTAGATATTTGTAATTATACCTAAACAATTGTTAACCGGTACATATTTTTTATTACACCCAAACAAATATCGCACGGAAAATTGATTTTCAAAAGGCAATACTTTAGACGTCCCTTAACTTTATGTGAATTGGCTATAAAAAAGTGGAACTAAGTCAAGCAAAAGGTGCAACTAATTTGAGCTGATGGGTTTGAACCCTGCTAGAGCATTTTTGCTTGTTTTTTGTTGTTGTTGAAAAACACATCTCTCCATAAATCTGATAGTAGAAAATAAATTTTGTTTTTTGCAAAAAGCACGCGAGGAAGTTTAGCAAAAACGCCAAAAAAAAAGGTATCACCTTCATGTGTAATCGTAGTGCATTGTAGTTCTGTCTGGAGCCAAAATTTGCGAATTTTGACCTTGTTTATAGGAAACCATTAACATTCGTAATACCAAATCAGTACCATTAGATCTATTGTGAGTCGTGTGTTTATACTGTACTTATTTATAATGGCATATATTGATATATTTCTATACGTTAGTCAACATTACAAAGAACTGGTAAAATATTGATATGTACAACATTTTGACATTCCACAACATCGTCCTGAGTGTGACTTCTCTCTCGAGCGTACCCTTCAACCATCTACTCCTCTCTGGTTTTTTCTCGACGGCCACCTCCTCAAGGAGAGCTTCCCCTTCTGAGTATCTACTTCTCTTCCACCACTTCCCCTACCCGAGTTCTCGGGCCTCCGGGAAGGTGGTTCCCACGAGAGATATCGCCATGGAATCCAGTCTCACGGTGGAGATGGATTTCACACCATCGAGCTCTAATAAAACTAGGGATTGTGGGCAACCGATTAGGGGGGTCCCCTAGTCTGTCGCTCACACAGTTCTAACGAATTTTATTTATGGCTGGTCCAAACCGGCGCATATGGACACCCTCATTTTTATGGTTAGAGGTTAGTAAATTGAGTTTTTTGACGTTACACGTGGTGTTTCAACATGTTGCAAGTGTATATGGTGTTGGTTGTGCACGTATAAGCAACACGTTGCAAACATTTTAGACGTATGCTTCAATAAGATGTTTTTCAGATTGTAAATGTATAACTCTGATGTTGTCTGAGCTGTTCACACATGTTGCATATGTTATTGTTTCATGTTGTGGGTATTGTGACATATTTTCCTCCTATTGTGTTGCAATGCGGGATTTGATGCATACACTCAACTTTTTTGTTGCACTGGCACGTTGCAACACATGTCTTTTTATGCGATTGGGGAATAAATATTGCAGGGTTGATGCATACATGTATAAAAATGTTGTGCGGTAGAGTTTGATGTTGCGATGATCAAGGTCCTAGACTGACCACTTAGGTGTATCAAGTGCGCCCATATAATAAATTGTTGCTCTAACTATATAATAAAAGTAAATAATTTCTAATGTAATCTATACAATATATAAAAGCTGACCTCCTCAGCGAGCTATGGAGGCGCCCACGTCACCGGGTACTGTAGGTGCTACAGTAACGCACATCTACAGTACCCCGCGTGTACTGTAGCATTTTCCCCCTGTTTTTCCCAGAAAAATCCTTTCCCAAAAAACATTTTGACGAAAACATATACATGAAATATATGCGCGTCGACGAGTAGGTTCCATTCCCGTGATCAGTTTCGAGTTTTGTCGACTCTAGCTCCTCAATTTTGGATCCAGGTTCGCACAACCATTTGGCACATTTTGTCAAATTCGTTCGAGTTTTCCTCTCGCGAGTAGATGTATATCGCTCTACCAAACAAGTTCCATGTTCTAACCTTTTTATTTCGACGGACATATAGATGTACCGCTTCTTTACAGTAAAGTCCTCACGTTTTCCAAAAATTGTTAATCGGTCCTCCGGAATAAAACATTTTTTACAGAAAAGTCCCCGCGTCCCATTTTTTTGCAGAAAAGTCCTCACGCTTTCCAAAAAATGTGAGCCGGCCTCCCAGAAAAAAAAAACACTTTTCCAGCAAAGTCCCCGCATTTTTCCCAAATTGCAAATCGGTCCTCCGGTACAATTGAACAATTTTTCCCCTCCTAATATATTTGTCCCCTTATAGTTTAAACCTATTTTTTTCCCGCACTTCTTTTCGTGGACATTATCTATTTTTCCAGTCATGTGTGACCAGTCCCTGTCCCTTATGAACAGATTTTTTGTTTTTGGCTTCTAATAGATTTCTCTCCGTTTTAATTTTCCCCTATTATTTATTTTTCCACGTTTCTTCTTACGAACATTGCGCACAAATAGCGACTTCAAAATTACTTATTTATTTCTACTCCCTAATTATCCCCTACTATATCTTTTTTTCTACTTTTACCTCACTTACATATTTATTTTTATTACTCTAAGACTGCTCGCTTACTTCCTATTTTCTCCTACTCTATTTTTTTAACTTTTTATTTTATTTCCCTCATAAATTTATTTTTGCAAACTTAAAATTTATTACTCATTTATTTGCAGATACTGTTATGTTAATTCCCCACTTCTCTATATTCAAATTACCACTACTTTTTTTTATAAAATTTGTTTACTTCCCGTATATTTTTTAACTACTTCTTAACGGTTTACCACTACTTTTTTAAAAAAAAACTTTTACTTCCCGTATATTTTTTAACTACTTCTTAACGGTCTACATTGCGCACAAATAGCGACTTTAAAATTACTTATTTATTTCTACTCCCTAATTATCCCCTACTATATCTTTTTTTTCTACTTTTACTCCCTTACATATTTATTTTCATATTGTTGTAAATTTATTTCTTTCGGTCAACATTGGATAAAACTAAGTAAATCTCTTTTCCCAGAATACGCAAAAGGCAAGATAGTTAGACTTTGTATATAGATAGACAATTGGCATTTATGATTTAGAGCGCTTTCAACTTTCTGCCATATACCTCCACTATATGTTTTGTTTGGTTATAACACCACATAATTTCATATGTATTTAGTGCAATGGTTGTTCTTTAAATGTATAGATGTATTTTCCTGACCTCAGCCTTGCCACGTCTATCATTGTGTGCGATTGTCCGTATATTTTTCTGACGATATTCTTATGTCGAGAGGACCCACAAATGAGCATGTGAATTTCAACTTTGGGCATATTTTTACAATTATTGCAGCAGTTCTATTCAAAAAGTGCAGTTGTTCTCACAATACATTCATGTTGCTTCTTTTGCATAAGAAAAGCATAGTGTATCTAGCTGATTTAGAGATTCAACCATAAGATTCTTCATTTTTTTTATCTCCTCTGGGTGAGGTCACGTTCATTTGGATTTTTATCTTCCACCGCCACCAAATACATCAACGGAGCAACATTAGAAGAACATCACGGATGTAGACATTAAGCTGCAGTACTCCTGCCACTTGATGTTGCCCTTTTAGTATTTGGTTCTCCTTTTATAATAAGGAAGTTATCTGTAGCAGTTCTACCATCCAGAGCTATATTTTATATTTTATCTTCCTGTAATGTGCCACTATATATGAGATACTTCTACATGTATCATTTTTAATAATGCAACCACATTTATCTATGTAATCCTATGTATACATTCCATCCCTGCATGTATTACTACCTAAGCATAGAAACACTCCATACTAAGGAAATCAATTGCAAGAAAAAATTACATCGATGCATCTAATACCACTACACAAAGCAATGCAACGAGCGCGGCGGTGTCGCCACGTGAAATTTTCCTAGTAAATCACAAAAGCCCAAATGAAAAGGCTTTTACTCGTCGCTTTGCCTTTCCTAAAAAAATAGCCGGTTATAGAATATTGCCAACACAAATTCAGCAGACTGTTCCTCGGAAAAAGGACAGACCACAACCACGTACCCAAAAAACAATCAATCGGAACGGGAAAAAAAAAACTTCCCCATTGTTGCTCCTAATCATAGCGAGTTCATCGTTTGATTCGTTTTTCCAATGCGTATATCAAACTGATGCCCATCCATCGTTATCGATTTGCGCTGCGGCATCGATCTTCTGGTTGTGCGCGGCGATGTCGATGCCGCAGCCGTCCTTCCGCAGCACGCCGGCGGAGGACGATGAAAACACGCCGCGCACCAAGCTCCTCATCGGCGGGATCTCGGCTTTCCTGCTCCTCGCCATGATTGTCGGCACGACGGCGTTCGTCCTGTCGGAGAAGGTGGAGGATGAGGGTGACAAGGACAAACGCGCCATGACCTCCACGATGCGCACCGTGGACCTCTTCTGCTCGCCCACGGACTACCAGGCCACGTGCAAGGAGACGCTGACCAAGACGCTGGAGCGGTCGTCAAACCCGGCCGACCACCCGCACGCCGCCGCCGCCGCCGCGATCACCGCGGTCAGGCGTGAGCTGTGGAGCGCCTTCAACCGCTCGTCGCTGCTGGACGCCGTGCGCGAGAGCAACGACACGCTGGTCAAGGAGGCCCTGCTCGACTGCAAGATGCTCCTGGACGACTGCAGCGCGGACGTGACCCGCGCGCTGGACAACATCGCGCTCCGTGGCGTGGACGGGCCGGCGCAGGACCTCCAGGCCTGGCTGAGCGCGGTGATCACGTTCCAGGGCTCCTGCGTCGACATGTTCCCCAAGGGCGATCTCCGCGTCCAGATTAAGGAGACCATGGAGAAGGCGCGGGAGATCTCCAGCAACGCCATCGCCATCATCCAGCAGGGCGCTGCCCTCGCGGCCATGCTCGAGATCGACGCCGGCGCGGGCGTCAGCCTCCCGAACCAGAACGACGATGACGACAACGACGACAACGACGCTACCGCCCAGAGCCAGGAAAGCGACGGCGAGCGCCGGCTCCAGGAAGAGTCCCCGTCATCCGAGGTCCCCACGTGGGTGCCCAACGAGGACCGGAAGCTTCTCGACGAGGCGGAAGAAGAGCGCAATGGCGGCGGGCTGACGCCCAACGTGACGGTGGCAAAGGATGGCACCGGCGACTTCAGAAACATCTCGGCCGCCTTGGACGCGCTGCCGCAGAATCACAGCGGGAGGTACGTCATATACATCAAGGAAGGTGTCTACGACGAGGCGGTGAACGTCACCAACGCAATGGCCAACATCACCATGTACGGCGACGGCGCCAAGAAGTCCATTATCACCGGGAGCAAGAGCGTCGGCGACGGCGTGAGGATGTGGAGAACCGGCACTTTGGGTAAACAAACTGCTTAGCTAATAATAAATTTCCATCGATGCAATAGAGCTAAGTATCGGTGCCTGCATGCAGCGGTGGACGGCGACAGGTTCATGGCGGTGAAGCTGGGGATCCGGAACACGGCCGGGGACGAGAAGCAGCAGGCACTGGCGCTGCGCGTCAAGGGCGACCGGGCCATCTTCTTCAACTGCCGGATCGACGGCCACCAGGACACTCTCTTCGCGCAGGCCTATCGCCAGTACTACCGGAGCTGCGTCATCTCTGGCACCGTCGACTTTATCTTCGGCGACGCCGCGGCCGTCTTCCAGCGCTGCGTGCTGCTCGTCAGGGACCCGCTCCCGGGCAAGCCTGGCGTGGTGACCGCGCACGGCCGCCGCGACCGGCAGCAGACCACCGGCTTCGTCC
Source organism: Poa pratensis (assembly GCA_947311845.1). NCBI lineage: Eukaryota > Viridiplantae > Streptophyta > Magnoliopsida > Poales > Poaceae > Poa > Poa pratensis. Next base: position 44,123,484 of record CAMZMU010000066.1, read on the forward strand.
TGCACCGGACCCGCATCGTGGCCGATGACAGCCTCGCCAGCAAGTCGTCGACGGTGAAGACTTACCTTGGGCGGCCGTGGAAAGAGTACTCGAGGGTGATCGTGATAGAGTCCGTCATCGATGGCTTCGTTCACGCGCAGGGGTACATGCCGTGGGAGGGCAAGAACAACCTGGGCACGGCGTTCTACGGCGAGTTCGGCAACGTCGGCGCCGGCGCCAACATCACCGCGCGGGAGGAGATGAAGGGGTTCCACGTGCTGAACAAGGACAAGGCGAAGCAGTTCACGGTGGAGCGCTTCTTGAACGGCGCCGAGTGGATACCGGAGACTGGCACGCCGGTCAGGCTAGGGCTGTTCAGCTGAAACGTACAGATGGATCATGGATGCTTGGTTGCATGCGTATACGGTGTGTACGAGCAGTCGAGTATGTTCATTCATGCGTGTGTACGAAGGCATCATCGCGGACAATTGTAATGTATGTACAAAAATACAAATAGTGTCTATATCTTTACCTAATAATAAAAGCGATAAGGCTTCCACGGTTTGGTGTGTCGTTGGATTGGATTTGCCCCTGAAGTTGTAAATAATTACCCACCTATGCCACCCGTAAGTCAGAAAAAACGTTTCAGCCGTCTCGTCCGTTGTTCTTCATGGCTTCGTTTGTGGTAGCCAAGGTGTCCCGAGAAAACCGATCCCAAATCAACCCGGCGACAAACGCGACACGAGATAAAACTCACCGGAAACGCATCGACTATGGCTGTACGTGCGTGCGATTTTCCTTCCCTACCAGACGAGAAGCCGTCTCCGTGGAGCGCTCGAATAGCCATCTCCGGGGATGGGCGGTCGGAAGGCAGCATGTTTTTCGGGAGGAAGCAGGGTGTTCGGCCGCGGCCGTGGCCCGGGCAGCGTCAAGCCTTGGGTATAGGAGCACGACTGCACGACCGGCCGTAGGACGGACATGCGTCGCGTGCGCGGGAGGGAAGGCTGAACTACGAGCCTTTTTTTCCATTGAAACAATTCTGGTCGATTTCAACAATTTCGATCGTTGCCATGTCTAGGTCGATGCCATGGCCTCCTCTTCCAGGGAGTAGTAGCAGACTAGCCGAGGCTGAGATCTCTCTCACTCATGCGGCGTCTATCTCTCACCTTCTGCCCTCGATCATTGAAGGATGGAGCATGGAGCTAGGTGGCCTTCAATGCAGCGCAGCAGTGTTTTTATATGGCACATGTGTCCTCTGAAAGCGGAGGGAGGAAATATCAATGGGAGAATTGGTGAGGTTTATCAGCTTCTGCAATCACCTTTCTTTGTTTTTTCTGATTTTGGATGTGTTCTGTCACAGAAACAAGGCAGTGAGCTACACACACTCAACGATTCAGAGAGACATTAAGACATCAAATAATAAGCAGGATGATCAGGTGGCTAGCTGATGACATGGTGTTTGTATTTCGACTGTTCAACCATCGACTTTAAAAGCTTATACTATCTATTCGCAAAAAATAACTTAAACTATCATTTTTAGTTTGATCTTGAAGCAATGTAGATAGATGGAACTGGATATAAAAATGTGTCACACTGATTTTTTTTAAAATTGAGTTTTTCTCTCCCGTTGCAACGCACGGGCACTTTTGCTAGTACATGACTAAAGAGGAAGAGTTTTAACCCATCCCTCTCGAGGCGAATCGGGACGAAACCCTAACACCTTCACTTCCAGCCCTCCCTCTTCATCTCGAGTCTTTGCCGCTTCATCTCGTGTGGAGGACATCGGATCGCCGGGGCGACGGCCCCGGTCGGAAGGAATCGTGTCGACCCCGTGGATGGTGGCGTCTATGGTACGCGTTGTACGCGCCGCAACGAGGATCGACAGTCGCGATGCGGGGGCCACTCTACCGGTCTTGGTCGGAAGGAATCGTGTCGACCCCGTGGATGGTGGCGTCTATGATATGCGTTTACGCGCGGCGACGAGGGTCGGCGGTCGCGGTGCGGGGGCCGCTCTGCCGGTCTTGGTTCAAGATCTGAGGTAGAATATGCTCTTAACTCGTCTTGCCCGCCTCTCTGCGATATCCGGATCCCGATGACCTCTACAATTTTGAAACACTTTAGAGTTTTCATTTTTATAATAGGACAAAATACAATCTGTTTAGGGTCACATTTTTAAAGAACTTCAGATATCTCGTCATTGCCAACATTTAAGGTTTTTACGAAAAAGTTAAAATTTAACTTATCAATTTCATAGAATGGGTGCCAGGTATCCTATCCTCCAAAACATTTTTTCGCCATGTGGCACAATATGAGTATTTAGCGAGCACAAACATATATTACTCATAGTGGAGTAACATAATTGGTAACATGTCATATAGATAAAAAAATGGGACATGGCTAAGATAAAACAAAATCGGACATGACAAGTAATTAACGAGTAAAGGGTGCTTTGTGGTAATATGAGCAGCCTGGAGATACTCTTCATTGTAGAGATAGTCTAGATTGTCTTTCGGGTTTTCCTACTTTTTTCTCAAATTTTAATGAGTAGGCGTTGGTGCTCTAATTTTTTTCCTTTTTAAAACGATAGACACAGAATGATGAAAAAAAATTAGATTTTAGATTTTTACTCCAAATAAACCAGAAATCCATTTGTGCTCCCGACCTCCAGTGCTCCCTCCGTTTAAAAAAAATTCAAAATCATATTTTGAAGTTTCAAAAAAATGTGAAAAAAATCATGGATACTCTGAATGATGTATTCTAAAAACATGCAAAATTTTAATTAGAAATACTTTGTATTTTGTGCTACACAAAAATGACAAAATCTTAAAAAGTTTGAAGATTTGAAACACTATACTCAGATTTGTAGATTTGTCTTTTTTTGTGTAGTTTAAAATACAACGTATTGATAATTGAAATTTTGCACGTTTTTAGAATAGATCATCGAGAATATCCATGATTTTTTTATATTTTTTTGAAACTTCTAAATATGATTTTTAATTTGTTTAAAACGGAGGGAGCGCTGGAGCTCGGGATTAAGAAATCTCCTATTACTACCAAAGTAAAGTTGTTTAAGATTACCAAAGCCAAAATTCCACTAAACACGCTGATAAAACATGAGACTTTTGACACAAAAACACCGGTACAAGTACAACCGCACAAAGAGCCACTACACTCGGACAGTTGACCATCATACACTGGACTGTGGACAGACGCACACAATCAGACTCCGAATTTATTCAGCAAGACGACTAAGGGCGTGTTCGGCAACTCCCTAGCTTCCAGATTCGCGTCGCTCCGAGCTGGAGCGGCGCCGAACATCCCAGATCTGCGAAGCCAGATTCGCGAAGCTGAGCAGAATCGCAGTACAAAACGAGGAGCACCACTTTCCCAGCTTCGCGAATCAGCAAATCGCGAAGTTGCAGCTAATTACGGATGAACTGCCACCGCCTAGTGAAAATGGACGGTTCGGTCTTCTCTTTATCTCTCCCGAGCGACAGCTCGACCTGAGCCGAGACGGACAGAACCCACCCCACGGGACGCAGTTGACCTAGCCCGCCGCCGTAGATCCGCCGCCGCCACCGTCGACTCCGGCCCCCGCGTGAACCACCTCGACTCGCCGCAGCTCCGCCGCCCACTTCCCCGACTCGCCGTCCGCGCTCGACCCTGCTTCCCCGACGCGCACGGCCGTGCTTCCCCGACTCGCCGGCGCTGCTTCCCCGACTCGCCGGCGTCCAGATCGACTCCGGCGGCCGTAGGAACCACCTCGACTCGCCGCAGCTCCGGCGCCCACTTCCCCGACTCGCCGTCCGCGCTCGACCCTGCTTCCCCGACGCGCACGGCCCTGCTTCCCCGACGCGCACGGCCCTGCTTCCCCGACTCGCCGGCGCTGCTTCCCCGACTCGCCGGCGTCCCCGACTCGCCGGCGCTGCTTCCCCGACTCGCCGCCGTAGAGGTTCGCAGGGGATTTGGGGCACAATTTGATATGCTCTGTACTTCTGCTTCTTATCATCCGAGATGTCTATTTTAGTATAATCATAGAGAAATTTGTGGAGGTTTATGTCCTCATATAGCAGTTTTGTCTGTTAAGAACCTAATGAGTTGGGTTGAGCTGCATGTTACTTTAGAGTTTACACTTTGCTCCACTCTAGTTAGTTTGGCATCTGCTGGTCGTGGTTCGTTCGTGTGGTTTTGCATTCGGATGGATTTTGAACCTGTGTTGGTGCCGAAGTATTGCTGAAGGGTTCCTGCTGTTCACTTTTACCGTCAGATGCTTTTGAATCAGATACCTTTGTGGCAGTATTTGCAGAAGGAAGTTTTGTTGAAGTATTTATGTTGTTTTTATTGCCAGCAATGTAGTTTTGCCCTTGCAACTTCATCATGTACGTTATGGTTCTGTAGTTGGTTTCATGTACTGAAGTATCTGTATTTGACTACTTGGGTTGTTATCTGATCTTATTGATGATGTGAAATGATTTCTGGGCACTTGATCTCACTTTGGTTGCAGTTTCCAGTGGAATTGGGAGGAATGGGATATTCATATGTGGTGCAGGCAGCCAAATGAAACTTGTAACTAGTTAGGCAACTAACAACTAGTTATATTAACTGGATATGCTCCCCATTTTGCTTTTGTTAAAGATAGCGTTTCGAACAGATCACCCGGTCTTCATGAAATTTTGTTGGTACTGATATTGTTGTCTGATCCTTTATTAGGGATTGTATCTGAAAATTGCTTGCGAAATCATTTTATAGAAGTGACCAATTTTGTAGAATTTTGTTGAGCATGGCTGCTGAATGGACTGACGACAACACTAGGATAATCTCGGATTTGTTTGCCAAGCAAGTGCGTGCGGGTAATAGGCCAAACACCTACTTGACGCCTAGAGCATACGAGGATGTTGGTAAAGAATTCCAAGTGATAACCGGACTGGACTATAAGCAGCCCCAACTTAAAAACAAATGGGACAAGCTGAAAAAGGATTACAACGCATTCAAGAAGCTCAAATTGAGGTAGACTGGAGGGGCACACATTGCTGCGAAATTTAGTGGAAATTGGTTGTTGAAAGCTGAGGCTAGAACATCTGTGCTGAGTGGGTTCGGATGGCTGCAAGAGACTATTGACACACCAGGAGAGACCTACACAATGCTAAGAATGAGTGCAAGGGTATTCTTTGACCTCCATGACTTGTTGGTCGATCGGTATGGGCTCTCACACTCCCCCTTTGTTAGTAGTTATGAGTCTCTTGCTATGTTTCTTTGGACGTTGGGTGGCTGTGAATCAAATAGGAGAACACAAACCCGTTTCAAACATTCAGCCGACACCGTGCACCGGAAATTTCATGAGGTTCTAAATTGTGTGGTTCGTATGTCCTCTCACTACTTGAAGCCTAAGGATCCAAATTTCCGCACCTTGCATCCTAGAATTAGGAATGATAGACGTGCGTACCCACATTTTAAAAACTGCATTGGTGCAATAGATGGGACTCACATTAGGGCAGTCATTTCTCCGTCCCAACAAGTGAGATACATTGGAAGAACAGGTGCAGTAACTCAGAATGTGATGGCGGTATGTGACTTTGATATGCATTTCACTTATGCTTCAATTGGACAACCTGGTGCTATGCATGACACAAGTGTCCTTTATCATGCACTTGACAAGGATAGGCTCACCTTCCCCCATCCTCCAAAGGGTGAGCATTTAACAAATTCTACCGTCTAATTATTTGCATGATGCAATATATATATGTCACAACTAATATACAATATTTCCTTTGTTTTGTTTAGGCAAGTACTACCTTGTTGATGCTGGCTATCCTAATAGAAATGGATATCTTGCACCATATAAAGGAGAAAGGTATCATGTTCCTGAGTTCCATAGAGGTGTAGAGCCAAATACTCCTGTCGAGAAGTTCAACAGAATTCACTCGTCCAAGCGCAATATAATTGAGAGATCTTTCGGGGTATTGAAGATGAAATTTCAGATACTTCTCAAGATGCCAAAGTATGACATGGCTACCCAGAAGATGATTGTCGCTGCGACTATGGCATTGCACAATTTTATTCGTGCACATGATAGAGAAGATATCCATTTTCAGCGGTGTGATAGAGATCCTGATTATGTGCCTGAAATTCCGGAACGATACAAGCGGTACATTGTTCCTGCTGCTGCTTCGGATACGTCAACTCCGGAAGCAAACAGTGCTGACATGGATGCGTTCAGGGATGAACTAGCTACCGCCATTGCTCTAGGATGGTGATGATCGTGGCATGTACATATATTTGTCCATGTGATGCTTTTGGACTTGATACCACCAGCTGATGCTTTTGGACTTGATACCACCTTTGAAATTATGCTTGTATGAGACTTGATGCTACTAAAAATTTTACTGCTCTAGTTTTACACCTGTTGCAAATGTGATGCTTTTGCACTTGCTACCACCACTCCAGAAATATTACTATGTATAAGTTGTAAAGATGGTGATGAGCAAGCCACGGAGATAATATTACAAGGAGCAGCATATATGTTACTTTCAGTTAGCCTCGAAAGGAAACTAGTAGATGTAAATATTTGCTATGCTCAAGTTCGCATTTTCTGTTTGAACAAAAATTTTACAGCAGTACACAGTCTAGTACGTACAGGCAAACTCGTAGACTAGCAAAAAAGCAAAATCAACAGAAAAAACAGCTCGAGCCACCCCCAGCAGACCAGCCCAGGTGTAAACGGGCCGCAGCCCAGGTGTAAACGGGCCGCTGCCCAGCCGACCGAGAGAAGCTGGAGTTCTTTGCCGAACGTTTTCTGTGCCGGACCAGAAGCTGGAAGCGGGCGTGCGGAGCAGGATCTCAGGATTTCAGGAATCTGGGGAAGTACCGAACACGCCCTAAGCCAAAGACTCCGCCCCATTGTACTGCCATCATCTCCAACTCTCCATGGCGCGGAGGAGGTGACACGCGAAAATCTAGCCAGAGATCTGGATGGACTTGACGTCGGGCTTCTTGGCCTCCTCCTTGGGCACGGTGACGGTGAGCACGCCGTTCTCCATGGATGCCTTCACCTGCTCCGCCTTGGCGTTGTCCGGGAGCCTGAACCTTCGCAGGAACCTGCCGCTGCTGCGCTCCACCCGGTGCCACGTGTCCGTCTTCTCCTCCTGCTCCTTGTTCCGCTCGCCGCTGATCTGTAGGACGTTGCCGTCCTCCACCTCCACCTTCACCTCCTCCTTCTTCAGCCCCGGCACGTCCGCCTTGAACACGTGCGCCTCGGGGGTCTCCTTCCAGTCGATGCGCACGCCCGCGAAGGCCGCCGTCTCCGAGGAGGAGGTGCGCGGGACCAGGCTGCAGCCCGCGCCGAAGGGGTCCCAGAAGTCGAGGGAGAAGGGGTCGAACCCGTTGCCGCGACGGATCAGCGACATTGTCGGTGAACTCGGTGGCGATTAGAGCTGCTGGTCCAAAATTTGGTTGATGTTTTCTCGAATCGGAAGGCCGAGCGAGTGATGGGATGGGTGTTTTGCTTTGTTCAGGCTTGATTTGGTGTTTCTGTCGATAAGCAAGTTGGAGAATTTATAGTGGATGTGAACTATAGGAGTGGAGGCTTCTGGAGAATTCTCTCGTCTTCACGAACGGGCTCGAGGGGCACCGGGTTTGTTGGTTCATGTCGGGATAAGTCTAGCAGGTTCTCCTCGTTTCCTAAATTTCTAGCAGCTTCTGGAGACAGCTTTGCACTGACCATGCTAAATTGGAATACTTAACAAACATGAAATAAAAATTGAGTTAGTTGCATCTCAATCCTTTTAATTTGTCCGGTGAGGCTAATTAAGTTCAGAATTCATGCCGGCTTAATAGCAGAGAAAATCATTTGAGTTGATGCTCCTGATCTTCTTCTCGGCCAAGATGCACTGAGCATTTGTGTGTGTGTGTGGTTAAATGGTCAATCTGGAAAGGTAAATCTCCAGTCAGTTTCGTGTTTGCATAACAGCTCACAGAACGTAAAGCTGATGAGGTTTATATGTTTTGCGAGAAGATAATGTACTCAGATGTATTCGCTGCCTGCTTTGGCGATAAAGATCAATTTTGTTAACTCGAGTCTCACATCAAGCCTGCTCCGGAGAGGGAGCTCCTTCTCTGGTAGACGTTGTGCACTTCAGATGAGGCACTGGAAGTTTTCAAGGACAAGGAGAGCAGGGCAAGGCGGAATGAGCGATGACCTTCTGACACCCACACTCTGAAGAATTATGTGGATAGAAGCTTTCAAGTTTCAGCCAATGTCAAACTTATGGCAGATCGGAGTTGTGATCCGATACCATACCAGAGGTGGTTGCTGCGAGGACGGGAAGAGCTAATTTTATCCACAGACGTCTTTGCAGCAGAGTTACATAAAGCTCTTGGACTAGCCTCTTCCATGGTTGCCATTGGAACGAATGCTCCGCACGTTATGCAAGCATTGACACGACGGCAGCCTGATGATCGAGGAGTTGAAGTCCGATTTAAAACTTGATTCTCATTATGTTCAGTAGTTTCATGTATGCATGATGTGAAACATACACTTTTTACTTTATCGAAAAATGCATGATGCGGATCATTTTCCCAACGTTCATGAGTAATGAACCTTTGATTCTCGAAGATGCACACAACCGTACATAGCAAAACCTAAGCAAAAAAGTACCTCAAAAGATAAAAGAAATAAGAACATCTTAAGGTGATGTTGGACCAAGGTGTCGATTACGCCCTTATCCATGATGAGTAGGCACCTCATTCTCATGGCCGTCTGCTCTACTGTATTTGGGTACATGCGATTGCGAACATAAAAGTTGCTTCCTCTCCGACTGCTGAAAACGGGACCGGGTACGAAGCTAATGCGTACACGAACATTTAACCTGCAATGGAGACATAATTTTTGGGATTCCTAATTTTTCTTCTGTCAAACACAACGTCATTCATGAGGGGCCGCAAAGCCGAACATAGGGTTGCTGGCTTGCTGCCAGTGGCGGAGCCAGCAGGGTGGACGGGTGAGCCCAACACGATATAGGCCTGCCCCACCCTAATAAATTGGGCTGGATTCATCACTGTTACCCAACATGTTTATAACGCTACGTGCTCCATACAAATTGGATGCAAGCTGAACAACGGACCATGCTGCAAAAGCAAACTTGCATTCAAAGAGAAGATACTTAATTGTCTCGTCATGATGAAAAAAACTATTGGCTACTATTTTCATGCCAATTATATCATAGAAAGATGTTAATCTGTAATTGGACCTTTATTCTTCAAAAAAAAAATATTGGTGCCTCCACATGTATTAGTGCCTCGTATGTAAATTTACCCGAAAACATGGCATTTGTGTTCCAGTGGAGCACATCATGTCGGTACTAACCCAATATCAACTAGCCTCCAGAATAAGGTCAAGCCAGTAACCTATTATCTAACAGGTCTTGTCTCAAATAAATGTTTATTGGGAATGTAATTGTGGCATATTTATGCCAGATAATGTGATAAACTCCTGGGTATTAAACACTTAACGGGACACTTCCTAATTAGATGTATTTTTTGAACCTTATTTGTGAACCAAGTTCCAAACTTGAAAAGATCATTAAGCCAGCTCGAAAATGAGAATAACATGTCTTAAGCTGGACGCGGCCTAATGCCTTTCAGGTGATAGCACACCCTATATACACCAAAAAAGTAGTACTTCACAAAAAAGTCAAAAAAAAATCTGAATGTTTTGGGAATCAAAGATGATTAAGTAATAAAAATATTTGGCGATGAAATGATTCTCATTGAGTCCAAAGCAAAAAAAAAAAATTTATGACGAATATAGCGTGTATATAGTGCCTTTTTAAAAAAAAAAATCTTTGACACGGGAGGAGTGAAATTCATTCTTTGGCGAACCTTTTATACATGTACAATAATTGATCATGTTTGCCCTACTGACAGTTTCGAAAAAAAATCAACTTTTTTATGAACTACTAACTTTTCTTTACACTTAGGGTGCGCTGGTACCCATGTGCACCAACGTATTTTCGGCGTTAAGCCAGCCTATTTAGCCTTAACATATTGAACATTCTTAAAACTTATTTTAGGAAGAGCAGTTTTCAAAGTTGTTTGCTACTTGTGGTTGAATGGAAATTCCTAGTTAGTTTGGTGTTCGCAGTTGCAATATCAGTTCGAACTTACGATTTAAACGATCAAGTAATTCTTAACCGAAAAAAAAGGAAAAGAAAACGGTCAAGACTGTCAGACAATGTCGTGTACAATGCCGGAACGCGGTTCGTCAGTGTTGAAGCCTACAATGCCGGAACGCGTTTGGACAGGAGCACGAGCTACCACCCAGCCGCTCGGCTCAGCTTCTGCTCCGTTGACGACGCGACAGTTGCGAAATGCAGGACAGGATAGTAGCCCCGGGCATGTCTTCCCACATTGCCAGCGATGTGTTGGTGACACTCGTGTGGTAATTACTCCGTACTGTTCTTCTGTGCTATAGTACGAACAACCCAACAGTGTCTTCCATTTGGTAATTAGAGGCACCTCCAAACCATCCAATGGGTGCCGGACACGAAAAACGGCCACATCGGCACCCCAAGTGTCTGACCCGACCTAAAATCTGTTGGGCACCCAGACCCATCCTCTAAATTTGGGGGCCTTCTGGGGCCACCTGATAGTGGCCGAAGAAGCGCTCCGACAGGCGGAGCCCACATGTCAAAGACACGAAACGACATAAGCCGGCAACCGTTTGCACCTCATTCGCGACACCGCTGCCACCCATAGTCGTGTCCATTTTCCAACCACCTTGCCGTTGCCGCTACTCCCCGCCCCTCCAAATCCCCGCCGCGAGTCGTCTTTCAGCGCCGCTACAGCTCAACCTGCTGGCGCCACTCCCTCTTGCCCGCCCGCAAGGTGTTCGGCTGTTTGGCAAAGTCATTTTCTTTGTTGTTGATTTATTACGTAGATCCATTGTTCATTGATTGCTGTTAGTAGGCTATGGATAGTGATGATGATATTATGTTTCACCAAAAGATGGGAGAGTAGGCTCTTTTTTATGATGACAATGATGAAGAGAATCAACTCGTTCTCGCCGTTCTTAGGGTTGCACATGTGGTGCTGGTGGCCACTCCCAAACGCGGAGGCTCGAGGAAAGTGGAGACGTCCAACAAAAATCGTTCAAAACAACGGGTCATGTGCTGCTTTAAAATGTGTATTTTGCGTTGAAACCGGCAAACAATGATTTTGAATTTCGCCGACGCTTTAGGATGCAGATGAGAGTGTTCATGAACATCGTGCATGGTGTTCAAGACTACGATGACTACTTGGAGCTGAAAAAAGATTGCATTGTTCTTCTTGGACTCTCAGCCATTTAGAAATGCACTGCTGCTATACGTCTTCCATATGGATGTTCCGCCGATTATTTGTACCTCCGTATGTCCGAATCCACATCCGTTGAAGCCACCTAGAAGTTCTGTAAGATGGTGAATGCAATGTTTGGGACAAAGTATCTGACATAACCAAATACATAAGGCACTACTTGGCTCATGGCACAAGTTGAAGCGAAATGATTTCCTGTGATGCTTGGGAGCATCGATTGCATGCACTGGATATGGAAGAATTTCCCATTCACTTCGCAGGGATGTACAAGGGAGGACATGTTGGAGCAATGTTCTACTCGAGGCCGTTGCAGTTCTGACCAGTGGATTTTGGCACGCATTTTTCGACATGGCCGAGTCTCTCAATGACATCAACATTCTGCAATGCTCTCCGGTGTTTGCGAGACTTGCCGACGGCTAATCTTCCGAGTGCAAGTATGTGATCAACGACCATGAGTATGAAAAGAGATATTACCTAGCAGATGGCATCTATCTCTCGAGTGCAAGTATGTTAATCGACATTTGCCAAGACCATCCGTAACCATGTTGGTAAGGCAAACTCTAACTTCGCGGGCAAGTAAGAGAGTGTCCGAATAGATGTGGATCGAGCATTTGGTGTGCTCCAAATCCGGTTTGTGATTGTCAGGTACCCTTGTCTATATTGGTCCCTAAAACAGATGTGGGAGATTCATGAACGCTTGTGTCATCATGCACAACATGATCATCGAGAATGAGCCGTATGACTACCAGGGCCCCTTTGTCGAGCTACATCCAGGAGTGTCGGCCGAATTTTCTGAATTTCTCGCTACTCATTTTAAAATTCGAGATGAAACAGCTCATTATCAACTGCAGAGTGATCTACTCGCGTTTGTGGGCGCGCTGAGCACACGAGAGTGTTGTCCTCTAAAACTTATCGAATTTTAATTTAAATTTGAATCGTTGTAATAGCTATATTTTTCTTATGTTTAAACTATTATTATGGATTGATTTTCCTATATTTTAGATTGAAATTAATTCACAGTGAGAAAAATGGATAGGGCCGGCCGTTTAAGGGTGTCGGTGTAGGCGGCAACCTAGAATTGGCCGGGCAAGTGTTCGACACCCTAAAACGAACACAATTTGGGAAGTGCCGGACATATACTTATGTAGGTACCGGTGGAGATGCTCTTATTTACGGTTTCTCAGGATGACCGACTATCCAAGTGAAAATGAGACAGTAACAAGTCCTTTTCATCAGACAGTAATAAGTAATCTTTTGTGTACATCGACTTCGAGCTCCAAGCTACAGCCGTGCCACTGGAGTAGAGGGGACCAGATCCATACGCCGAACAGATGGGCCCAAAGGTGTCCCCGCCAGCCTTCGACCTGGCCCAGCTCTGTCCATCTAACGACCCACCATTTCGTTTCATTCACCGTTTTACCCGCTTACCATTCCGTTGCATGCAACGACATCCGCGTATAAATTACTCCGGGCTCAAACATTTTTTTTTTTGAACAAGTAAAAACATTCAGATCCACAGACATGTTTTTCGATCTCGTGCCGCATGGAAAGAAAGCTCAAAGGCATGCGGACCTTTCTTTCTCTCATCTTCTCTTTCACGCGAGAACAGCACGCTAACTTTTCATGTCGAGGGCAAAAATCTCAAAACGGACACGACGTGATGATTGTGTAGCAATTCTGTTATCACATTGTCAACCGCTTCATCATGCCCGATCGATAGCAACCATCATTCCCTCTGCCAATCTTTCCATCCAACAGGCCGGCATCGCTCCATGCGATGCCCGGCCCCAGCATCGATCTTGCTAGCTCCGGCAATGGCGTGCGATTGTACAGGAACTAATCCCGCATGCATGCGGCTAATTATCTTTTGAGCGAGCTGGAGATTCTTAGTCTGCGTTGCAGTAATATATGCTAGGCCAAAGGGAGCTGCAAAAGAAGGCTCTCTGCTGCAACAACTAAAGTGGCAAGTAAGCTTGCTTTAAGACCTTGTTTGCACTTGCTAAAGCAGCAGCTCCCTCTCTTGATCCACAGATAGATCAAAGCATGTAAACGAAAGCAACATTGCTACGTACGAGCATATCTCGTGGAGCATCTGCAGCCACAGCGCAAATCTCATCTCCTTCCACTCTGCGCTGAACATCCAAATGGATCGAGCACATAAGCTTTTCCACTGCAAGCAAGCAAGCATGGAGAGGGGGGGCAAGGGGAAGACAGAAGAAGGAAGCCCAACAGCATGCAGTACAGGGCATGATACCCCTACATCGATTCTCTTTCCCTCCCTCCACAGAATTCTTATGATAACTCTTTTCATAGTGGAAGCCACACTGCCTCCTTCCAAAGCAAAGGTGCGACTTTCGCTGTTGCATGGGCAAAATGCTGCTGCGTGCACTGCACTTGCGAGAAAGAAAGCAACAACGATACATGAAGAAAGTTTTACTTATACTAGTACAATAGTGTATGCTTGTTTTCTCCTTTTATTCCATGTTTTGTTTTGTGCTTCTTGGATCAGACTAGAGTGGACGGATGAGATCTTCGAGAACCAGCTTCTGGCGTTGAAATTGTTGATTTAAGATTTAGCCAGCGTTCTTATATTTTGGGTGGTAGCTTTGTCGGTGCCCGTCGGCAGCGGCTCAGTAGTGCGGGCTCTCTGGCGTGCTTTACATGGGTTTCATCTCTTTGCTGCGGTGTGCTGGGGTTGTCGGTCCGGCCAATTTGCGCCCGACTTGGTGTAATTGGTTGGATGTCACAACAGCGGCCTCGAGCGTTGGTGTGACGGTTGGATGTCTGCGAGAGGATGGCCGGTGTAGATTAGGTTATAGGCCTTACGTGTCATGCAGCGTCATACCGACGGATGGCCGGTAACCCTTGAAGGTGGTGACGGGAGGTTGCAGGGGCGTGACGGCTAGGTGGAGGCTGGGGGGGCTAAACTTAGTTGGCTTGCGTGGTGACCCTTATGTCAACATTCGTCGGTGTTTCAGTGTGTGTGGCGGTGGTCAATGGTTTTCGATAACGTGCGGTGGGGGTTCATGCCCTTTGTATCGAATTTTTGTCCGGTTTCCGTAATTAACCCGACAATTCCCTTCTTCTAATGAATAGGTAGTGTTTCCAGCGTTTTCTTGAGAAAAACAAAGTAGGAAATGTTCTCGAGTAAACGGCTAAAACAAGTTGTTGAGTGGTGAAATTTTCTCTATGGGGTCAGATGCTTATTTGTTCCACACAACTATCTTTACATCATTCAAGCCAGAGAAAAAGTGCACAATTTAGTGTCACGCATTAAAGAACACAAATCAAGTATTTGGCTAATACTGTAGGACTTGATGCTCTGTTCTTTGAGTGGTGAAATAATTTCTTGTGGGTTCTAAGTGAAAGAAAACTTCTACTATACTTTTTCCATCTAGGGAAGGTTCCCAACGCTATAATTTGCATTCAGAAATCTGAATGTCATTTACTGATATAAATCTTTATTGTTAGATTGCTAGCGTGCTTGGCCATCAACATAAGAATAAAGGACTCGATTTAAATTCCATGAAACACTCAGATGGTCATGCAATGCAAAACAAATATCCATGCTACATATAAACATTAAAAAAATCAAACAAGCAAGAAAGGAGCCAAACAAAACGATGCTCCTTACTAATCAGCACAATAAACGCGCGTGCGCCCACACACACACACACACACACACACACACACACTGATACACGAACTTAGACGTTGATCTCCACTCTAGGCTCGAAGGAAAAGGCGGCCAAGAACTCGTTGACCTCTCCATCGCCATTGATGTACTTGGGCAGCTCCTCCCAGTGGTTGCTCCCCACTTCGCACATGAAGCAGCCGTTGACGTCGCCGGAGCTGACGCAGACCATGACGCGGTCGCCGTGGCCGACGCAGTTGATGTCGGCCTTCTTGCCGTAGAACCCGTGCGACATAGCTGGGGGCATGGTGGCCACCTGCCTCCACGCGCCGTCTGCGAACTGCCACAGCCGTAGGCTGGCCGTGTCGAGGTAGTCCGAGAGGACGACGGCGTAGGCGGCGCCGTTGCATGCCACGACGTCGATGGAGTACTCGAAGTACACGGGGAGGATCCGTGGCAGCTCGGTGAACGTGCGGCTCGCCGTGTCGCACGCGACGACCGTGCCCGAGTGGCCAAGGAAGTAAGCCACGGCCTCGCCGGCGCCTCGCTCGGACGGGACGACCACCGAGGAGTACTGCTTCGACGCGCTGCGCTGCATGTTGGTGGCAACCACGTCGCCGGACTTGCTTAGAAAGTAGACCGTGTCGTCGCCGCCACCACCACCATGCGCCGGCGCGTCAGCGGAGGATGTCTCGTTCCTCCTGGCAAGCGCCACGGGGACCTCCCAGGAGTCCTTGGACGAGTCGAACACCGCCATGGACAGGTCAGGGACCTCGCCCGTGAAGAGCGCCACGTGGTAGGGGGAGCCGTACATGGCAATTGCGTGGAGCTGCGGCACGCCCTGGCCCTGCGGCGGTGTGGGGAGCGGGCGGGACGCGCCGGTGAGAGGGTTGGAGACGGAGAGCGCGCCAGTGGCTGGCGCGCGGTAGAGGACGAGGCCGCCCGACGCGGCCACCGGCATGGAGCCTGGCGCGGCCCGGCAGGGGTTCCAGGAGCGCTCGCCGGCGTCGAAGGCGACGGTAGGGCGGAGACGCTCGGAGAGCATGAGGAACCACGGGACTCGCGAGGGAACGCGGGCGCAGGCGTCGAGGAATGTCGGGGACGCGACGGCGGCGCGCCATTCTCGGCAGACGGCGCGGAGGCGGAAGAAGCTGGCCGGCGGGAGGCGCGCGAGGACGCGCTCCAGCATGTCCTCGTGGATGTCCCCCAGGCCGGGCGGTGGGCACTTGCGCTTCCTGCAGTTGGCCGGCGGCGCCATTGACATCTGCGCGCTCAGCTCCATCCGGCGCGCGATGACTGATCCACAGGGCCGCTGCATTTGGGACAAGGAGAAGCAAGTTGATTAAAGAATTCGTTCGAGTTCTTGAAACAAGAAACAACTGTCCACCAAATGGTTGAATTGTATGGAACAGACTTAAGAGACGGAAGAATTCGGAGCATGAACACAAATCGTGCACCAACAAATCTTTTTTTTCTCGAGATGGAAAATCGCCTGACGAAACTGGTTAAAAAGCTCCTGAATTGCAGCCCGGAACCAAGAAACGGAGCAAGAGGGGAGCTAAGAATCGGAAGCTGTGTATACCTGAGGGTTTCTCTTGGCTCAGGTAGAGCAGAGCGCGTTCTTGCAATCTCCTCGCCCTTGTTACGTTTGGGGTGGCTTTATATCCGCGCAAAGGCGATGGATGGGAGGACACTTTTTGTTAGCGTTGACATGCAAAGAAAGAGAGCGAGCGAGTGCCACTCCTCTGTCCTCAGTGGAGAGTATGAGCAACGAGGAGTATGAAGAAGAAGAGCGGCAGGCGTGGTGGGAGCAATGGAGTTCAGTTCAGCATGCGAGCGTGGCCTAAAGCAAATACCACCTCCTGCCTCCCCTATTTATACTAGCACCAGCTAGGCACGACGACGGCGGTGCCGTAACCGGGCAGGGTATTTTGGTGGGGTCTTTTACGGTGCAAATTACTAGTCCAGCCATATCCACCGTTGATTATTTTTGGGTAGTTTAGGCAACTCGGGTTTGTTTTTAACTTTAATTATTGTAGGGGTGGTTATAGAATGTACTCCATTCATTCCAGCCGCAGCGATTAAGAGGAAACAAAGCCCGGTACGTCAAAAAAAAAAGGAAACCGAGGCCGGCTGTTGCTCTCGACACGCCGTCGCCATATATAGCTGGCCTTCTTTGGCGCCGTCGTGAGGTCCCTGGCCGTCGTCGACTGGATACAGATAGCAATGCTATTCCACACAGCCCGCCGTACCTGGCGTTCGTTGCCGCCATCGTCGACTGGACAGACCAATCGCTCACGCACGCGCTGCCACCGTCGCTGGCGTTCCATGGCATCCTCGTCGACTGAAGACAGACTGCCGGTGCTATCGCACGCCACCCGTCGCCCTCGCACGCTCCCCCGTCATAGCTGTTGTTCGTTGCTGTCGTCGACAGAACACAGGTCGTCGCTCTTGCACGCGTCGCCTCCGTCGTTGTCGTTCCTTGGCGTCGTCGCCGACTGGAGACAGATCGCCAGCGCCATCGCCCTTGCACGTGCCCCGTCATAGCTGGAGAGCTTGGAGTTCGTTGCCGTTGTCGACAGGACACAGCCCGTCACTCTCGCACGCGCCGCCGCCGTCGCTGGCATTCCTTGGCGTCGTGGTCTACTGGACAGATCAGTCCTATTGCACGAGGCTCGTCGCCCTCGCCGTCGATCGCGTTCGTTGGCGCCGCTGTCGACAGCAGAAAGCTCGCCGGGTGGACAAATTTCGATCTCGTGAAAAAGCCCTACTGGATGTGGAAATTATTTTGCGGGACGTGTTTTTCTCATCTTCCTATTTTAGCATTGGGTGAAAAAATACTGCTAGGTTGGTTGACAAGTATTGATCAATTTCAACCATTGGATCCCGAGGCTTGGACGGTTATTGTTTGTCTGTCCGTACCGTAAAAGAGCCCATTTTGGTGTTCGAAGAAAAACAAATAGCTGTGCAGTTGTCTTGTCCCTATAGGCTCGCACTCCTCACAGATTTCAAGGTACAGAACTTTCAGAAAAACTGGTACTTCACGATTTCATTGATGCACCATAATTCTCAAGGACTTTTTGGTTTTCTTAGTTATCTCTCCTATCTAAAACAAAAATTTCGTTCCTCTCGTACGTCGTTTCTTTCGTCCGCGTCGTCCATTTTGTCCAGCGCCCGATTTTTATTAGTATTCGGCGTTAATTACGCTCGGTTTTTATTTCGCCCGATTTGTTTCCGCGCTGACTTCCCCTCAACCCTGTGCCCATCGCGCTCCTGCTTCATTCCCTCTGGCGGCCGGTGCTCCCTCTTCTCCATCCGCCTCCACGATCTCGTCCGGTTCCTCAACTCTTCACCCTCCACCAACCCTTCCTCCCCACCGAGGTCGGCCTTGCGGGAGCCGTGTATACCGGCGCGACGCCGTTGCCGCCATAGCCCGCCCCAATGCTGGCCTGCCGCCTTCTGTGCTGAGAGCAAAGCGCCATGGCCTGCGCCAATGCCAATGATTGGCGGCCAATCCCAGGACGCAGGACACTGCAATCAAGGTCGAGGTGGAGTCTCTGTTCGCGCTGCCGGCCGAGCTGCACCGCACGGCGATCTGGTGGGCAACGCCCGCGGGGGTGCTTGGTGCAGTGGTGGAGGTGGATGCGCTCCAGCGCCTGCAGGATGTGACGGGTGAGGTCACTGTTAATTTTCAGATTTGTCCTCTTCCTGTACTTCTAATGATGATCCATACACTTCATTTTCAGATTTGTACAATTGGGTTAATATGCACATGACATTCCCCTTAGTCATATATTACCAAATCTACTATTTCAAGTATATTATTCACATCCTGAAACTTTGTACCAAACTTTTCAAGGATTGAGCTATTCGATGGAGTGGGTGGCTTAGTTGAAGGATCGATACAAAAGGTTGACAACAATGGATCAGATGTTGAGTTACTAGAAAATACTAGGCATTTTAAGTGGCATGTCTTTGCTTCATTTTATGAGTCAGTTAAACTCTCAAGATTTAATATGTATACTAGGGTAATTGCTCCTCTTTCAGGCTGGCTCTAAGAGCCTGTCGTAGTTACAGTCAAAAAAATATTTGCTCCTCAAGGCATTCAGTGGCATGTCTTTGCTGCATTTTGTGAGTCGGATAAACTCTTAGGATTTAATATGCACATCAGGAAAGTTTTTCTACCCCATCCATTGACAATATTATTTATACTTCCAATCCCAAGGAACATCCAAAAGTGGACATGTAGACTGGCTTATAGAGAAATAGAGAAACGTATTGTATGTTATGTAAAAATTTATATGTCCTGTTTTTTTATCTGCTTCTGAATAGGTCACCCTTTGCTTATTTAGAAACTAGGAGCTTCCAATGTTACGCCTCTTTTGACTTAAAGATGCCAGACGATAGCAGAAAGTAGAGTTGTCAGGTTGCAATGGTTGGTGCTGGCTGCAGTTAAACAATATGAGTTAGAGAATATTTTTATTTGTTGGACTGATATATGTTGAATTACTATGATATTTTCGATGTCAACATGCAGTTTGTGACTAAGATGTCAGTGCAGATGTAATAGGTTGAGGCATAACTATCTGCATTACATTTGTACTGTTTAGGCCAGAGAGTACACTGACATGTCACTGAAGCCCCCAATTCAGATATATGATCTTCCTTTGGTTGTAAGTACTCATCTATTCTTTGTGAACTTAGCATGTAACACCACAACCAATCAGATTTATGCATTAACTGCTGCAAAAAGATTCTGCGTTCTGGTGAATAACATGCTTGTATAAAATGAGACCATTATGTTCTGAAGCTTATGGACCGGTGTCAACAAAACGTTGAAGTTGCTTGAAATAGTTATCCTCTGTAGGTGATGAAGAGGTGTGTAGAACATGTGAAACCTTGGGATTATATGATCTTTGTTATCTTCATTTCAGTGTGTTAGGGTGGGTGCTGATTTTCCACTTTCGCACTCCATTGTTAGGGAAAACTACAGTATAAGTATGTCGTTTGTACTCTCAGATAGTCCAGTAAGTTGCTGAGATGGCTTAGTTAGTTTTGATTTCTCTCTTGGCTATTCTATGCTTTGAATGAAGCGTGTCTAAAAGCTTAAGCTTATGTTTTAGGTTCAAGTTGATGGCACCTCTTGAAACAGGTAGGTTGGTTTGATTTTGATTCTGAATTTCACGTTGAGAGTGAACAGATGTGCTGCTATTTAACTCGGACTACAGGAAGATACGTACTAAATTGTTACAGACAACTTAGATAAAACACTAACATATGGTGGCTGGGTTGAAGCAATGGGACCAAGGTACTGCCTAACAATTGATGACAAGGTATTACATCATGTATATTTATGGTATGTTACTTCGTGCAATGAAAGAATATGTTTTGATAAATTATGAGTAATCCTAACATTGCAAAGATCTTGGAAAGAAAATTAGTTTCCAAATATAGACTCCGTTGTCCTCGCCATGGCGGATCCCTACGGCCATGACCAATCAGCTCACAGGGTGGGCGGCGTCCATGTCCTGCAGACTGCTCGCTGAAGACTGTTGCTCCCAAAGACAACAGCGACGCCGCCCTTCGTCCACGTCCTGTAGGATGTGCAATTGGCTTGCATTTGTATTTTCTCTTTACTTCTCTTATTGTGTGGCTGTGATCGTTTGTTTTTCTTTCCTTCCTCCCATTTGATTTGTCGACGCCTCTCCTGACTACTATGCACACTAGGGCACTGTGAATGGTGCCTCTCCTGACTACTATGCACACTAGGGTTGTAGCCTGGAATTTGAAGATTTTTTCTCTGAGATGTTAGAACGACGAAGATATATCTTTGTGGTCGTGATATTGAAAACTCATTCGGCACCCATGTGTGATGGAATGACTTCCTTTGGTAATGTCAGTCATTATTTATTGCTTCGTGGAAATGCATGTGCATTCAAATGGGCACTTGAGGAGAAATGACACGAGGAATAATGACATAATTTTGTTAACAAATTACCGTACCTTTTTATTAAAAATGTAGTCATTGTATCGATCTCGCTGCTTTTATTCAATAGTCGTGTTTAAATTCTTGCACGTTTCAGAATCGATTTAGATCTAGGATAACTAAAAAAATCTTATCATTGACGTGCTTACACATTTAAAGTCTCGATAATTGTCTTTTCCAAATATGGCTAAAATGATGGGCACTGGCTAGAGAAGGTGGCTCATGATGAAGTGAAAGGGTAAAAATGGACAGAAATAACACATGTGTTGGTCGATCGAGGTTGAAGAAGAGGGAGCAAATTGGGTGGGGTATTTGAAGACGTCCAACAAAATCAAATCAACTATCTCCATATCTTCTTTTCCCGTTGCAACGCGCGGGCATTGTCCTAGTAAACTTAAAATTCGCATCATTCCATCTAGTAACGTTGACAGTCCCTAAATTTTCTCAGAACAACGCTATGATATCTCATTTGGCTCCCATGAATTGAGCCTAGAATTCCAGAGTTAGAATTGGATTCCAAAAATAGGCAAAAGTCTGAAATAAACCTTTGACTCGTAGACGACGTCGCAATCGAACCTGCACCTCTTAATCCCTGATTTTCAGACCCTCAACTCTCTAATCCTGTCTTTCCCGGACGTTCTCTCGCTTTACCTCGTTTGGCCGTTGGGAAGAGCGCTGGGAATAGCTGCCGTGGCTTTTCCTCCAGCAGAAAATGCAACTGATAGAACTGTACTGAAATATATAGACTGGAAGTGTACTGAAGCGAAGGAGATTTGGAACTGGACTAAAATTTATAGACTGAAACTGTACTGATGCGAGACTGAAACTAGACTGAAAATTGACTGAAATATTACAGTAACTAGATTAAAACTTGACCAGATTGAATTTTTCATTGAATTTCGACAGTAAGTGGATCCCTAAACTAGACTGTGGATCCCTCTAAATCGTCTCCTAGCAGCCGCGATCATCCACTGTCGCCATTGCCGCTGCGTGAAAAACTGGAAAGGACAAACTGTTCGCGCGTCTCGCGGAAAGATTGAGGAGGTAGGGTAGGGAATTAAGGGTTTGTGTGGGTCCCATCGTTTGCCCGCTGTTCCCTAATCCCTGCCACATCAGCTATTCCAACGCGCAAACAAGGTTAAGCAAGAGAACGTCCGGGAAAGCCAGGATTAGAGAGTTGAGGGTCCGAAAATCAGGGATTCAAACGTGCAGGTTCGATTGCGACGCCCTCTACGAAATAAAGGTTTATTTCAGACTTTTGCCCCAAAAAGACGAGTGTTTGGCTGCCACAAAAGTTGGAATCATAAATTCCAGATCCCATTCCAGTGAGTTGGAATCTCCAAAAAAAAATCCAGTGAGGTGAAATATTACTAAGCCAATTATTTACTACTTTCTCCGTTAACAATTATAAAATGTTTCATATATAATATGAACTATATACAGGACAAAATGAGTAAAGCGACACTCTGAGATGCTTCCAAATATATATGTTCCTGAAAAACCTCTTACTTGTACGAGCTATGGTACTGGCGTACCTCTAAAGTTGTGCCCCGAGGCCAACTGGTGGAGCAGGCAGAGCGGGGGCGCATCCATCAAAATGCACAAAGTTAGTTCTCTATGCACCAAGGGCATGTTTGATTACCTTAACCTACGGCTACCAGATGATGTAGCCCAACCTACGGCTCCTACAACAAGTGGCCCAATGACAAGAGCAAGAGTCAAAACTCTCCATGATAAGGTGAATTCACTCCTATCTATGTGTGATCTCGACACTCCTTTAAATGGGTTGCTACTTCATTCGGATACTTTGTGCATACTCAGGAACCACGTTGATGGCGACCCACAATGGAGTGGAGAAGATGAGCAAGAGAAGGTCCAAGATGATGGAGAAGATGACCAAGAGAAGACCCAAGAAGATGGCCAAGAAGAAGAAGAAGAAGAGCAGGAAAAAGTGCCACAGCGGTACTACCGCCCCTCCAGGCGGTACTACCGCGCCGGCGGTACTACCGCCCCCAGTGCCGCCGAAAACCCTCCTCTGCGCCAATGTGCGGCCGTGCGGCCGGTACTACCACCCGCCCAAGCGGTACTACCGCCCGCGCCGAAGTCAACGCTGCCTTGGCCCGCACCAGCGGTACTACCGCCCGTACGAGCGGTACTACCGCTGCTGCGGGAACCAACCAGGCTTTTGAGCCTTCTAATCTCCACCTACCCCACCTACCTTTCCCTTTTGCCTCTAGACTATAAATAGGAGTTCCCCATCTCAGATCTGGGTAGACTATGATTTGGGATTAGAGTAGAGCTGTGCTCCTTCTTCTCAAAGTGGTCCTTTCCTCTATGGAGATGAATCAAGGCCTCCCCTTGTGGAGATGAACCAAGGCCTCCCCTTGTGGAGAAGATCACTTCGTGGATACCAAGGCTTCCTCTTGTAGTTTGCTACTTGCTAATCTTTCCTCTTGAAGTGGTTAGATTGGGTTGGTTTGGATTGACCAATTGGACAAACAATTCTAAGAGTAAGGTGTGCTTGGAGAGGAGAATTGGGGGCTACCCTTGGGGCTTGTTACCAATTGAATCTTGCTGAGTTGCTACTTGCTAGTTATCCTTGATTTGGTGTTTTCCTCTCTGTGTGTTCTTGTGTTCATCACTTGTTCTTCATGTTCATCGATCTCTCCGCCCAAATCCGTGAAAATCGGGACAAACCTACATCATATGGTATCAGAGCTCTAGGTTGCCACCGATTTGATTTGTGTTTCCACCAAAATCCACCAATTTTTTCTTTGTTTTTGAGAAATTCGAAAATTTCCACCAAAAATAGTCTTTCCTTGATTCGAGCCGATCTGTCGATTTGTTGCGTTTTTGGTAGTTTTTGTCCATGGATCTGTTGCTTTAGGACCCCCTCCACCTTTGTTTGCGTTCCCTAGCCTCAATTTTGCCAATTTCCCACGAATTCGAGGAAGTTTTGGAGCCAAATCTGCCCAAAATCGAGTCAAAATCGCGCAGATTCGTGCACAGCGGTACTACCACCCGAGATCAGCGGTACTACCGGGCGGCACAGCGGTACTACCGCTAGGGCAAACTTTTTCAGAAATTTTTCTTTTTCCTCGGTTCGTTTTGCCATTTCCTCTTTGGTTTGAGTCCTTTCTTGGTGTGCCCTACAACTACGACATCAACAAGCTTCCGCAGCAACACATCATCAACGCCAAGCGATGACGCCACCAAGGACTCGACATTTCCCCATCATCATAATCCGTTGTGAGCCATTCTTCCTTTCGTGTACCGTGACCTATCGGACTAGCTCTTTGATATTGCGGGGCATTGCAATTGTTCGAGTGATTGTCTTAAATTATTGGCGAGTGTGTATCGTTAGAGATCTTGGCACTAGCAAAAGTTGAAGGAATCATCGTCAAAAAACAAAAATCACAAAAAAAAAGAAGAAAAAAGAAAAGAACATGAGAAGTGCCAAGTATCATCTCTTATAGGTTGCGACATGATGGCCAAGATGAGAATCAAGCAACTATTCTCCACCGCATACCACCCTCAAACCGATGGCCAAACCGAAATGGTGAACCGAAGCCTATCCACACTCCTTTGTGTGTTGATCAAGCCTAACTTGAAGAATTGGGAAGAGTGCATCCCACATGCCGAGTTCGCCTACAATCGAGCACTACATCGCGCAACAAAGAGAACACCCTTCGAGATCGTCTATGGCTCCAACCCCTACACCGCGCTCGACATGCTACCACTTCCACTCCGTGAGCAAGTTAACATGGACTTCGACAAGCGAGCCGCTTACATGAAAAAGCTCCATGAGGACGAAGATGAACAAACACAAGCGCGCCATGATATTTGAAGAAGGAGACCTTGTTTGGCTACACCTTCGCAAAGATCGCTTCCCGGATGCAAGGAAGTCCAAGCTTCACCCTCGTGGAGACGGACCTTTCAAGGTCATCAAGCGCATCAACGACAATGCCTACAAGATCGACATCTCTCACTCCAAACACTTGGTCCATGACACCTTCAACGTCGCCGACCTATCGCCATACCTTGGAACATCAAGCGATGAGGATGACCAAGAGTCGAGGACGACTCTTTTCCAAGGGGGGGGGAGATGATGTAGCCCAACCTACGGCTCCTACAACAAGTGGCCCAATGACAAGAGCAAGAGTCTAAGCTCTCCATGATAAGGTGAATTCACTCCTATCTATGTGTGATCTCGACACTCCTTTGAATGGGTTGCTACTTCATTCGGATACTTTGTGCATACTCAGGAACCACGTTGATGACGACCCACAATGGAGTGGAGAAGATGAGCAAGAGAAGGTCCAAGATGATGCAGAAGATGACCAAGAGAAGACCCAAGAAGATGGCCAAGAAGAAGAAGAAGAAGAAGAAGAAGAAGAAGAAGAAGAAGAAGAGCAGGGAAAAGTGCCACAGCGGTACTACCGCCCCTCCAGGCGGTACTACCGCCCCAGTGCCGCCGAAAACCCTCCTCTGCCCCAATGTGCGGCAGTGCGGCCGGTACTACCGCCCGCGCCGAAGTCAACGCTGCCTTGACCCGCACCAGCGGTACTACCGCCCGTACGAGCGGTACTACCGCTGCTGCGGGAACCAACCAGGCTTTTGACCCTTCTAATCTCCACCTACCTTTCCCTTTTGCCTCTAGACTATAAATAGGAGTTCCCCATCTCAGATCTAGGTAGACTATGATTTGGGATTAGAGTAGAGCTGTGCTCCTTCTTCTCAAAGTGGTCCTTTCCTCCTATGGAGATGAATCAAGGCCTCCCCTTGTGGAGATGAACCAAGGCATCCCTTCGTGGATACCAAGACTTCCTCTTGTAGTTTGCTACTTGCTAATCTTTCCTCTTGATGTGGCTAGATTGGGTTGGTTTGGATTGACCAATTGGACAAACAATCCTAAGAGTAAGGTGTGCTTGGGAGAGAAGAATTTGGGGCTACCCTTGGGGCTTGTTACCAATTGAATCTTGCTGAGTTGCTACTTGCTAGTTATCCTCTTTGTGTTCTTGTGTTCATCCCTTGTTCTTCGTGTTCATCGATCCCTCTGCCCAAATCGGTGAAAATCGGGACCAACCTACATCACCAGCCACCGGGTGTGGAAAACCGTCCGACAGGTTTGGACCTACCGGGATGACGATGGACTCCGAGTCCGGCGATGGCGTGATAGACGGCTTGTATACGTGCTCGAGGGAGACGCCGGGTGGGATGGTTCGCCGGGTGGAGCCGAGCTTGGCCAGCATATCAGCTGTCTCGTTGTTTGCTCGCGACATGTGGTGGAACTCGCACCCCTCGAAGCAGAAGCAGAGTTGCTGCACGAAGAAGCGGTAGGCGGCCATGTTTGCGTCCTTGGTGTCCCAACTGTCAGATACTTGCTGGACGACGAGGTCGGAGTCTCCAAAGCAGAGGATGCGCTGGATGTTCATTTCCTTGGCCAGCCTGAGGCCGTGTACGAGTGCCTCTTACTCGGCGACGTTGTTGGAGGCTTTGAAGTGGATCTGCACGGCGTACTCCAGCCGGTTGCCCTTCGGGGGGTGAGGACGATGTCGGCTCCCAATCCTTCGTACATTTTGGAGCCGTCGAAGTGCATCCACCAGTGCGAGGAGTCGGGGCAGGGCGGTAGGTACTGTTTCTCCGCCCAGTCGACAAAAAAATCGACGATAATCTGGGACTTGATGGCTGCTCTTGGCTGGTACAGGATCGTGTGCGGGGCCAGGTTGACTGCCCATTTCGTGACGCGGCCGGTTGCGTCCTTTCTGCCGATGATGTCTCCGAGCGGGGTCGTGCTCACCACGGTTATGACGTGCTCCTGGAAGTAGTGGCGTAGTTTCTTCTCGGCCATGTGCACGCCGTATACGAGCTTCTGGTAGTGGGTGTAGTTTTGCTTCGACTACGAGAGGACCTCGCTCACATAGTAGACCGGGCGGTGGACCGGGTGCTCTTTGCCTTCTTCTCGGTACTCCACCACCAAAACAATGCTGACGCAGCGATTGGTGGCGACGATGTACATGAGCATGGGCTCCCTCGGAGCAGGTGGCGCCAGTACTGGTGCCTTGGAGAGTGCTTTCTTGAGCTCGAGGAAGGCCGCATCCGCCTCGTCGGTCCAGGCGAACTTGCCGGTTCTCTTCAGTAGGTGGTACAAGGGCAAGGCCTTCTCTCCCAGCCGGCTGATGAATCTACTCAGCGAGGCCAGGCAGCCAGCGAACTTCTGGATGTCTCTGAGCACAGTCGAGCGCTGCATGTTCTCGATAGCGGCGATCTTGTCCGGGTTGGCCTCGATCCCTCGTGCGGAGACGAGAAAACCGAGTAGCTGGCCAGCCGGCACCCCAAAGACACATTTGCCCGGGTTCAGCTTCATCTGGAAACGGCGCAGGTTGGCGAAGGTTTCCTTCAGGTCGTCGATGAGGGTGCGGTGCTTGACGGTCTTGACGACGATGTCGTCGACGTAGGCGTGGACGTTCTGGACGATCTACTCGTGCATGCACCTCTGCATGCATCTTTGGTAGGTGGCGCCTGCATTCTTCAAGCCGAATGACATGACCTTGTACCAGAAGGCCCCGAAAGGGGTTATGAATGAAGTTTTCAGCTAGTCAGCCGGATTCAGCGTGATCTGGTTGTAGCCAGAGTATGCGTCCAAGAAGGACAGGTAGTCGCAGCCGGCGATGGAGTCGATGACTTGGTCGATGCGAGGTAGGGCGAAGGGGTCCTTGGGGCACACCTTATTGAGGCTGGTGTAGTCGATGCACATGCGCCAGGTCTGGGCTGAGGCACACCTTCTTCATCACCAGGACTGGGTTCGCTAAACAGTCCGGGTGGTACACTTCCATGATAAAACCGACTTCCAGCAGCCGGGCTATTTCTTCTCCTATTGCTCTTCTTTTCTCCTCGCCGAAACGGCGGAGGGGTTGCCTAACTGGCTTAGCATCCGGCTTCACATGAAGCGAGTGCTCAGCGAGCTCCCTCGGCACACCCGGCATGTCTTTGGAAGACCACGCGAAAATGTCCCGATTCTCACAGAGGAACTCGATGAGCTCGCTTTCCTATTTGCGGCTGAGGGTGTTACCGATGGTGAGGAACTTCTCGTTGGGCTTGCTCGCGTTGAGCGGTATCTTCTTGCTATCCTTCTGGGCTTGGAATTGATCCTCGCCCGACTGCTTCTTCGCGCCAGGTACTTCCGGGTGCTCGGCGGCAACGGCGCGCTTGATCTCCTTGAACTCTTCGGCTGCGGCGAGTGACTCGGCCAGCTTCGAGCCGGCTGAGGCGCAGGCCATGGACCGCTTGTAATCGCCGGCCACAGTGATGATCCCGTGGGGACCCGGCAGCTTCATCTTGAGGTAGCTGTAGTGGGGGACTGCCGTGAATTGAGCGAGAGCCGGGCGACCCAGGATGGCGTGGTAGGGCCTGCTGTAGTTCACCACTTCGAACCAAACGCCCTCGCGGCGGAAATTGTGCTGTCTCCGAAAATGATGTCCAACCGGATGGTTCCGATTGGGGCGCAGGATGGCCCTGACATGATGCCGTGGAAAAGCCTCTGGCTGGGACGCAGTTGGGACTCGTGGATACCCAGTTTGTCGGCGGTGTCCTTGTACAGGATGTTGATGCTGCTTCTCCCGTCGATGAGCACACGGGAGAAGGTGGCGGCGAACTCTTTGTCAGTGACGATGGTGGGATCGAGGAGTAGGCTGTAGCCCCCGGGTGTTGGCATGACATCCGGGTGGTCCGCAGGACCGAAGGTGATGGGCTAGCTGGCACAATGCATGAGCTGCTGGACGGCGGGGATGACGGCGTTTACTTCTGCGACGCGCAGCCGCTGGCTACGCTTGTCGTTGCTCTCGATGACGGAGATGACGTAGGCGGCTTCCTTGTTGGGGTAGGCATCGCGAGATCCGCTGGCTGCGGCAGGCGACTGCCTCGGGCGCTCGTTGCGCCGATTGTTGTTGCCGATGTTGATGCCGCCTTGAGGAGGGGGAGGGCCGGGTGGGGGAGGTGGTAACCCGTCTCCACGCTGCAGGCGGAGGGTTCAGCTGCAGTGAGCCGTCGTGTGGTTGGCCGGCTTGCCGCTGATGCTGTGGTACCGGCACGGGCCGTTCATCATGTCCTCGAACAGGTAGGCGGGTTTCGCCCATGCGCGATCATCTGGCTTGTTCCACTGGCGAGGGTTCCGGTTGCCTCCTTCATCGGCAGCCAGTTGGCTCGTCTCGGCCGCGTTGACTGTGCGGTTCTCGTATCGCTCGTCGAAGGTACCGCTTCGCTTCCGGCTGTCCTGCTCTCGGTCGTCGCGGCAGTCACGGTTGTCACGGAAGTTCCTGTTGTCCCGGTTGTCGCGGTCGGCTCTGTTGTCGACGTTGCTAGGGCTGTCTTGGTCTCTTGCAACCGGCTTTTCTTGCGCCCTGCCGATCCCGTCTATCTGCATCGGGCCCTCATGGCCGAGGCGGCGGTGGCGTATCTGTCTGCCGTGGTTATCAGTTCCGCCATGGTTTGCGGGTCGTCAAGGAGCAGCCGGTGCTTGAGCATGGTGTTGTCTCGGCAGCCGTTGATGAAGAAACCGACTGCTTGTATGTCCTGCACCCCTTCGCAGGTGTTGCGCATGCTCGACCATCTTGTGAGGTAGTCGCGGTCGGGCTCCGTCCTGCCCTGAACGCAGAGGGCTAGCTGTCGCGGACGACCCGGGCGACGGTAAGTGCTGGAGAAGTTCCTGACGAAGACTTGGTGAAAGTCTAGCCAGCAGTTGATGGATCCGGGGGGAGGCTGTTGAGCCAGGTGCGCGCTGAGTTCTTGAGCATGAGCGACACATATCTTGCCGCCACGCGCTTGTTGCCGCCTGCGATGGCGACAGCGGTCGTGTAGTCGGAAAGCCAGTCCTCTG
Organism: Poa pratensis; assembly: GCA_947311845.1. Lineage (NCBI taxonomy): Eukaryota > Viridiplantae > Streptophyta > Magnoliopsida > Poales > Poaceae > Poa > Poa pratensis. The sequence goes on from CAMZMU010000066.1 coordinate 44,153,304, forward strand.
GCTTTGTGCTCCCGTCGTACTTGGGTGCATCGCGCGGGAGGGTGAAATTCCTTGGAAAAGGCTCTTGGGCGATGCGGGGCCCGAAGCACTTGTGCCCCTCGCCTTCTTCTTCCTCGATCAAGCGGGATTCCTCCAGGGTGTCGATGCGGTAGCGAGCATCGATGACGGGTGCTGGGCCCAGGTCTCCTAGCCGGTCGTGGGCGTTGCCTCTGCCGCCGCGGCAGCCGGCTGATTGTCGCGGTTGTTCTGGCCACCACCTGCGGCAGGCTGGTTGGTGCGGTTCTGGCCGGCTCTGGCAGCCGGCCCGTCGTTGTAGTTCTGGCCGCCACCTGCGGCATGCTGGTTGTTGCTCTGGCCAACTCTAGCTGCCGGCTCGTTGAAGCGACTTGGCCGGGAGTTGATGCTCCGTGCCCGATTTCCTCCCGGCTGGGGGGCGGCTTGCTGATGCTGACCTAGCGGCGGGGAAGCCCGACGGTTGTGCTCCGTCGTGCCGGGTGGAGGTACGCCAGACGGAGGAGGAGGCGGTGGCGTGTTTAGCCGGACGTGGCCTGGTTCTGGCAGAACTGGTGGTCGGCGGTGTCGAGGAGGTCCTGGACGCGTTGATGCTGCGCGCGCAGCTCGTCTCCTTCCAAGCCAGGCAGTTCTGCAGCTGCAGCCCGCGCGGCCTTCATGTTCTTCGCAGGAGAGCTGTAGACGGGGCGACGCGTTGCGGGCGCTCCACCCGGAGCAGCTGTCCCCGGTTGCGGCAACCGGTTCTCCTGCCATCTCACCAGCGAGGTTGCGCCGAACGTTTCCTCACTGGCTGGGCTCGGCAGCGATGGGGGTGAAGCCGTGGGCGTAGTTGTACTCGCGGACCTGAGCTTCCATGCGGCGGTGCGTGGCTGCGACGCCCTGGGCACTACTGAGGAGGCGTTGGCGCGCCTGTTCGAGGAGGACGGCGGCCTGCTCAGGGTATGCGCCGGCGTTGATGGGCATGATCAGGCCCTGGAGCATGGCCTGGACGGAGTCGATGGGGGCTTGGGGTTGCCAGGTGCTCGCAACATCGGAGACCATGACTTCCGCATAGACGTGAGACTCGATGCTGGCCTTGCAGCCGGTCGTCTCCTCGGGGAGCCGGTTGGCGTAGGGCTGGATGATGGCGGGGTACTCGGGTGCGATGGCGACGTAGACGCGGTGCTCGCCGAAGTGCACGATGGAGCCATCCTCGGGGAAGGCGGAGCCGGCGAAGCACGCGGCGTTATCGTTGACGAAGTCGATGGAGCCGAACGTCGAGACGAGGCCGGAGGCGACTCGCTCGCCGAGACGGCTGCGGGATCCCGCGCGGAATGTGACCCCGGACGCTGCTATCAGCCCCACGATGGGCGCCAAATGACGTGGTGTCGAACACGGCATATGCCACAGAGTGGCTAAGATAGATGTGGGAGCAGCGTACTGCAGCGCGGGACCCGCGGGGATTGCGCCGGAGCACGGACATGGGAAGTACCCAGGTTCGGAGCCCTCCCGGAGGAGATAACACTCCTACTCCTGCTCGATCTCTCTATCATCGGTGGACACAGTACAGAGTTACTCCTCAAGCTGTTCGGTGAGCTCTCCATGGCTTGAGTCTCTCTCTCTAGCTAACGGGGTGGGGAGGAAGAAGTGGTGGTCGCTTAGGAATCTCCGATCCAGGGTTCGGTCCCTTCTACTTGGGCATCCAGACAGCCAGGCCTGGCTGTCTGGCTTACAGGCGGGGCCGGCTGGTCCGTGCCAGCCGGCCGATGTCGGCTACAGGGGCGTTTCTTCGTGACCGCTTGTCCGCAGCACAGTCGAACTCCCTAGCGGTGCAGGAGATGTCGGGGTAGACTTGGCGACGTGGAGGGCTAGCCGGCGACGGCGCCGGCCCTCGCCTACACGGCGGACAGCACCTAGGATCTCTTGTCGGTGTGCGGGCGGCGCTCCGTGTCATCCGCCTGTCGGGGCTCCTAGGCGCTGTAGGGGACGTCGGGCTAGATTTCGCTTTAGCCCATGCCTGGGCGACATGGAGGGCTAGCCGGATACGGGCACGGCGCCGCCCGACACGGACCCTTGTCTGCTGCTTGTCGTAGGTAGATGGCAACCGGTCGTCCGGCTGCCAGCCACCAGAATCCGGCTAGCACGGTTGACTCTGGTCGCATAAGGCGGGCGTTGTTTGTCGTTATCTGGTTGTCTCCAGGAATCGTGATGATGACGAGCCTGCAGTTCTTCTTTTGCCCATGCCGCCTCGAAGTGCACGGCGAGCTAGGCGGGGGGCGGTTGCGCTCGGGGCAGACGGACTCGGCCGAGCCGGGCAGTCGGAGGCGGCCAGGTGGGAAGCTGAAGATTTGCACTTGATTTCGCGTTTCACTCGGGATCTTCTATGGGTCTTTAGGTACCCGGGTTTTATCCCCATGACAACAACTTTATAATCTCAGGGGTTTAGTATATATATAACCTCACAGAATATACAGACCCGACGTCACTTTTTATCAAGTCCTAACTAACTGAGGAAATATAGATCAGAACCTGACACAAAACACATCACCGTAATTGCCATCATCCGCTCCTCACATGTAGTGTTTGAGAAGGAAGGAAACAAACCACTACATCTTGCGGCCAGGGGTCATCACAAGAGAGCGAGGTGCAGCGTATCCACTCTAACAGTACGGTTGGGATAAAAATTACTACCGAAGATGATCTTCATCTGAAGCGGCTCCACATGTTATCCGTGCATCACTACATTGTACATTGGGAGGCAGCACTGAGATAACCAAACGATCTGAAGATTTAGGCGTATTCTACAGAGGTTACCATTTTAAGCATGCATCATGAGGGGATAAGCACACAGCATAATCTCAACACATGTTTGCACCAACATGCTATAATGAACAAGGGGATCTCTTGTTCGAGGATGAGCAATAGAATGTGCATAACTAATTCTCAAACCAGCAATCACCTTTGTTCGACGTCGAAATCATCTGTTATGCTTCCATATTATCATGACAAACAATGTTGAACATTCATGATCTCCATTGCATGTTGTCATGTACAAGTGCAACGTAGGTACAAGGATGTGAACTATACCGTTTAGAACCAACCATCGCAGCAATAGCCAAAAATTACGCTTATACACGGATTTCACGACAATGAAGCTACTGCAATTCAATAGACAATATCAAACAACTACACATGACCAAGATAGCATCTTAATTATTTATAAAATAGACATCATCTACAACTCCAATTGGTACAATGGCAAGAGCACTTGCTAAAGCCCTTCAAGATGAGAGGAAACTGTGTCTATTAATTTGATCTTTATAGCTCCTAGAATAGCTTTCTAGCTAGTGCAAAAACTCTATGCATGCTTATAGGTATGAAGGCAAGGACCTAGAAGACACAAGACAGAAGCTCGAGCTCAATAAGAGGGAGAGAAATTCGAGGAAAAGATGAAGAACGTCCTTGTTGGAAGCCCGGATTGTCCACATGGAAATCCATTCCATGCTTTTGCTCACTTGGGGTCGCCTTTTAATTTGCTCTTGGGGTGCAGAGAATCCTGGCGCGATTGATGCACTTTCTGGTATCAGGAAGCACGGGTGAGTGACCAATATTCTTGCGCCCCCTCCCACCCCTATGCACTAAGCTACGCCACTGCATTTTAACCATATTTGCTCAACATATCAAGGAAGAAGATCATATCGTACCCAAATGTGACATGTACTATGTTGTCCTACTCATAGCCAATCCCGGGTCGACTGTCCTAGAAATTGCTTGCGTGGAGATTACAGGTTGCGCCTGTGTATCCATCACCCCGTGGCAGCCTATAAATACCATTGTACCTGTCGGCCCAGTGAAAACCGGGGTGTCATGGGCCGGCCTGCCACAACCCTCGAACGTTCCGCAGGAATTTCTACTAAGGACCAGGCTTTCAGCCTGACGAGCCTCGCGAGGTATTTTCCCTCGTGAGGGCTTCTTTGCTCGACTGGGCATTTCTGCTAAGGACCAGACGATCAGCCTGGGAGGCCTCGAGAGGAACCTCTGCCTCGGAAAGGCCTCTCCTAGAAGATCTTCAGGCCCTGGCGCGTCTCCGCGCCACCCTCGGGAGGTTTTCCCTCGCGAGAAGTCAACGGCTACAAAATCTCGGCGAGGATTCAGGCCCTCGCGGGGTTCTTTCAAGTGGAAGCAAGCTCCTGCACCGCTGCAGAGCGCACATGGGCTCTGCGCCCGCCGCAGAGTGACGCGCGCGCCTGCGCGCGATGACGAAGACGCCGCAGTTGTCATTCTCGTGTATAAAGTGGTCAAAGGAGCTGCGGCAAGCAAAGCGGACTCCAAGACTTGCCAAATTGGTGATAAAGCGGCCGGCCGCCGCTACGCTCCAACTGCGACGTCACCGTGGGGCACGCCCCAAAGCTCTGCAGCGCCAGCCCACCGTCCTGGTTGGACGGTGGCTTTTTTGCCAAGACGACGTGCTCTCTGCCATGGACCGTGTCCATGGACGCCCCCGACGCTGTGCGCTGTGCTCCAACCCGGCGGCATTGTGGTATCCCTTCCCGCCGGAGATTTTCGGGGAAGAGGACCAAGCCCAGTATATAAGGAGCCAGTGTACGACCTAGGAGGGGGATCCCGCATTTTCACCAACTCATTCCACAACCAAGGAGCTACGTCGGAGGAAGAAGACGGAGCTCATTCCACCATAGTCCACCATAGCCATAGCAGTGCCCTCGGCAAGCACCCTTGTACTGTGAACCTCTCCAAGCAGTGCAATACATCTTAGCAGGACGTAGGGCTTTTACACCTCACGGTGGGCCTGAACCCTGGTAGCGGCTCGTGTTCCCTCTCTGTCGTGATGTTCCTCACCGAGCTCGACGAGCACTGTCGCCGAGGTTGTTGAGGATTTGTTTGACGTTGTTGTCGTGGTGGGAACACGGCAGATGCCTAGGGGTAGGCTTATTCTGGGGCCGAACGAGTGCTTGTGGATTCGGGGAGGGATAGCGCGCAGGATTGCGCACACAGACAAACAGATCGACACGGGGATTTACCCTGCTTCGGGCTCTCGTGAGGAGATAAAACCCCTACTGCAGCATCTAGCCTACTTGGTGTATTTTCCTCTGTATATGCAGTGTGTACAAATGCTCCTCGAGCTGTATACGAGAGCTGCGCCGTGCTCAGCTAAGCTAATTTAGAAGAAAGCAGGGGAAGAAGAGCTCCCGCGAGTGAGCTTTTTCTGCTCATGCCCTCCCTGGTGCCTTTATAAATAGGAGGCCCAGGGGACAAGGAGACAAAGAACACTATGCGCGGGTCCCACTTGTACTCTAGTCACATCAGTACACTGTAGCCACGCTGCCTCTGTCACCATGCTGTCCACTTGCGCTTGTCTCCTGGGATGGCAGAAGGCATCTTGTACTTGTCGATGGAGAGATGCCGGTCTGGGCGTGGCGCTGTCCGGGGTGCAAGTGCCGACGTAAATCCTGGAGATCTCCTCCGCGTCGCGATACCGGCAACTCGGTCGAAGAAGACCTGGTGCCGCAATCTTGCTTCTCCAGCGACGATCCGGTCCAAGAGTAGTCCATCCGAGACAAGGCAGAGCGCTGGCGCCGGTCGACGTTGCCTCGGTCACGATCTTTAGCCGGTCCAGGTACTTTGGTCGAAGGAACGGAGTGGCAGCGATCCACCTGAAGTGTTACCGAGTTGGGGTGGCCTCGGCCCAGCCCAGAAGAGGCGACGCCGGTTTGTGGCCTGGTGCGCCGACCCGAGGCAGGGAGGCCTCGGCCCACCGAGGCTAGCACATGCCGGCCTGGCCGAGGTAGACAATGATTTCGGCCCACACCGAGGCAGGCACAACATCTGCTTATACCTCGGTTTGCTCCAGGGAACTCGGCCTTCCCATCCGAGACATCTCGGATTAACCGAGGTTCGGCTGTGATTCGGTCCAGTACACTTTTCCTCTGTTTCCTTTATCTTTACGGCTATTTCTTTGCAGTTTCCTCTACTAACTCCGCCGCACCCACAACTTTGGGGTACCCGGGGTCACATCCCCGACATTAGTCCCCGAGGCTGCGGGGGACTCGCAGAGTCGCGCGCAGTCTTACAAAAATAAATGCCACCACCGAAACCTCCATGCACACGACCTCCTGTGTGTATGGGCGCCATAGTAATTCGGTCGTCTTTGTCATGCTCTCCAAGCCAAATGCGACATCCGGTTGACCGAGCTCACCCGAATCAACAACGAGATGGACAATTTGCACTGGAAATGTGCTGCTTGCATGGTTACCATTATACGCCGGTTCTTGGCCCTCCTGGATTTTACCGAACTTGGATGCTGCTAGCGTCGGTTAGCCCTCCTGGCTTTTACCGAACTTGGATGCCGCCAGCGTCGGTTAGCCCTCCTGGCTTTTACCGAATTGAGATGCTGCTAGCGTCGGTTAGCCCGCCTGGCTTTTACCGAACTGAGATGCCACCAGCGCCGGTTAGCCCTCCTGGCTTTTACCGAATTGAGATGCCGCCAGCGTCGGTTAGCCCTCCTGGCTTTTACCGAATTGAGATGCCGCCAGCGTCGGTTAGCCCTCCTGGCTTTTACCGAATTGAGATGCCGCCAGCGTCGGTTGGCCCTCCTGGCTTTTACCGAACTGAGATGCCGCCAGCGTCGGTTAGCCCTCCTGGCTTTTACCGAATTGAGATGCTGCTAGCGTCGGTTAGCCCGCCTGGCTTTTACCGAACTGAGATGCCGCCAGCGCCGGTTAGCCCTCCTGGCTTTTACCGAATTGAGATGCCGCCAGCGTCGGTTAGCCCTCCTGGCTTTTACCGAATTGAGATGCCGCCAGCGTCGGTTAGCCCTCCTGGCTTTTACCGAACTGAGATGCCGCCAGCGTCGGTTAGCCCTCCTGGCTTTTACCGAATTGAGATGCTGCTAGCGTCGGTTAGCCCTCCTGGCTTTTACCGAATTGAGATGCCGCCAGCGTCGGTTAGCCCTCCTGGCTTTTACCGAACTGAGATGCCGCCAGCGTCGGTTAGCCCTCCTGGCTTTTACCGAATTGAGATGCTGCTAGCGTCGGTTAGCCCGCCTGGCTTTTACCGAACTGAGATGCCGCCAGCGCCGGTTAGCCCTCCTGGCTTTTACCGAATTGAGATGCCGCCAGCGTCGGTTAGCCCTCCTGGCTTTTACCGAATTGAGATGCCGCCAGCGTCGGTTAGCCCTCCTGGCTTTTACCGAACTGAGATGCCGCCAGCGCCGGTTGGACCGACATAAACCTGCAAGTTAGTATTTCACACGCCTTGGTACCTCGGCCACTCTGGGCATAACTCACATATCTCGATACCTCGGCCACTTCTGGGCTTAACTCACATATCTCGCTACCTCGGCCACTTCTGGGCATAACTCACATAGGTCTCGAATGCCGGTTTTAGCCACTCCGGGCGTTTACCAACACAGATGTCTCCAGCCACTGCTGGACTGACATATAACCTGCAAGTACGTATCTCATAGGTCGCCTTTGATTAACCAACATAGACACTGATCTGGTATACAGGGTGATGCCATGATATGTTGGCAGACCGAAGTAAACGGCGACCTGCAGAATACCGATATTGCCATGATACACTGGCGAACCGACATAAACGGAGATCTGGAGATATCGCATGAAGCCATGATACTTTGACAAACCGACATAAACGGTGATCTGGAGATTGGGGGTGATACCATGATATTGTGTCAAACCGACATAAACAGTGATCTGGGGATATGTCATTCATAACTCGGCAAGCCGATATCAAAGATCATACAAGATTTGCCTCTGACACCAAAATGAATCCAAGATGAATCCGAGATGAATCCGAGTTAACCATGTCTCGGTGATGGACAACTCGCTGACAAAACCGATTCCACCTCTCAATGTTAGCTCAAGCATATATACACAAGGAATATTTGACGGGAACAACAATTCTATTAACCGAGGTAAACTAGCTATAGCACATGACAGCAATTAAGTTAAGCAGCAGAAATGCGCACAAACAAACTGACTCGGTTTCGACCGAGTCCCCGAGTTACTTTATAGATCCAGATGAAAAGTCAGAACCGACTGGCTGGCCAGTCCCTGGGTTAGAGCACTTTGCTCCATGTGAACCACCTGCATGTTAGATTTGAACAACGTATGTCGGCTTTGCCCAACACATGTTGGACTTCAGCATACCTCGGATTTCAGCATACCTCGGATTTCCAGCATACCTCGGATTCCTGCATACCTCGGATTCACAGGATACCTCGGTAACGAACATTCTCAGCAGAACCGATACTACTTTTCAACGTTAGTCCAACATATATCATGAACAATCAAAGGGCACGGAACTAATCAGAGGCAACGAAGTATAGCATATGTCGGAAAGTAAACATAGCAGTAAAACTATGTACGAGGATGCAAAGTTGGACTCAACCGAGTCCCCGAGCTACTTTCCTTATCTAGCAGAGGTTAAGCTTGACTGGTTGGCAAGTCCCCGGGTCAAAACACTTTGCTCCCGGGGAACACAACTATGCATGGCAGGCAGGGGCAGTCCCCGAGCTACTTTCCTTATCTAGCAGAGGTTAAGCTTGACTGGTTGGCAAGTCCCCGGGTCAAAACACTTTGCTCCCGGGGAACACAACTATGCATGGCAGGCAGGGGCAGTCCCCGAGCTATTTTCAGGATTAACTAACCGAGATCTGGTGATGATGCTTGCCGAAGCAGGCTGCGCCTGCCACTGCTTACAGTGGCAAGCTCGAGCTCGGGGGACAATGGTGATGACGAGTCCCCGAGTTGCTGAAGAAGGTCCCGTCCGAAATGATCCAGCAAGCGCCACTGTGAGCCCCACGGTGGGCGCCAACTGTCGTGGTGGGAACACGGCAGATGCCTAGGGGTAGGCTTATTCTGGGGCCGAACGAGTGCTTGTGGATTCGGGGAGGGATAGCGCGCAGGATTGCGCACACAGACAAACAGATCGACACGGGGATTTACCCTGCTTCGGGGCTCTCGTGAGGAGATAAAACCCCTACTGCAGCATCTAGCCTACTTGGTGTATTTTCCTCTGTATATGCAGTGTGTACAAATGCTCCTCGAGCTGTATACGAGAGCTGCGCCGTGCTCAGCTAAGCTAATTTAGAAGAAAGCAGGGGAAGAAGAGCTCCCGCGAGTGAGCTTTTTCTGCTCATGCCCTCCCTGGTGCCTTTATAAAGAGGAGGCCCAGGGGACAAGGAGACAAAGAACACTATGCGCGGGTCCCACTTGTACTCTAGTCACATCAGTACACTGTAGCCACGCTGCCTCTGTCACCATGCTGTCCACTTGCGCTTGTCTCCTGGGATGGCAGAAGGCATCTTGTACTTGTCGATGGAGAGATGCCGGTCTGGGCGTGGCGCTGTCCGGGTGCAAGTGCCGACGTAAATCCTGGAGATCTCCTCCGCGTCGCGATACCGGCAACTCGGTCGAAGAAGACCTGGTGCCGCAATCTTGCTTCTCCAGCGACGATCCGGTCCAAGAGTAGTCCATCCGAGACAAGGCAGAGCGCTGGCGCCGGTCGACGTTGCCTCGGTCACGATCTTTAGCCGGTCCAGGTACTTTGGTCGAAGGAACGGAGTGGCAGCGATCCACCTGAAGTGTTACCGAGTTGGGGTGGCCTCGGCCCAGCCCAGAAGAGGCGACGCCGGTTTGTGGCCTGGTGCGCCGACCCGAGGCAGGGAGGCCTCGGCCCACCGAGGCTAGCACATGCCGGCCTGGCCGAGGTAGACAATGATTTCGGCCCACACCGAGGCAGGCACAACATCTGCTTATACCTCGGTTTGCTCCAGGGAACTCGGCCTTCCCATCCGAGACATCTCGGATTAACCGAGGTTCGGCTGTGATTCGGTCCAGTACACTTTTCCTCTGTTTCCTTTATCTTTACGGCTATTTCTTTGCAGTTTCCTCTACTAACTCCGCCGCACCCACAACTTTGGGGTACCCGGGGTCACATCCCCGACAGTTGTGTTCAGCCCCTTACTCGTTTCCTGGCACTTGAGAGACACCCCTAGTTCCTGGGACTAGTCTCCGACATTTGGCGCGCCAGGTAGGGGGCTGAGGCGCGTCTTCAACTTCTTCGACCTCTCCGCGCCATGACTGACACGCGAGCTGCGCGTCTTGCGCAACGGACGTCCGGCAGGGCCAACACCGAGCCCGCCGCCAACCACAACCCGCGTGGTCGCCCACGCACCAACCGCGCTTCAGAGCGCAACGCCGAGCCGCGCGTCGAGCATCCTGAGGATGACGGCGGCAACGGCAGCGGCAACGACGGCGGCATCGACGGCGAGGACGAGGGAGCTTCCTCCTTGCACCCATCCAGGCGCGAGAGCGCCTCCACGATGGGCCGAGCAGCGCCCAGCCCAGCCACTGCGCTACTGATGGCGCAAGAGCTGCTGCGCTACCGTCCCACGCAGGCGGGCCACGACAACTGGCTTGGGCGTCTCGAGGAGCTCATCAACGCCGCCGCCGTTCCTGCCGCCACCACTGCAGCACCAGCACCCTCTCGCTCGCTGGTGCGCCACTCCGGACGCGAGGGGAACATAGCGCACGGCGCTCCTCCTCCCCTCCGCCTCCGCCACCTCCTCCAGCTGCAGCTCCGGCAGCAAACCACCGCGCGCGTCGCACGCATCCTCGCCGCACGACTGCCAGATCGTGCAGCGGACTCCGGCGGATGCCCGCGTGGAGATCGAGCGCCAGAGGGACCGCCACAACCGCGTCGTGCAGGAGATTGCCGCTGCAGGTCGCCAGAACCGCGGCGTACTCGCTGGTGGCGCCGTGACGTACGCCACGGGCTGCACCGCCTTCACCCGCAACCTGCGCCGCGTCGTCTGGCCTGTGAAGTTCAAGCCAGACCTCCCTCCACGCTACGACGGCAGGACCAACCCTCTGGAGTTCCTGCAGCTCTACACCGTCTCCATCCAGGCTGCAGGAGGCGACGACAAGGTGATGGCCAACTGGCTCTCCATGGCGCTCAAGGACTCCGCGCTCTCGTGGCTCATGAACCTCCCCGAGAACACCATCGACACGTGGGAGGACCTCTGCAAGGTCTTCGTCGCCAACTTCAAGGGCACCTACGAACGCGCGCTCACCTACAACGACCTTCGCGCGGTGCGCCAGAAGCCTGACGAGACCCTCCGCAGATACATCCAGCGCTTCAGCCAGGTCCGCAACAAGATTCCGAACATCCCGGACTCGCACGTCATCTCCGCCTTCAGGGAGGGCGTCACGAACCACAGGATGCTCGAGAAGCTCGGCATCCATGACACCCTCTCCTCTGTGGTGAAGCTCTTTGATCTGGCTGACAAGTGCGCCAAGGCTGAAGAGGGCCTCCTCTTCGTCAAGAAGGAAGTGGAGGAGGACCCTCCAGAGGGGTCCAGGAGCAAGAAGAAGCCTGCCGAGAAGCGCAAGACCACCGCCATCCTCGCGGCAGAGCCTGACGCAAAGCAGCCTCGCGAGGCCTCTCCGGCGGCTGAAGAGAAAAAGGTGGACAATCGCCCATACTGCATCTACCACAACAGGCACAACCACGCAACTGAAGACTGCTGGGAGCTCAAGCAGCTCAGCAAGGAGCGCGAGAAGAACCAGGGCCGCGGCGGCCGCGGCGGAGGCCGTGGTGGCCGCGGAGGTGGACGCCACAACTTCCAGCACAGGGCTCGGGGGAACAACGCTGGGCAAAACGGCAACCTCCCCGACGAGAACCCTGGGGGCTACCAGGCCCCTCAGGGGCAATAGCCTGCATCCTCGGCGGGTCCCAGGCGCCCAAGTCCAACAACCACTTCAAGCAATTCTCTCGCGAGGTCAGCGCAGCGCTTCCAGGGCTTGAGGCTTCCCAGCCCCTCAAGTGGTCACAGTACACCATCGCCTTCGACTCCAAGGACCACCCCAAGTCGACCAAGGCCGTAGGCACCATCCCACTGGTGTGCACCCCATCATCAACAACATCGCCGTCGCCAAGACACTCATAGATGGGGGTGCGGGCTTGAACGTCATCTCTGTCGAGACCTTCGAGCAGCTTCAAGTGCCCTACGAGTGGCTCATGCCCTCTAGGCCCTTCACGGGGGTGACAAGTGGCTCCACCACACCTCTGGGGCAGGTGAGGCTCGCGGTCACCTTCGGCACGCCGCAGAACTACCGCACCGAGCAGATCGACTTCGACGTCGCACACATTGGCCTGCCCTACAACGCCATCCTCGGCTACCCCGCCCTCGCGAAGTTCATGGCCGTCACTCACCATGCGTACAACATCGTCAAGCTTCCAGGCAGCGGCGGCACCATCGCCATCCACGGTCAAGTCCAGGACGCAATGCGCTCTGTCGAGACCGCCTACAAGGCCGCTGCCGTGGCATTCCCCGCTGATGAGGACATGGAGCCCCTCGAGAGGCCCGCGAAGAAGAAGCAGCTGTTCTCACAGGAGCAGGCAGCCACGAAGAAGGTGTCATTGGACGCCAGCGGCTCGGGGGCTAGCGTCACCATAGGCGCTGGCTTGCCTCCCAAATAGGAAAGCGCGCTCGTCGCCTTCCTCAGGGCAAACTCTGACATGTTCGCATGGACACCGTCAGAGATGTCCGGAGTACCGAGGGAGGTGATCGAGCACCACTTAGCCGTGTGTCCAAACGCACGCCCCGTGAAGCAGAAAGCACGGCGCCAGGCGCCAGAGAAGCAAGAGTTCATCATCAAGGAAGTAGAGAAGTTTAAAGAAGCACACATCATCAGGAAGTTCCACACCCCACATGGCTCTCCAACACGGTGGTCGTTCCCAAGCACACCGGGGGCGGCAGGCTCTGCATCGACTACACCGACCTCAACAAGGCCTGCCCCAAGGACCCGTACCCCATGCCTCGGATAGACCAGATCGTGGACTCCACCGCCGGCTGCGACCTCCTCTGTTTTCTGGATGCCTTCTCAGGCTACCACCAGATCAAGATGGCGAAGGAGGATGAGGAGAAGACGGCATTCCTCACCCCTTGTGGTGTGTATTGCTACGTCTGCATGCCCTTTGGCTTAAGAACGCCGGCGCCACCTTCCAGAGGCTCATGAGGAAGGCCTTGGGGGCTCAGATGGGAAGAAACAGAAGCCTACGTCGACGACATCGTGGTCAAGACTCGCGAAGAGCACACCCTCATGGAGGACCTCGAGGAGACCTTTGCCAGCCTGCGCAAAGTAAACATCAAGCTGAACCCCGCCAAGTGCGTCTTCGGGGTACCGTCAGGCAAACTCCTCGGGTTCCTAGTGTCTCACCGCGGCATAGAAGCGAATCCTGACAAGATCAAAGCCATAGAAGAGATGCAGCCACCTCGTCGCCTCAAGGACATGCAGCGCCTCGCGGGATGCATGGCCAGCCTCGGCCGTTTCATCTCCAAGTTCGGCGAGAGGGCGCTGCCATTTTTCAAGCTCATGAAGCGGTCTGGCACGTTCAAGTGGACGCCTGAGGCGGACAAGGCATTTGAAGACCTGAAGAAGTACTTGGCTAGCCCACCTGTCATGGTTGCCCCAAGGCCTGGCGAGCATCTGAAGCTGTACCTATCAGCCACTCCACAAACAGTGAGCGCAGCCTTGGTGGCAGAAAGGGAAGAGCCAGTCCTCGCCAAGAAGGACACTGCCACGCCAAGCCCAGATCCCCCCGACAAGGAAACATCCTCTTCAGGCCCTGAGCCCCATGCCGAGCCCGCGCAACCAGAAGGCACCCTCGTCGAGGGTCCACCTCAAGAGAGGCTCGACAAGGCTCCCGAGGAGCCCAGCGCTGCGTCACCATCGACAACCCTCGTCGAGCATCCCGTCTACTTCGTCAGCACTGTGCTGCGAGATGCTCGCGAGCGGTACACTATGCAGCAGAAGCTCCTCCTCGCGCTCCTCATCGCTTCCAGGAAGCTGCGCCACTACTTCCAGGGCCACCCCATCACGGTGGTCACATCATTCCCTCTGGAGCAGATCCTGCGCAATCCAAACGCCACTGACTTCGTCGCCGAGTGGACAGACACCCAGCAAGAAGAGCCTCATGAGGCAGAAACCACGCCAGCAGGAGACTCGGTGCCAAGCCACTGGACCATGCACTTCGACGGAGCATTCGCATGCCAGAACGCTGGGGCTGGCATCGTCCTGACCTCACCCAAGGGCGACAAGCTCTACTACGCCGTCCAGCTGTGCTTCACGACAGACAAGGTCTCCAACAACATCGCCGAGTACGAGGGCCTCCTCGCCGGGCTCAGAGCCGCAATCGCCCTCGGCATCAAGCGCTTGCTCATCAAGGGCGATTCCCAGCTCCTCGTCAACTTCTCCAACAAGAGCTACACGCCTAAGGACGACCACATGGCCGCTTACCTCGAGGAGGTCCGCAAGCTCGAGAAACACTTCAAGGGGATGGAGCTCAGGCACATCCCACGAAAGGAGAACCAGGAGGCCGACGACATCGCCAGGCGAGCATCACGCAGAGAAGCCCAGCAGGCGGGCGTGTTCGAGGAGAGGCTCACCAGGGCATCGGTGAAACAGCCAAAGGAAGCGGTCGAGATGAACACGGACGAAGAGCTCCCACCACCACCGACATCCGGAGCGCCGAGCTGCGGCCCACCCACAGGGGAACGCCTGCTGCTGGCCATGACACACCAAGAGACGGGCTGGATCGATGAGCTCAAGGAGTACCTCAGGGACGGAATCCTCCCCGAAGAGGACGCAGAAGCAGAGAGAGTTGCTCGCCAGGCCAAGTCATACTGCCTTCACGAGGGAGACCTGTACCGCAAGCGTCCAAATGGAGTTGCACTAAAATGCGTCCCCCCTGAAGAAGGCCGCCAGCTGATCAAGGACATACACAGTGGAGAATGTGGCCACCACTCATCATCACGCACCCTTGCAGGGAAAGTCTTCAGGAGTGGTTTCTATTGGCCCTCAGTGCTTCAAGATGCAACCACCGTTGTCCAGGCTTGCGAGGCATGCCAGTTCCACGCCAAGCAAGTCCACCAGCCCGCACTGGGGCTCCAGACCATCCCTCTCTCCTGGCCCTTCGCGGTCTGGGGGCTGGAAATCCTGGGACCTTTCCCACGCTCCAGCGGGGGCTACCGCTACCTCTACGTCGCCATCGACAAGTTCACCAAATGGGCGGAGGTTGAAGCGGTGCGCACCATCCCGGCGAGATCAGCGGTGAAATTCATCAGAGGCCTGGCCTGTCGCTTCGGCGTGCCAAATCGCATCATCACCGACAACGGCTCGCAGTTCACCAGCGGCATCTTCAGGGCCTACTGCGAGAGTCTTGGCACACGGCTCTGCTTCGCCTCGGTGGCTCATCCACGAAGCAACGGGCAGGCTGAGCGGGCGAACGCAGAAGTGCTCAAAGGCCTCAAGACAAGAAGCTTCAATCGCCTCAAGGCCCACGGCAAGAACTGGATCGAAGAGCTCCCCTCCGTGCTCTGGTCCATCCGCACCACCGCCACGAAGCCCACTGGAGAAACGCCGTTCGCTCTCGTCTATGGCGCTGAAGCAGTCCTCCCCACCGAGATCAAGCATGGGTCCCCACGGATCCTTGCTTTCAACGAGGACAACCAAGAGGAGCTCCACAACGACGACTTGCTGCTGCTCGATGGACTACGCCGCCGTGCCGCCCTCCGAGCGGCGAAGTACCAGCAAGACCTGCGCCGCTACCACAGCCGCCACATACGGCCGCGCACCCTCGAGACAGGTGATCTCGTCCTCAGGAGGATCCTCTCCAGAGGGCCTCCACAAGCTCTCACCCATGTGGGAAGGCCCCTACAGGGTCGCGCACATCGCCAGGCCCGGCGCGGTACGGCTCGAGACGGAAGACGGCGATCCAATCAAAAATCCATGGAACATCGAGCACCTACGCAAGTTCTACCCGTGATCACGTCGCGGCAGGCATTTTTTGTCTCAAGAGGGAAGCACGCGTCTTCACCTCCCAGCTTCACCAAGCTTTCCCTTCACGAGGGCCATCTCCACTGAGAGTTTCCTACAACGCGTCGCCACGGGCCGCGGGAAGCCTCAGCCACTCCATGTGGAACCCCATGCCCAGACATGGCGGACTTTGTCTTGGCCTCGCCAAGTGTAATGAACAATTTCAGGTCATCATGAACCTATTGCGCTTCGGCGCCGTTATGTAATATTGCTTGGTGAGTTTGTTTTCTTACATTTCATTCGCGCTCACATTTTTCCCCATGCGCACCTCGCGAGCGGGGGCTGAGCACGGTGCCTGTGTCTCGGGAGCATCCCAGCAGCATCGTAAAATCCAAAGGATCCGAGCTCTAACTCGTGGCTCTCCGCCCACGACCGTTATCTCACCAAAGAGCTCTGACTCGTGGGTTAGCTCCCATGCACGTCACCTCACCAAGGACCTTGGTGCTTATTCTCCTCGTGAGATACCCATGAGGAAATCTATGAGCGCGCATGAGTTGTACAACTATGCTTTGCTTGTGGGTTCGCCTCTCTCTCTCCACACAGGGAACAAGACGCCTTGCAGGGCTCCAAAAGCTCCAAACCAGCCTCAGGCAGCCTCGAGAGGGAGAACACCTCACCAGGAACACAACACCCTCTACAAAGCAGGCGTCTCGCCAGAGCTAAGTCCAGAACTTACGCCTCATGAGCTCTTTTTCCCTCTCGCTGGTTTTGTCGCCCCTCGAGCCTCTCTTTTCTCTCTTACGCCTCATGGGCTGCTTGCACGTCAAAGGGGAGCCCTGAGCATCGCGCCTCGAGGGCTCTTACCTCTCTAAGCCTTACGCACCCCCCGGCCTTGTCGAGCCCTGACTCCGGCATACCGAAGCGGCGGTGCTATTTGCGCTAAGAGCAGGGTCCTAACGACGTAGAGCGAAAAAGACATGAGGGAACAGATAAAAGGCCTCCCGAGGGGCACTCACACTTGCACAAAATAAAAGTGTCTTTACAAACCAGCACAAAATAAAAGCAACAAGTCTTAAGATAACTGGTGCCCTTGGCACATCTCTCCACAGGGGCAACCTAAGCAGCGGGGTTGTCGTCGTCGCCGTCGACGCTTCATCATCCACCTCCTCAGCGCCCGCCTCGTCGTCGCTCTCCTCGACCTCGACCCTCTTGAAGCGTTGAGTGTACTTCTCCACGTCGTCCCACACCGAGGCGTCCAGCTTCGAGGCGAGTTCCTTCTCCAGAGGCTCCATCACAGACGCGAAGTCGAAGCCGGGGTGGAGGTGTGCAAGGTTGGCGAAGACTTGGCCGACCGCGACGCCAAGGAGCTCGCGGCTCTCGGTGTCGACCAGGTCGTCGAGGTTCGTCACGACCTCTTCAACTTGGTGAGAAGCTGCTCGAAGAAGCCAAGGTAGATGGCGACGTCGAGTTCCCCTCGACAGAGAGCCTGGGGGCTTCGGTCCCCAGGCGGCCCGCGGCCGCGCACGCCTCACCAAGGAAGCAAACATGCGCTCCCGCTGGCGCGACAAGACCTGCGCAGTCAGAGCGCTCCGCCGAGCTTCCTCGACGAGCTCCACAACAGGCCCCACCTGCTGCTGCATCTCGTTCATGTCCTGCGTCAAGGAGGCAAGGTCCTGCTCCGCGTGCTTCCGAGCCTCCACAGCGTCATGAAGGCGGGAGTCAAATCGCTTCTTCTGAGCCTCAAGCTCCCTGATGCGAGCCTCAAGCTCGTTGCGTCTCTTCGTGAAGCGCGCCTCCTGCTTCTTGCCTTCTCCGCGAATCCTTCCTGCAATTGTCGCGGAAGAGCTGCTCCTTGGTCGCGGACTCCTCCGCCATCTGCTCCTCCTTCTTGCGGAGGTTCTCGTTGGTCAGCGCGAGGCGCTTCTGGTAGAACGCCTCGTCTTGAGTAACTTTGCTCTCGCGAGACTCCAGGTGCTCCCGCTGCGCAGATTGATCCTTCTCGATCTGTTCGACCTGTTCCTCGCGCTTGCGTAGCTCGGTCTCGCGGGCATCAAGTTCTGCCCGCGCTGCACCATCTGGTTCTCGCGGACGCCAGGTCCTCGCGGAGCTTCTCCAGGCCTTGCCGCACGGTCTCCGACTCGGCGATGATCCCGCCTCGCGGTCCAGAGCTCCTTGTGCTTGGTGGAGACCGCCGCCTCGCGCGCCGCCAGCTCCTGATGCTTGGCCTCGTCTCCGCCTCGAGAGCCTCGCGCCTAGCACTCAGGTCCGCAAGGGTCTCCTCGACCTCGCGGACCACGCTGATGCGGATCTCTTCAGCAGAGCGCAGCGCCGCCTCGCGTTGCGCCTGGGCTGCCTCGTCCTTCCGGCGGCAGCGCTCCACGGTCTCCTGGAGGCAAGCCCAGCCCCGCGCAAGCTCGGCGACCTCCTCCGCCCTGACGCGGTCTTCCTCAGCGAGCTGGGCCTCGAGCCCATCGAGCACCTCCCTCGCCGAGCGAAGGACGGCCTCTCGGCGAGCTGCGACAGGGCGCTGACCCAGCAAGGCTAGGGCCCACGATTCTCCAGAGGGCCTGGAAGCGCCAGCGCCTGCCGAGGACTCCGGGGCATCGCGCCTTGGGCTCTGGTGTCCTCGAGGCGCGCCTGGGGGCTCTGCTGGGAGCCTCCCTCTTCTCCGTGCAAGGGGCCTTCTGGGGGCTCTGGCGAGAGCCCCCCTCACCTTCAGCGCTGGGAGCCTTCTGGGGGCTCGAGGCGCCCCCACCATCAGCTCCACCATCTTTCTGCCCCTGGGGAGCACTCTCCTCTTCCCAGGAGCAGGGTTGGCCTTCTCTGCTGAGGCCGTCCCCGCGGCAGCCTCAGTGCCCCCGTAGGCCCTCCAAGGCCCGAGCTCGGTGGAGGCGACGGCACGTGGTGTCCTCCATTTCGACGTCAGCATGCGTCTCTGCAGACGCAGCTGTCCCGCCGTGCCCTCCTTCGCCGGCGGCGTGGTCCTTGCCGCGTCCTCTCCGGCGTCTTCTCTTGCGCGCGGAGAGGCATCAGGCCGTGCAGGTGACGGCATCGTCACCTCTACCTCCTCTCCCCTCGCGGCGCTCCTCTGTCTCAGGAGGCGGCGCCGCAGCCTCGGGAGAGGAAGCGGTGGCCTCGGGGTGCACCTCTTCAGCCGTAGGCGCCGCAGACGCCGCGCAGAGCTGGAGATCTCTCCAAGTCTCCGGAGCCTCCGCCTCTTTGGCTCCTCAGTGCGCCTGGAGAGGAAAAGACTCAAACCCTCGAGAGGCCTACACCAAGAACAACATCAAACAGGAAAGGGAGTACAAAAACTTACGCCGCGGTGTCGACCCACTTCCTCTTCTTCCGCCGCGGGCGGAGCACTGGGCTCCGCGCTCGTCCGTGCCTCTGTCTCCTCCTGGGCTCCGGCGTTCCTGTCGTGGATCGCCTTGGAGCGGGGCTCGCAGTGGCCCGACGAAGCATCGTCATCGTCGCTCTCCTCCTCCCCTCGACACGCTTCGAGGGGGCAACCACGAACTCGTCGCCGCTGCCGAGGAGATCTCGTGGATCTCAGCTCAGGCGCCGCACTCTTCGAGGCGCTCGAGTTCTCCGCCGAGGAAGCGGCGCCTCCCGAGGCCGGTTGCGCCGCGTCAGACTCCGCGGGCGTCTCCGTCGTCTCCTCGTCGCCCTCAGCTGGTGCCCCCTGCGCCGCAGACTCCGGGTCCTCGCGAGGCCCAACGTGCCCCTTAGGCACCAGGCCCCACTGGTCGAACTTCGGCATCGCCTGCACGTGCGAGACACGACGCCCGAGATCGATCCGATGGAGCGGCACAGTCTGGTCGGTGGGCGCGGGGATGTCTGGGACGTGAAGAGGGTCTCCATGAGGGCGTGCACTCCTCCTTCGTGTAGAGGGTAGCGCTCAGGCGCATCTTGTCCCTCTGGTTGGAGTACAGCCACATCGCGTCCGCGTGCCTCTGGAGCGGAGCAATGCGGCGCCTCACGAAGTCCTTGGCCACCATCTGCCCGGTGAGGCCAGCCTCGCGGAGGTCCCTCAAGCGCCTCACCACAGGGCCAAGCGTCGCGCCCTTGAGCCCCTTGGAGGACCAGCTCGCCCTCTTCGTCGGAGGCGCTTCAGGCAGCTCGAAGAAGGCGCTCTGGCTCCCGAACTGCATGAGGAACCAGCGCTTGCGGAAGTCCTCCACCTTCTTCGTCACGCTGGTCACGATGTTCTCGCCGTTCGCGCGATGGGGATGTAGACGCCCTTCATGCCGTCGGTGATGCGGAAGGACACGCACCCCGACCGCTCCTTGTTCGCCGTGAACCGGAGCGCGTAGAAGCTGCGGAAGAGGTCCACCGAAGGCGGAATGCCGATGTACGCCTCGCAGAGGTAGGCGAAGATGGCGAGGACGAGGATGGAGTTGGGGTGGAGATGAAGAACCTGGATCTGGTAGCGCTCCAGAACCGCCAGGAAGAAATCGGAGAAGGGAGGAACGAGCCCGGCGAAGAGAGAGTGCATGAAGATGGGGTAGAAGCTGCCGTGGGAGTTGCCCGCACGCTTGAGCACCGTGGCGCCGTGCTCGTTGGTCTTCGAGGCCGCCATGTGGCGCACCTTGTCCAGCTGCGCCTCCGTCTCGAAGCGGGAGCCGCTCAGAGCCGGCTCGAAGTCACCGTCCCGCTGCCTCAGCGGGCTCGCCGCCCTGCACCACTGCCTTGCCCTTCGTAGCAGCGGTGGCCTTCTTGGGCGCCATTGCAGCAAGGTCGCGAAGGAGGAGTTGGGGATTGAGCGCTGGGAAGAAGGAGACGAAAGGGGAACGAGTGAAGTAATGGCCGCCTGCGCCGAGCTCTTCGCCTTATATCGGCTCATCGAGCCGTTACCGGGACGTGGCGGGACCCACCACCACGCCCGTTACTTCAGAGGAGATCGTGGGATCGTGTCCGGCCGTGACGCTCCACGTGTCTCGGGCTTCGCAGGCTTCTTTGGGCCCACGACGATTCGCCTCCGCCTGAGGAGCTCCAGCGTGCCCATCGCGGGCCCGGGGGCTACTGTCGGCCCAGTGAAAACCGGGGTGTCATGGGCCGGCCTGCCACAGCCCTCGAACGCTCCGCAGGAATTTCTACTAAGGACCAGGCTTTCAGCCTGACGAGCCTCGCGAGGCATTTTCCCTCGCGAGGGCTTTTTTGCTCGACTGAGCATTTCTGCTAAGGACCAGACGATCGGCCTGGGAGGCCTCGAGAGGAACCTCTGCCTCGGGAAGGCCTCTCCTAGAAGATCTTCAGGCCCTGGCGCGTCCCGCGCCACCCTCGGGAGGTTTTCCCTCGCGAGAAGTCAACGGCTACAAAACCTCGGCGAGGATTCAGGCCCTCGCGGGGTTCCTTCAAGTGGAAGCAAGCTCCTGCACCGCTGCAGAGCGCACATGGGCTCTGCGCCCGCCGCAGAGTGACGCGCGCGCCTGCGCGCGATGACGAAGACGCCGCAGTTGCCATTCTCGTGTATAAAGTGGTCAAAGGAGCTGCGGCAAGCAAAGCGGACTCCAAGACTTGCCAAATTGGTGATAAAGCGGCCGGCCGCCGCTACGCTCCAACTGCGACGTCACCGTGGGGCACGCCCCAAAGCTCTGCAGCGCCAGCCCACCGTCCTGGTTGGACGGTGGCTTTTTCTGCCAAGACGACGTGCTCTCTGCCATGGACCGTGTCCATGGACGCCCCCGACGCTGTGCGCTGTGCTCCAACTCGGCGGCATTGTGGTATCCCTTCCCGCCGGAGATTTTCGGGGAAGAGGACCAAGCCCAGTATATAAGGAGCCAGTGTACGACCTAGGAGGGGGATCCCGCATTTTCACCAACTCATTCCACAACCAAGGAGCTACGTCGGAGGAAGAAGACGGAGCTCATTCCACCATAGTCCACCATAGCCATAGGAGTGCCCTCGGCAAGCACCCTTGTACTGTGAACCTCTCCAAGCAGTGCAATACATCTTAGCAGGACGTAGGGCTTTTACACCTCACGGTGGGCCTGAACCTGGGTAGCGGCTCGTGTTCCCTCTCTGTCGTGATGTTCCTCACCGAGCTCGACGAGCACCGTCGCCGAGGTTGTTGAGGATTTGTTTGACGTTGTGTTCAGCCCCTTACTCGTTTCCTGGCACTTGAGAGACACCCCTAGTTCCTGGGACTAGTCTCCGACAGTACCTCTTCAAATATCTGGTTACACATGAATTAGAACCTTGAGCCTTTTCTCCAGAATTCCCCATGCGGAATACAAGACCCTTTTCATGGATTTCAAGATCTCTTCTAGCTAGTAGCAACTAGCCAATCTTTTCCAAGTTGATTCTATAGGTTCAGTGGACCGATCAGATTGACAAATCGGTTCCAATTAGCTAGAGTGGCGGTTGAGTTGGGTTATCCAAACGTTTGTGCATTGACACTTATAAATAGGTGTCCTGAATTCACACCTATTTGTTATTTTATCCCAATTACTTTGCATTCCTTTGTGTTATTATTGTTTTCTTTGTTTTTCGACATTGTTTCTTGGTCTAATCGTGATGATTGGGACAGAAACCCGTATCAGATACGTTCACCAACTTCGAATAAGAAACATGGAGGTGAAGGGGGGCCATACGGGCCGTCTAACATCGTTCCATCACAAGGACCCATTGGTGGGGCTAGTAGGCCATACGGGCCCGTTCAACCTCCCAGCATGGCGTCCCTACCAGAGCCTGTTGTTTAGCCTGCTTGGACCTGAGCCGCTTCTTAGGGTTCGCGAGGTCTAAGTCGACGCAGCTAGCGTCGACGTGTGGTCTGGTAACCTCGACGACCATTGTTATGAACACTATGGGACTAAAACTTACATGACACTGCTGGCCATGTGTTTCTTGTTCACATTTTATGATATGATGTGATAGTACTCCCTCCGTCCATGAAAGAGTGGTCTTCCAACTTTTTCAAAGTCAAACTATCTCAAATTTTGACCGTGTTTGCACAAAAATAGAACAATATTTATGAAATCAGATAGATGTCCTATGAAAATGTGTTTTATCATGTTATACTAATTTGGTTGCATAAATATTGGTGTCTTTTTGTGTAAACACAGTCAAACTTTTTTCAAAAATGTTGAAAATACACTCTTGCCATTAGGACATTTCGCAGATAATTAACACTGCATTATAATGGATAGCAACAGACAGGATGAACAAGGGCTTGGCCGGTGCGTGAATTCCAAAGGCACAGCATAAGAATCAAGAATAGGGCAGTGGAAAAAAAAAACATGCAGAGGAACACATTGCCAAGGACACAGCACGTTCTCTGTACTGTCCATCTCGTTGTTCTAATCTTGATCTATCTAGCCGGCCCCTCTCTCTCTCAGCCGTCACTTTTGCTTTTGGCCGAAACCAGCCGAGCTGGTCCCCTGCTCTGCCTATTCTGTTTTACATGGACTTGTGTTTATCACGTATATTCAACGCTGTACTACTGTAAATATGTAATGTATTCCGTCAACTGTATAGAACACATGCAGCACAGCGCACCATGATTTTCATATAGGCACAATGCTTGTACCTCCATTTTCATCTAAAACTAGCCAGTGCCTTGCATTCCGTCAACTGTATAGTTCACCGCATAGTTAATTGTTTGTTTCCCGAACACTTTCAAAAGATTCCTTGGTACTTAGCGGGGCCTTAACCATAAAAAAAAACGCAAAGGACACCACCTATTAGATGATGACTAGATAACCTCAAATGCTAAAGCGAAGCAAAAAGGATCGATTAATCGGAAAAAACATTGGCATTGCACGCATGCACGCTTTGCTCGCCACGAGCAACAGTGTGAGGAAATAATGAGATCGACGAGCAAAAGCCCCCGGAAAGCATGCGAGTTTTTATTTACCGATGAGCTAGCAGGGAGTGAGAAAACAAATATAGAGAAAGTCGGATGCACAAGGTACACGCAGCCGCAGGCAGGCAGCCCTAGGATGGCAACTTTGACGAATTTGACCCTTTTTCAAATTTATTTTACAAAATGAATCAAATTTCAAATCAATTCACGGATTTAACCCTTTCTCACGGCGTCCGCCCTCGGGCGCCGTGCTCAGCTGTACAACGCCCCGGTCCAAGACGTCGTAGATCCTGCGACGTCAGATTGAACGGGACCCACCTTAATTGTACGGCGCCCCGGTCCAGGGCGCCGTGCCTACAACCATGGCGCCTTTAACTAGGGCGTCGTGCTCTTTTTTTTTTTTTTTGCTCGTTGGGGAAGCAAAAACAGAATAAAAGAGGCCCAGTTATCTATTGAGTACACACCGTGTCCTACCCCAGAGGTTTGTAGTGCATTGCATGCTCATTAGGTAGCAGGTTCGAATCCTTGACTTGCACCAATTTTTTCCCGAATTTTTTGTTGTTTTTTGTTTATTCTCTGAACCAACATAAACAAATATGTTATACAAAACATAAAAAATAATTTTTTTTGTTTCTCTTGTTCACACAAGTAGGCAACGTTGCAAATTCTGCAATATGTTATAATTTTTTTTGTTTCTTTCAGTTTTTGTTTCTGTTCTTCACACAAGTAGGCAACGTTGCCCTGATATCTAAACAGGCTCATTTCTCAGTCGTTTTTCATTATCTTACGGACCATGATCAATTCACTTGTAAGGAAAATGATTTTTCCTCCAGACATTGCATGTAAAGAATAAAATTCATGTGTGTGGCTTGGTATGAGCAAAATCATCCCGAGGTGTGCGGTTGTTTTGTAAAACAAAATGAATAGTCGAGGAGAAAAACCAGGTGCGGTAGCTAGGCAGTTGAATGACGAGCACCAACACCATGCTGCATGCATCCATGCCCGGCGGTTGGAGAAGTGACACTTGCTTCAGTGCTATCTTTATTCATCCAAAGGTTTTGATCGACGAGAAAGATCGAGGAGAAATCCAGTAGCTGGGCGGTGTAGAGCTGATCAGTGACGTGTGTACCTGGTAAGCGGAGGATCCGGTGCCGAAGACGAACCCCGGCGGGAAGCCGGCCTTGGTGATCGCCGCCGCCGGGGAAGACCCCACGACGAGCAGAAAAAGGACGGCGCAGGAGAGCGCCGTGTTCCGGGCCGCCGCCTGTAGATCGATCGACTGCTACCGCTAGCTCTGCACTACCATGCTGTCGGTGCTGGTGGTGGCTCGCTCATCTTGTTGTTGGCTCTGCACGACTTGTCTAATACAAGTAGGGAACGTTGCCTACTTGTGAGAAGAAGAGAAACAAAAACTAAAAGAAACAACAAAATTATAACATATTGCAGAATTTGCAACGTTGCCTACTTGTGCGAAGAAGAGAAACAAAAAAAAAAATTTTATGTTTTGTATAACATATTGTTTATGTTGGTTGAGAGAATAAACAAAAAACAACAAAAAATTCGGGAAAAATATTGGTGCAAGTCAAGGGTTCGAACTTGCGACCTAATGAACATGCAATGAACCATAAACCACTGGGATAGGACACAATGTGTACTCACTAGATAACTCGGCCTCTTTTCTTCTGTTTTTGCTTCTCCCACTGAGCAAAAAATAAAATAAAGAAGAGCACGGCGCCCTGGACCAGGGCGCCGTACAATTAAGGTGGGTCATGTTCAAACTGACGTCGCAAGATCTACGACGCCTTGGACCGGTGTGTTGTACAGTTGAGCATGGCGCTCCGGGGGCGGGCGCCGTGAGAAAGGGTTAGATTCGTGAAATAAATTGAAATTGGGTCCATTTTGTGAAATAATTTTAAAAAAGGGTCAAATTTGTTAAATTTGCCCCTAGGATAGAATGCAAGTCATATGCGATTCATGTCAAAGGCTAGAGAGAGGGAGAGAGAGGATGGAATGACATCCATGGCTGACCTTTGTAAAGCAAAAGTGGGAGGGAGGAAGCACGCAGGCATGCATGCACTAGGAAGGATAAAATGCAACGGAAAGCAACAAGCAGACTCACGCCAACGCACGCTGTTTGCTTAATTACACCGTTTCCCTTTCCCATCTCTTCTTCCTCTTCCTATTCTCTCTCTCTAGACAGTGTCTAATCTCTGTAGAGCCTTGCGTTATCTCTCTAGACAGACAGTAGTACATGTCGAATTTGCGATGCTCGGAGTGGAGTGGAGTGGAGTGGATGTCCTCGTAGGGGGAATCTCTCCTTCAACACCGGTCCTCTAGGATGGTTGGGCGGCTGTCGCATCGATGCTTTTGCTTTGCACAAGTCAAATGCGTGGGGGCTGTCTGTTCTGGTCTGTCACCCCTGCACGGCTGCACTGCACAAGAACAACAGAATACCAGGTGGGTCCGTTTTTCTGTAGCCGATGACATCTATTGAAGGTGGGCAACGTTTGTGAAGACAATCTCCAGCCCTCTCGGCAACGAAGCTTGTTGATTTGCCTCCGAACAGAGTGTTAGGAAAGATGTTGAGCGGGCATTTGGAGTGCTCCAGTAAAGGTTTGCTATTGTTCGATACCCTGCTCTGACATGGTCGAACGAACAGATGTGGGAGGTGATGAATACGTGTGTAATCATGCACAACATGATCATCGAGAGCGAGCGTGCCAATCCAGTGCATGATCATTATGGCATATGACATTCAAGGTCCTCTCGCCGATGTTGATCGCAACGTGCCGGCATATTTTCCTGATTATCTCGCCATGCATATGGAGATTCATGATGAAAATACTCATCATCAACTTCAAAATGACATAGTCGAGCATTTGTGGGCACGCCGGGGAATGGCGGCGGCAGCCCTGGAAGGGCAACATGTTTGAATTGTGATTTTATTTTTAATTATTGTGAAACTTTATTTTATGCGTTGAAAACTATGAAATATTCTCATGCGCGAAAAGTGAGTTGTTTAGGTTCTGGAAGGTTGACAGGGAGAACTGCAAGTTTTCGGAGCCGAGATATTCATCCAAGTCACTATGGGCGTATTTGTCAAATTGACACGTTCGAAGGAATCAATGTTGGACTTACTGGATCCTCAGCAATTCATGCGAGCCTGTCCGGACGGCGCCCATAGCGCTCGTCCGGACACTCGGCGCCGCAAGTGGAGAGAAACTCCACCGGCACCCTCCAAATGGCCCCCCAAATGCCAAATGGGGGTCCGGACGCAAAAATCGCCACAGCGGCACCCCAAAGGTTCAGGTCGAGCCATTTGGCGTCCGACACCCCCGAAAGGCCCCCCATAGTTTTGAGGCCCTCTCGGGGGTGTCGGACACTGGGCGGACATGCCCTCCGACAGGTCTGGCCCACCCGTCATACACACAACATCGGCGCGACCTGATTCATTTGCCCGCCCACCCCCTGCTTCTGTTTCCTCTCGCCGACGAATCGCACCATCGTCGCCATCCTCGACATCGCCCACTTTATTCACACCTTGTCGTCCAGCCGCAGCGACCACGCAGGCTTGCTTGCCGCCGCTCCCCGTCGGTCGCCGCCCTAGTTTTGCGTCGGCGCAGCTAAAATCAGCCGCCTCAGCCCCTTCCTCCCTGCCACCCGCACGTAAGGTGTTCGACCGTTGCCCAATATGCTCGTTTGACGGATTGTTGATTTGTGGCCTAGTTTCATTGCTTCATTTTGTCTAATAGGCTATGGCTAGCGACGACAAGTTCTTTTTTTTCCAAATGATGGGGGAGGCTGCCGCCCTTGCGGCCGCCGACGACGAGAATGATATGCTCATGGCCGCTCTTCTAGATGCGCAAGTCGAGGAGAGGTCGTGCCGAAGCGTGGAAGATCAGCGGAAGGGCGGATGGCCAACAAGGATCGTCATAGGGCAACTGGTCACATGCTCTTGTACACCGACTACTTTTCCCACAAGCCGGCGAACTGCCCTCACGAATTTTGCCGGCGCTTTAGAATGAACAGGGAACTGTTCAGGGGACTTGTGCATGACGTTTGGGAACAAGATGACTACTTTGAGCTGAAGAGAGATTGTACCGGTCTTCTTGGATTTTTATCTCTTCAGAAATGCACGGCCGCCATACGGTGCCTTGTTTATGGAGTTCTCGCAGATTCATTGGATGACTACCTCCGTATGTCTGAGCCCACCGTCGTCGAAACCACCTACCGGTTTTGCAGGGCAGTGATGAAAGTATTTGGAGAGAAATATCTGAGATCTTCAAATGACGCAGACACAACTCGTCTCTTGGCACAAAGCAAAGCAAGATAATTTCCGGAGATGCTTGGAAGCATCAATTTCATGCATTGGAATTGGAAGAACTGCCCGTTTGCTTGGCAGGGGATGTATAAGTCAGGACATCAAGAAAAGTGCAGTGTCATTCTTGAGGCCGTGGCAGATTATGATCTTAGGATTTGGCATGCATTTTTCGGCACGGCCGGTGCTCACAATGACATCAATATGCTCCAACGCTCTCCGGTGTTTCTCAAAGTTTGTCAAGGCCTAACTTCGTCGTGTAACTATGTGATCAATGGTCATGACTATGACAAGGGGTACTACCTTGCCGATGGCATCTATCCCAATTGGTCAACATTTGTGAAGACTATCCGTAACCCTGTCAGCGACGCAAATTGCCATTTTGCAAAAAGGCAAGAGGCCACCCGCAAAGATGTGGAGCGGACATTTGGTGTGCTCCAGGCAAGGTTTGCCGTCGTCCGCTACCCTTATTTTTCTTGGTCGCTAGATCAAATGTGTGAGATCATGAATGCATGCGTTATCATGCACAACATGATCATCGAGAGTGAGCGAGATACGAGGAGGCAATTGGTCAACAAATTGTTTGATTTCTAGGGGCCTATGGCCCACCCACAGCCGGGTGTGCCGTCCCAATATTCAGAATTTCTTGCCATCATCGGGAAATTCGTGACGGAACAAGGCACCTGCAGCTGCACGATGACCTCGTGGCGCACTTGTAGGCGATTACGGCAACGTGGAGATGGCGCCGACTTGAGATTTCCCTGTGTTCTTTTCGAACACTTGAATGATTTAAATTTGAATTGTTGTAATAACTTAATTATTATACATTTTCTATATTTTGATTCTAATTAAAGTTTGCAACGAAGTTGAATTTACTCACAAAAATGATCAAAAATAATTGGGGTGTTGGTTTGGGGTGCGTCGCTGTGGACGGCACACCCAATGTGCTGGACACCTATCCGGCACCCCAATTGAGCTTCAATTAGGAGTGTTGGACACAAATTTGTGGGGTGCCGGTGGAGATGTTCTTAAGGTATCGAACCAGTCTATTTGAACATCTTTCAATGGCACTCGGCAAATCTAGTCCGAAACCTAGGGCTGAGACGTGAGATGCGATAGACCGATAGTGTTTGTCCTGAATCTGCGTGCAAGCGCAAGGTGAACTCCACGGTGGTAATTCATGTCGCATCTAGATCTTGGCCGGTTATGGATCTGGAAACAGTTGATTAAAATAGACAGAGAGTTTGGCTTGGCAGAGATCTCGAGGCAGAGACACGCACGCAGGCAGCACTGCCCTCCATCCAGTGCCAGTGCGTGCGCGCGCCAGGCCTGCCGAGCTGCCCCCTCTCAGCCACTGCGGCGACCAAGTTACTCGTAACATGATACAGAGCACGCACTAGCCAGTGTTAACAGAATCTGTTTTTGCCTAAACTGTTTTCCCTCCCGAGGTAGACGAAGCCCATGCTTCCAGTATACTCTTGCTTAAAAAGATGAATATTTGTACAAAAAAAAAGATGAATATTTGTCCTAGTACAAGCTAACACTCGAGTGAGCAGCACTGGCATTGATAAAGAAATGGATATTTCTGTTCTGCTGCTCCAGGCTCAGCAAGCAGAGGCAGAGAGAGGCCCAGAGTGTCGGTCATGCCAGCAAAAGTTTTCAACGCTCGTATCATGGGACTTGGAGTTGTCAGACCTTGCTGTCACTTCTTTTTAATTAATTTTCGGTCAGACCTAGCCGTCACCTTGTAGTAGTCCAACTTCACTTGGGACATAAAAATGTGAGCATTTTCTTTAACTACTACCTCTCTCTCAACAAAAAACTACTACCTCTCGGTTTTCTTGTATTAACTTACGCTTAAACATTGCAAACTTATTTAAGCCAAAAAAAAAAAACTTAAACCTTGTAACATTCGTCCCTTGGGGCGGTTTCTTGGATAATTTTTCTAGTAGCGGCTTGCCTCCAGTCCAGTGGTATCACATCAGCCCATGGAGCCAAAGACTTCGGAAACCGAAAAAGATGCCGACAGCGGCATCTCCTATCCTACCCGAAGAAACTCGAAACAAATAAGCGAGGAGCAAAGATGATCTACTACTACTAGTAGTAGTATATCACGTACCGGCAAAATCGGCAACGTGCCTGCCGTTGCTGACCAGAGACCATATCTCCTAGCACAGGCAGTATTATGTAGGAGTGTGCATATGAGTGGATATCCGGTGATTCCAAACCTCATATGATAACATGTAGCCGGAGTGTTCTAGTATAGACACATGGATGAGTTTAGACGGAACATCAGCAACCGTCACTCTGTCAGAGTGGATGTTCCTGCCTGCCGTCAGGGAGGAGTACGGGAGGCCGGGTGCAAGGGCGCCAAGCTCGCCGTCAAGAGGCACGACGAGGCGGCTGCATGTAAATGTGTATACGTAGCTGTAGCGTATATGACTTGAGTCCCACGTAGCTATAGCGTAAATGACTTGATTCCCAAGTTAGCTAGCTAGCATATCCCACGATCTTAGGATCTGATTGATTGTAATCATTTGTATGTTGATCATTAATATAAATAGAGATGGATGGCCTGCCGAGAGGGCACGGCAAAACCTAAATTCACTTGGTATCAGAGCCTATTCCCATCTCTCATCTCACCACGCCGCCACAGCACCTGACCGCCATGACGTCCAGCGGACTAGCGGATTCCACCATCGGTGCGATGATCTCCGGCACCGCCGGTGCACTTGTCTCGGCTCCCACTGCCACCATCCCAGCCGCTTCCACTTTCACTGGATTCATCACCGTGCGCCTCTCTCGCACGAACTTCCGGCTGTGGAGGACTCAGGTTGTTCCTGTCCTCACGGGAGCCAATCTCTTCGGATACCTTGATGGCTCAATCCGAGCCCCTAGCCGGATGATCACCGAAGGCACCGGCGACGCGGCACGCCAGGTCTCCAATCCAGCGTTTCAACGCTGGTTCCTCCAAGACCAACAAGTCCTTGGGGCGCTCCTCGCCAACATGACGGAAGAGGTGCTCGGGCAGATGACTACCCCGACCTCCACGCACGAGCTCTGGACTGCGCTGAACGCCATGTTTGGCGCCACCAGCCGCGCCGCCGTCAACAACATCCGCGCGCAGCTCTCAGCGGAAAAGAAGCGCGACATGACGGTCGCTGAATACTACGCCAAGATGAAGGGCTATGCCGACACTATGGCGAGTGTCGGGCATCCACTTGGCGACGACGAGATCATCAGCTACATCATGGCCGGCCTTGGAGAAGACTTCGATGCTCTCATGGCCTCGCTCACCGTCGTCAACACTCCGGTAACACTCACGGATTTCTATTCTTTCCTGTTGAGTTACGAGGCACGTCAGAATCTGCGTGCAAGCTCCCGTGATGATTTTTTGTCCTCCGCCAACAACGTCGCGCGCACCGGCCCCAACAACAACAACAACAACAACGTCCACACCAACCAGCGCAACACCAACAATGGCGGCGGCAACCGCGGCAATCGCGGTGGTCCAGGCGGTGGCGGCTACGGCAACCGCGGTGGACGCGGACGCGGCAATGGAGGCAACCGCTTCCGCTCAAGGTGCCAGGTGTGCGGCAAGTTCGGGCATGAGGCGTTACGCTGCCGCGAACGCTTCAACCATGCATACCAGGCCGACGACTACCAACCCGCGCCAGGCCATGGCGGCGGGAATCATGCCGGCTATCATGCTGGCCACGGAGGGCATCATCATGGCCATGGTGGTTACCACCAGGGCGGTGGATCAGGTGTCCATGGAGGCGGCTACTACGGTGGCCATGGAGGCGGCTACTACGGTTCATCGGGTGGTGATCCCCATTGGTACATGGACACGGGGCTACTGATCATCTGACCTCCGAGCTGGATCGTATGACCATGCATGAGCGCTACAATGGACGCGACCAGGTGCAGGTCGCCAACGGATCAGGTTTGGAAATTTCGCATATTGGTCGCTCCTTACTTCTTGGCTCAAATTATAATCTTGCTCTAAACAATGTTCTGCACGTACCACAAATCAGCAAAAAATTATTATCTGTTCATCGCCTTGTTTCCGATAATTCTGTCTTTGTTGAATTTCACCGTCACTATTTTCTTGTTAAGGACAAGGCCACGAGGAAAGTTCTGCTCCACGGTAGAAGTCGTGACGGACTCTACCCCATCCCGCTTGGTCGTGCGTCATCTTCATCCTTCCACCAAGCCTGCTCAAGTTCGCGAGTCTCCTCCAACCAATGGCATCAACGTTTAGGGCATCCCTCCAATAATATTGTCGAGTCAGTCGTTCGGTCAAATAAACTTCCGTGTGATGTTAGTTCTGAGTCATTTGTGTGCGATGCATGTCAACGTGCCAAGAGTCATCAATTACCTTATACATTGTCATCTCGAATTACTACCTATCCTCTTGAACTTATTCATACCGATGTTTGGGGTCCTGCAATTGCCTCATCTGGTGGCTACAAATATTATGTTTCATTTATTGATGATTTTAGCCGTTTTACCTGGATTTATCTTATCAAACACAAATCTGATGTTGAACAGGTGTTTTATTGTTTTCAAGCTCATGTAGAGCGTCTCCTCGACTCTAAAGTTCGATCTGTGCAATCGGATTGGGGTGGAGAGTATCACCGTCTTCATGCTTATTTTCAACGTACAGGCATCTCTCATCGAGTGTCATGTCCTCACACATCCCAGCAAAACGGTGTTGCCGAACGCAAACATCGCCATATAGTTGAGACCGGTTTGGCTCTTTTGGCACATTCGTCGCTTCCCCTTCGCTATTGGGATGAGGCGTTTCTCACTGCTTGCTACCTCATAAATCGCATGCCTAGTCGTGTCATTGCCAACCACACACCTCTTTTTCGCCTCTTGAAAATTCAGCCCGACTATTCGTTTCTACGTATTTTCGGATGTGCATGTTGGCCTAGTCTACGCAAGTACAATGCCCGCAAGCTCGAGTATCGATCAAAGTTGTGTGTTTTCCTCGGCTATAGCCCCTTCCACAAAGGGTACAAGTGTCTCGAGCGTTCTACCGGTCGCATTTATATATCCCGTGATGTCGTGTTTGATGAAAAGGTTTTTTCCTTTTGCTTCTGGACCTCGCCCTAATATTGATCTCTTAATTAATCCCTCAATTTTTCCTTCATCTGAGCCAGTAGTCCAGGATGCACCTTTGCGAAATTACAACTTGTCTCTGTTAGCACCTGATGCTTTGGATGCAGGAACCAGCGCAACTCCACTGGACGTAACGCCCTCGCTTCCGATTGATGCCCATGGGGTGCATGGCCTCGCACCCCGTGCCACCATGCACGAGCCGGCCTCCCCGCGTGGCTCGCCTGGTCCGGCCCATGAGCCGGCATCCCCACCTGAACCAGCAGCCAGCCCGGGCCGTGTGTCGGCCCCCGAGCGTGCTCTGCTCGACGACCAGCAGCAGTCTAACGCTGCTGCGCCTGACGGTGATGCCTCTACGACTGCTCCTCCTGCTGCACCATCTCGTGGCGTCACCACTCGCCTTACAGCAGGAATTCGACGCCCGCGGAAGTACACTGATGGCACGGTTCGCTATGACCCCAAGCGTCGTGCGTTCTTTGCTCTCCCGGCCTCTCACCGCGACGCTGTCGCTGATCCGTCTTGGCGTGCTGCAATGGAGGTTGAATTCCAAGCTTTACAAGCAAACGAGACATGGATTCTTGTCCCTCGGCCAGCCAACACAAATATTGTGTCTTGCAAGTGGATTTTCAAGGTAAAGCAACATCCTGATGGGACTTTGGATAAATACAAAGCACGTTTAGTTGCTCGGGGCTTCACACAGCAGTCTGGTATTGATTTTCATGAGACTTTTAGCCCTGTTGTCAAAGCTGCCACTGTTCGGATTGTTCTCTCTTTGGCCATTTCTCGTGGATGGACGCTTCGACAAATTGATGTTAGCAATGCTTTCTTGCACGGTTTCTTGGATGAAAATGTTTTCATGCAGCAGCCACCCGGTTTTGAAGATCCTCAGCATCCTCGTTTTGTTTGCAAACTTCGGAAGTCTCTATGGCCTTAAACAATCTCCTCGAGCGTGGTACTCTCGTCTCAGCGACAAACTCCAGCAATTGGGATTTATTCCGTCTATTGCCGACACCTCCCTGTTTGTGTATCATCATGGTGGCATCACTGTTCTTATGTTGGTTTATGTGGATGACATCGTTGTCGCTGGTTCATGCTCTCGTATGGTTGAGGCTATTCTGAAGGATTTGGCTCGCACTTTTCCCATCAAGGATCTTGGCACATTGCGCTATTTTCTTGGTCTTGAAGCTGCATACACTTCAGGGGGAATGACACTGTCTCAGCACAAGTATGTTGAAGATTTACTTCACCGAGCACACATGGAGAAGTGCAAAGCAGTTTCTACGCCCATGTCCGTCACCGACAAGCTCTCTAGTGCCTTGGGGACGCCATTGAATGGTGACGATGCTTTTCGATATCGCAGTATTGTTGGGGGACTGCAGTATCTCACTCTTACTCGGCCGGATATCTCCTTTGCAGTAAATAAGGTATGCCAGTTCTTGTCCAAGCCCACTAATATGCATTGGGAAGCTGTCAAACGCATCTTGCGGTATATTCGAGGAACCATCACTACTGGACTTAGCATCCGAAAATCAGCATCCACATTGTTGAGCGTGTTCACAGATGCCGATTGGGCAGGTAGCCCTGATGATCGACGATCGACAGGTGGCTTCGCAATTTTCTTTGGCCCTACACTTGTATCATGGAGTTCCAGAAAACAGCCAACTGTCTCAAGGTCGAGCACCGAAGCTGAGTACAAGGCATTGGCAAATGGTGCCGCTGAGGTTAGCTGGATCCAGTCTTTACTGAGGGAAATTCATGTTCCACAACCAAGAGCGCCAGTATTGTGGTGTGATAATCTTGGTGCCACCTACCTCACCGCAAATCCAGTATTCCATGCACGAACTAAACATATTGAGGTAGACTTTCACTTTGTCCGAGAGAAGGTTGCTTTGGGATCTCTCGATGTCAGGTTCGTGTCATCTGCTGATCAAGTGGCCGACGGCTTCACGAAACCAGCTACGCGCCAGATGCTTGGAAGGCTGTCTCACAATCTGAACCTTGTTTGTACCGGTTAAGATTGAGGGGGAATGTAAATGTGTATACGTAGCTGTAGCGTATATGACTTGAGTCCCACGTAGCTATAGCGTATATGACTTGATTCCCAAGTTAGCTAGCTAGCATATCCCACGATCTTAGGATCTGATTGATTGTAATCATTTGTATGTTGATCATTAATATAAATAGAGATGGATGGCCTGCCGAGAGGGCACGGCAAAACCTAAATTCACTCTGCATTGTCATCACATCACCACAGGCGCAACCCGAACAGGAGGAACTCCCTCCGGATTGGCGGGTTCCGTCGCCTCTCCAGGACCCGTCGGCGATGGAGACACGCTCGACTTCACATCGATGCTTTTGTCTTGCACGGCAACCCTACGCCGCCACCGCACCACCCGTTGGACCTGGATGACTGCCCCGCTACTACCTCAAGATGGGCACGTCGATGGATCAGGCAGGGCCGACACAAGCGTATGCCAAGGAGCCGAAGCAATCGGCGCCGACCACGGTGAAGCCGTAGCACAGCGACGGCGTCGTGGATGGCCATCGCGGCAGCCCAAATCGGAGCCTACGATGTCGGCATCATCGACATTCCTGACGACGAGAAGATTTCACCGACTAGTTAGGGTTTAGTCCGATCATATTTCTGTCAAATCTGTGTAAACCCATGGAATTTGATGCTTTTGGTATGATTCGATCGGATTTTTTTTGGGTTTGTGGGCGCTGCCCTGCTGGACAAGTGTGCAACACCCTAAAACTGACACAATTTGGAGTGTGCCGAACAAAATGTGGCAATTTCAGGGTGCCGGTGGAGATGCTCTCGAGTCTTCCAAAATTTGGGGGTGCCCGTGAAGCTACTCCACCAGTAGGACTGCTGTTGTTCGCTGGCGAAGAGATGGCTGCTGACTAAAGCCATTGACTGAGGTGACTAAGCCGGTCTGTCATGGACCAACCGCCGCATACGTCTGTCTGTCAGGACAGACTGACCGCTGGTGATCCAATAGTTTGACTCCAAAGTTCTTTTTTCTGCTCTACCAAGCAGCATTCAAGCGCCAGTGTTGGCCTTCAGTCTATGTGTTCACTCATCTGTAATCCCGTATCTATAATCAGTGACAACTGACAAACCACTGTGTCGCCAGAAACTCTACACTGACAAGTTTGCATATTACAGCCATTGTAAATTAGAAAATATTTAAACCCTCACATCTCAAGTCCATTTTTTTGTATCATCATCATGCTGATTCCATGGATGTACATCCAATTCCCAGAAACCCCACGTACAAAATTGCACTCCATTCTTTGTCCAAAATCGCACTGTCAGTCTCCTACTAGAAAGGTACGCAATAACATACATTCAAACGTAAATGAGGAGAAAAATGTTTGCAACAGCAACCAAATGATTCTATTTTTTTTCTACATGGTATGACACCTCAATGCACTAGACTCATGTTTATACACTCCTATACACTTGTTAATTTTCTATCTATAACATTCGAAAACTGCAGCTAGATTTTGTACATCTTGATCTTCCAAAGAAAAAAGAAGGAAGAAAGACACTCAATAAATGGGGAAAATAAAAAATAATTGGCCAAATTGCAATAAATGAAAATCTATGTACGTCATCAAAAGAAGGAGTCCTTCGACAATATTACTCCCGTGCATTTTCACTATCCAGCATGCCTGATCATGCAGTGGAGATAAATTGATCGCTATCTTGGCCACTTTCAGATACCTGCTTGCTGGGGATGATTGCTGGAGGCGACCACTGATCTGGAACAACAAGAAAGTAGGCTGACATGGCTTTCCTGAAACGCTTCTTGTACTGCTTTGGTGAAATTACAGTTGGTGATACATTCTTTGGTCCGCCTAGTATTCCTGAAGCTTTCACCCATGTCTCCAGATGTTTGTCCCAAGTATATTGCCTCATGAAATCTATGATTCCCATAACGAGTTCATGCTTTTTCTCATCAACACCAACAAGCAAAGAGTAATCCATTACGTCGATGGACTGCAACAAAATTACCAATGTTTCTATAAGAAACTGCACTTGTTTACTGTACAATCAAAAGCATGCTGTATTAAATCATTCAGAGTTCTAGCCCACAACAGCATGTATAACAAGTTGAATTTACAAACTTCTTAGACGAGGCACTAGTTGTAAGCACATATTATATCAGACCACCTATTTGTTTTTATGATATTCAGTTTTAGATATCATGTTATAAAGTTTCATATTTCTAAAGGCATCTGTTGAGACAAAGTATATTCCTCTCTGTGCCTATATTATACTAGTAGGCTTCAGTTACGAATACTGAGAATGAGTAATACATTGAGTGAAAGAACACCAAGGAAAATAAAATACTAACTGGCTTGTACGTTCCAATTATCGATTGTATCCTGAAGCTAAGTACATAGCAGTACCTGTTACACATGCTGAGACTATTTTGCAAAGTAAAGGGTAAACTATCATTAGCATCATATACGGCTCTGGCCTATGTGGCATGGATACGTCTCTGACAAGACATCAGTAACTTGAATACTTGATATGTTTATATCTACCGCAGCAAAATTAATGACTTACAATAATAATACTCCCTCCGTTCATTTTTATAAGTCATTCTACATATTTCAATATGGACTAGATACAGATCAAAATGAGTGAACCTACACACTAAATATGTCTAGATACGTGTATTTTAGAAGAAAGTTAGAATGCCTTATAAAAGTGAACGGAGGGAGTACATTTTTCGTCTTAGAATCTGAGCAAACATTTAGAGGTCTGATCATCACTATAGAAAAAAAATACCAACACTGCATTTCTATTAGTGGATCTTTCATGAAATATACTTTCATAATATGTACTTTACTTTTATTTGAAACCAACTTTTTCATTCAAACTGATGGTCAAAGTCTTACCTTTAAGAGTGTGTCAATATGACCTACAATATGACGGTAAGTCTGAAAAAAAGGCCAGAGATGGCTACATAATTTAACCTAGTCTTACAGCAAAAGAGCTGGAGGCACGGAACCTCTGGTGCAATTAAATATATATACTTTGGCATTAGTATGATTGACCTATGAGCAAAAAGTAGAAATTTTCCTTTTGGAAGAAAATAATAATAGTTCAATAGATCCTCATGGTGGTAGAAAGATCGCAGCTCGCAGCAGATATACCACATAGGATGGAGTATATGACAAAGATTATAGAGGAACACAATAGATGTCAATCAAGTATGCAGATAAGTCGTACTTACAGCAAGGAATGCAGTATCATTCCAAACAGCTCTCTCCAGAAGCCGCTTTGCCTTATTCCCGACAAAAATAGGGGATGTTGGCATCACTTCAAGTAAGTTCTCATCAAGAAGTACTTTATCGCTACCATTCGAATCAGGGTTATATCTTGATCTTGTTGAGCCCTTCAAATCATATAATCTTGTCACATGACGTTCGAATAAAAGATTTTCCATTACCAAAACATCCATCTTCACCTCCTTTCCACCTTTCAGGCTCTTAACCTATTCATTCTCAAAAGGTAATATTAAGTAAGAGATCTAAAAAAACACTTCTGAAGATTAAGCTTATAAATAAAAATTCCGCACTAAAAGCCCAAGCAGCGTTGTGACAAGATTTGGATGCACAATAAGATGATTATTTCAACCATTTGAATAATACGAAGGTCATTGCTGTTGAATTACATGCCGGATAAGTTTGAGTCCAACTATCAGGATCACTTTCAGGCTGCTAAATCACTCAATGGATGTCTTGGATAAAATTAACTTAATGCTTACTGAAATTAATATTTTAAAAAGGAAAGGCAAGCCAGAGAGGGCGGCATATAGCGATGGACAGAAGGCGGCGGTGGGGACCAAGATGGAGAGCGCGGCGGAAAAGAGAGACGAAGAGGGGCCATTTGCAGTTTTTCAGCTTATTCTAAAAGCATGGACCATTTACAGTTTTTCATCTTTATGTTTCGTGTTGGTTGAAACTTGAACACCCAAATTTAAATTTCCTAAATCCGTCACTGCTTACACGGATTACCTTCATATAGGCTACTTAGCTTGATCCTGAAGTCAGATCAAACCTTCCCAAAGTTTTAATGCTTTCCTATCTTTAACAAACTCTATCTTGTCTACCTTTGGAAACTAAATAACTTGATAAACAAGGAAACTATATGATCGGAGGCTAAGCCTTGACTACTGCTGGCCCTAAGTCCTGCGACGGAGTGCGTAACGCTTTGGTTCTGGCGGTCCCACATGGCATCACGTGTGACAGCAAACAAAACTAAATAAGTAAATTATAAATATTTAATGCCATTGTATTGTTCCGAAGAAAATATAGCTTGGACCACTACTTTTTAAACAGTACAATGTCAGCAAAGCATTATAATATAGTATGACATTACTTCCAATGCAAAATGTAGAGGTTCGTTTTCTACGTGGCCAACCACCCGAAGTTTGGAAAATATGACTACGTAAATAACAACGGTATACATCTATGGAGCGGTAGTTCTTTTCCCTTGGATCCATTGTTTAATAATTATCTAAAAAAGAGTAGTATAAATGGAATATTCACCACAATCAAGAAAGATCACAAATAAATATAGGTTTTTCCAATATAAGAAATCCACAATTAAATAATGTCACCTAAATATGGTAACATGACCACTGGAAAAGTACACACGGGCACAGCACATAAATTTTATTGTGCAGACAGTGCAAAAGTGCAAAGGAATACTTGCAGCAAACATTAATGGAAATTACCTGATAAATACCAAGAATTTTTGCAATGCAAGTAGGACTGCCTGTGACAATTGACTCCGAAAGATATTTGAAATAGTCCGGAGCAAATTTCATGAAAGACTCCAATTCCGTTTTGGTAACCTGCTTAATGATGAACCTATCATCCAGTGATTTTGCAAAGAAAACATTACTCTTGCCTCCTTGAGCACCCCATTTCTTGCAGCGACTTAGTGACTTGACAAAATCACGCTCTGATGGACAGCATATTCTCCTCAACGCATCGAACTGTTTTGCATAGTAACAAATCACAGTGTACTTCACTTGTTCTAGAGGACCTTCATCTCCAAAATTTACCTTTATGTGAGTTACTTTACCATACACAAATGGATCCGAAGTGGATGGGTTCTTGCTTCCTGGAATAGAGCGAATATTGTCCTCTGTTGACACAACACTTCTTAGAAGTTCGAAGTAGTTTCATCTATTGATTCACTTAACGAGACACTTCTGGAATCACTGAGTGGGAGTGAAGTCTCTGTTTGCTTCTCTTTCCAGCTCATCAGACAGCTGAAGATGGTATTCATGAGAGGCAAGTGCATACGAGATGATGCTAGTAGGTTCATCATCAAATACTCCAACTACAGTGTCATTGATGCCTACTGGAAAGAGAAATTTGGGCCCAATCTGGCGCTCCACCGCCCTTAAGAAAGAAATATAAACAGGTGTATATTCAATGAGCGCATCAAACCTTTTGGAGCGACTCCACTGCTTGTTAAGAGAACGGTATAAATTGTAAGAAAGGCATCCTATCAATTGGAAGGGTCCTCTGCACTATCCCCTAGCTTGTTTAGCAACAGAGAGGCATACGAAGGTGTAGTATCACTGACGTGTTCTTCTGAGTCCTCTGATGATGCCGTAGAATCTGGCACTGCTACCTTGCTAGTAAACAGGGTCATTTTCACCAGTCCATTTTG